>OY744483.1:319633907-320148838 GCA_963556165.1 Tipula helvola
GAAATAATCAAGCCATCTAATTGGGCGTTGGTACAAACAATTACACGCCCCGAGACCTATCTTTAGAGTATCAAAATACGTAATCGAGCACAATTGCAGATTTTGGATTTGTGATGGCTGGGGAATCGGCTGATCTATAGTATGGTGATTTTCAAAAAAATCGAAATAATCAAGCAATCTAATTGGGCGTTGGTACAATAATTACACGTCCCGAGACCTATCTTTAGAGGTATCAAAATCCGTAATCGGAGCACAATTGCAGATTTTGGATTTTGATGGCTGGGAATCGGCTGATCTATAGTAAGGTGATTTCAAAAAAATCGAAATAATCAATCAATCTAATTGGGCGTTGGTACAACAATTACACGTCCCGAGACCTATCTTTAGAGGTATCAAAATCCGTAATCGGAGCACAATTTGCAGATTTTGGATGTTGATGGCTGGGGAATCGGCTGATCTATAGTAAGGTGATTTTCAAAAAAATCGAAATAATCAAGCAATCTAATTGGCGTTGTACAACAATTACACGTTCCGAGACCTATCTTTAGAGGTATCAAAATCCGTAATCGGAGCACAATTGCAGATTTTGGATTTTGATGGCTGAGAATCGGCTGATCTATAATAAGGTGATTTTCAAAAAAATCGAAATAATCAAGCAATCTAATTGGGCGTTGTACAATAATTACACGTTCCGAGACCTATCTTTAGAGGTATCAAAATCCGTAATCGGAGCACAATTGCAGATTTTTGGATTTTGATGGCTGGGAATCGGATGATCTATAGTAAGGTGATTTTCAAAAAAATCGAAATAATCAAGCAATCTAATTTGGTGTTGATACAACAATTACACATCTCGAGACCTATCTTTAGAGGTATCAAAATACGTAATCGGAGTACAATTGCAGATTTTGATTTTGATGGCTGGGAATCGGCTGATCTATAGTAAGGGTGATTTTCAAAAAAATCGAAATAATCAATCAATCTAATTGGGCGTTGGTACAACAATTACACGCCCCGAGACCTATCTTTAGAGGTATCAAAATCCGTAATCGAGCACAATTGCAGATTTTGGATTTAATGCTGGGAATCATCTGATCTATAGTAAGGGTGATTTTCAAAAAAAATCGAAATAATCAATCAATCTAATTGGGCGTTGGTACTACACAAGTACACGTCCCGAGACCTATCTTTAGAGGTATCAAAATCCGTAATCGGAGCACAAGTGCAGATTTTGGATTTTGATGGCTGGAATCGGCTGATCTATAGTAAGGTGATTTTCAAAAAAATCGAAATAATCAAGCAATCTAATTGGGCGTTGGTACAAGAATTACACGTCCCGAGACCTATCTTTAGAGGTATCAAAATCCGTAATCGGAGCACAATTGCAGATTTTGGATTTTGATGGCTGGGAATCGGCTGATCTATAGTAAGGTGATTTTTCAAAAAATCGAAATAATCAAGCAATCTAATTGGGCGTTGGTACAATAATTACACGTCCCGAAACCTATCTTTAGAGGTATCAAAATCCGTAATCGGAGCACAATTGCAGATTTTGGATTTTGATGGCTGGGAATCGGCTGATCTATATTTTCAGAAAAATCTAAATAATCAAGCAATCTAATTGGGCGTTTGGTACAACAATTACACGTCCCGAGACCCTATCTTTAGAGGTATCAAAATCCGTAATCGGAGCACAATTGCAGATTTTGGATTTTGATGGCTGGGTATCGGCTGATCTATATTTTCAAAAAAATCGAAATAATCAAGCAATCTAATTGGGCGTTGGTACAATAATTACACGTTCCGAGACCTATCTTTAGAGGTATCAAAATCCGTAATCGGAGCACAATTGCAGATTTTGGATTTTGATGGCTGAGAATCGGCTGATCTATAGTAAGGTGATTTTCAAAAAAATCGAAATAATCAAGCAATCTAATTGGGCGTTGGTACAGACAATTACACGTCCCGAGACCTATCTTTAGAGGTATCAAAATCCGTAATCGGAGCACAATTGCAGATTTTGGATTTTGATGGCTGGGGAATCGGCTGATCTATAGTAAGGTGATTTTCAAAAAATCGAATAATCAAGCAATCTAATTGGGGCGTTGGTACAATAATTACACGTTCCGAAACCTATCTTTAGAGGTATCAAAATCCGTAATCGGAAGCACAATTGCAGATTTTGGATTTTGATGGCTGGGAATCGGCTGATCTATAGTAAGGTGATTTTCAAAAAAATCGAAATAATCAAGCAATCTAATTGGGCGTTGGTACAATAATTACACGTTCCGAAACCTATCTTTAGAGGGTATCAAAATCCGTAATCGGAGCACAATTGCAGATTTGGATTTTGTTGGCTGAGAATCGGCTGATCTATAGTAAGGTGATTTTAAAAAAAATCGAAATAATCAAGCAATCTAATTTGGGCGTTGGTACAACAATTACACGTCCCGAGACCTATCTTTTGAGGTATCAAAATCCGTAATCGAGCACAATTGCAGATTTTTGGATTTTGATGGCTGGGAATCGGCTGATCTATATTTTCAAAAAAATCGAAATAATCAAGCAATCTAATTGGGCGTTGGGTACAATAATTACACGTTCCGAGACCTATCTTTAGAGGTATCAAAATCCGTAATCGCAGCACAATTGCAGATTTTGGATTTTGATGGCTGAGAATCGGCTGATCTATAGTAAGGTGATTTTCAAAAAAATCGAAATAATCAAGCAATCTAATTGGGCGTTGGTACAACAATTACACGTTCCGAGACCTATCTTTAGAGGTATCAAAATCCGTAATCGGAGCACAATTTGCAGATTTTGGATTTTGATGGCTGGGAGATCGGCTGATCTATAGTAAGGTGATTTTCAAAAAAATCGAAATAATCAAGCAATCTAATTGGGGCGTTGGAACAACAATTACACGTTCCGAGACCTATCTTTAGAGGTATCAAAATCCGTAATCGGAGCACAATTGCAGATTTTGGATTTTGATGGCTGAGAATCGGCTGATCTATAGTAAGGTGATTTTCAAAAAAAATCGAAATAATCAAGCAATCTAATTGGGGCGTTGGTACAATTATTACACGTTCCGAGACCTATCTTTAGAGGTATCAAAATCCGTAATCGGAGCACAATTGCAGATTTTGGATTTTGATGGCTGAGAATCGGCTGATCTATAGTAAGGTGATTTTCCAAAAAATTTGAAATAATCAAGCAATCTAATTGGGCGTTGGTACAATAATTACACGTTCCGAGACCTATCTTTAGAGGTGATCAAAATCCGTAGTCGGAGCACAATTGCAGATTTTGGATTTTTGATGGCTGGGAATCGGCTGATCTATAGTAAGGGTGATTTTCAAAAAAATCGAAATAATCAAGCAATGTAATTGGGCGTTGGTACAACAATTACACGTCCCGAGACCTATCTTTAGAGTATCAAAATCCGTAATCGGAGCACAATTGCAGATTTTGGATTTTGATGGCTGAGAATCGGCTGATCTATAGTAAGTGTGATTTTAAAAAAAATCGAAATAATCAAGCAATCTAATTGGGCGTTGTACAAAACAATTACACGTCCCGAGACCTATCTTTAGAGGTATCAAAATCCGTAATCGGAGCACAATTGCAGATTTTGGATTTTTGATGGCTGGGAATCGGCTGATCTATATTTTCAAAAAAAATCGAAATAATCAAGCAATCTAATTGGGCGTTGGTACAATAATTACACGTTCCGAGACCTATCTTTAGAGGTATCAAAATCCGTAATCGAGCACAATTGCAGATTTTGGATTTTGATGGCTGGGAATCGGCTTGATCTATAGTAAGGTGATTTTCAAAAAAATCGAAATAATCAAGCAATGTAATTGGGCGTTGGTACAACAATTACACGTCCCGAGACCTATCTTTAGAGTATCAAAATCCGTAATCGGAGCACAATTGCAGATTTTGGATTTTGATGGCTGAGAATCGGCTGATCTATAGTAAGGTGATTTTCAAAAAAAATCGAAATAATCAAGCAATCTAATTGGGCGTTGGTACAATAATTACACGTTCCGAGACCTATCTTTAGAGGTATCAAAATCCGTAGTCGGAGCACAATTGCAGATTTTGGATTTTGATGGCTGGGAATCGCTGATCTATTGTAAGGTGATTTTCAAAAAAATCGAAATAATCAAGCAATGTAATTGGGCGTTGGTACAACAATTACACGTCCCGAGACCTATCTTAGAGGTATCAAAATCCGTAATCGGAGCACAATTGCAGATTTTTGGATTTGATGGCTGAGAATCGCTGATCTATAGTAAGGTGATTTTCAAAAAAATCGAAATAATCAAGCAATCTAATTGGGCGTTGGTACAATAACTACACGTCCGAGACCTATCTTTAGAGGTATCAAAATCCGTAGTCGGAGCACAATTGCAGATTTTGGATTTTGATGGCTGGGAATCGGCTGATCTATAGTAAGGTGATTTCTCAAAAAAATCGAAATAATCAAGCAATGTTATTGGGCGTTGGTACCAGTACAATTACACGTCCCGAGACCTATCTTTAGAGGTATCAAAATCCGTAATCGGAGCACAATTGCAGATTTTGGATTTTGATGCTGGGAATCGGCTGATCTATAGTAAGGTGATTTTCAAAAAAATCGAAATAATCAAGCAATCTAATTGGGGGCGTTGGTAGCAAATAATTACACGTCCCGGAGACCTATCTTTAGAGGTATCAAAATCCGTAGTCGAGCACAATTGCAGATTTTTGGATTTTGATGGCTGGGAATCGGCTGATCTATAGTAAGGTGATTTTCAAAAAAATCGAAATAATCAAGCAATGTAATGGGCGTTGGTACCACAATTACACGTCCCGAGACCTATCTTTAGAGGTATCAAAATCCGTAATCGGAGCACAATTGCAGATTTTGGATTTTGATGGCTGAGAATCGGCTGATCTATAGTAAGGTGATTTTCAAAAAAATCGAAATAATCAAGCAATCTAATTGGGCGTTGGTACAATTAATTACACGTCCCGAGACCTATCTTTAGAGGTATCAAAATCCGTAGTCGGAGCACAATTGCAGATTTTGGATTTGATGGCTGGGAATCGGCTGATCTATAGTAAGGTGATTTTCAAAAAAATCGAAATAATCAAACAATCTAATTGGGCGTTGGTACAACAATTACACGGTCCCGAGACCTATCTTTAGAGGTATCAAAATCCGTAATCGGAGCACAATTGCAGATTTTGGATTTGATGGCTGGGAATCGGCTGATCTATATTTTCAAAAAAATCGAAATAATCAAGCAATGTAATTGGGCGTTGGTACCACAATTACACGTCCCGAGACCTATCTTTAGAGGTATCAAAATCCGTAATCGGAGCACAATTGCAGATTTTGGATTTTAATGGCTGGGAATCGGCTGATCTATAGTAAAGGTGATTTTCAAAAAAAATCGAAATAATCAGCAATCTAATTGGGCGTTGGTACCAGATAATTACACGTCCCGAGACCTATCTTTAGAGGTATCAAAATCCGTAGTCGGAGCACAATTGCAGATTTTGGATTTTGATGGCTGGGAATCGGCTGATCTATAGTAAGGTGATTTTCAAAAAAATCGAAATAATCAAGCAATCTAATTGGGCGTTGGTACAATAATTACACGTTCCGAGACCTATCTTTAGAGGTATCAAAATCCGTGGTCGGAGCACAATTGCATGATTTTGGATTTTGATGGCTGGGAATCGGCTGATCTATAGTAAGGTGATTTTCAAAAAAATCGAAATAATCAAGCAATCTAATTGGGCGTTGGTACAATAATTACACGTTCCGAGACCTATCTTTAGAGGTATCAAAATCTGTAATCGGAGCACAATTGCAGATTTTGGATTTTGATGGCTGGGATTCGGCTGATCTATAGTAAGGTGATTTTCAAAAAAATCGAAATAATCAAGCAATCTAATTGGGCGTTGGTACAACAATTACACGTTCCGAGACCTATCTTTAGAGGTATCAAAATCCGTAATCGGAGCACAATTGCAGATTTTGGATTTTTGATGGCTGAGAATCGCTGATCTATAGTAAGGTGATTTTCAAAAAAAATCGAAATAATCAAGCAATCTAATTGGGCGTTGGTACAACAATTACACGTCCCGAGACCTACCTTTAGAGGTATCAAAATCCGTAATCGAGCACAATTGCAGATTTTGGATTTTGATGGCTGGGAATCGGCTGATCTATCGTAAGGTGATTTTCAAAAAAATCGAAATAATCAAGCAATCTAATTGGCGTTGGTACAATAATTACACGTCCCCGAGACCTATCTTTAGAGGTATCAAAATTCGTAATCGGAGCACAATTGCAGATTTTGGATTTTGATGGCTGGGAATCGGCTGATCTATAGTAAGGTGATTTTCAAAAAAATCGAAATAATCAAGCAATCTAATTGGGCGTTAGTACAACAATTATACGTCCCGAGACCTATCTTTAGAGGTATCAAAATCCGTAATCGGAGCACAATTGCAGATTTTGGATTTTGATGGCTGGGAATCGGCTGCATCTATAGTAAGGTGATTTTCAAAAAAATCGATATAATCAGCAATCTAATTGGGCGTTGGTACAATAATTACACGTTCCGAGACCTATCTAGAGGTATCAAAATCCGTAATCGGAGCACAATTGCAGATTTGGATTTGATGGCTGGGAATCGGCTGATCTATCGTGATATCTATCGTGGGGCGTTGGTAACATACAATTACACGTCCCGAGACCTATCTTTAGAGGTATCAAAATCCGTAATCGGAGCACAATTGCAGATTTTGGATTTTGATGGCTGGGAATCGGCTGATCTATAGTAAGGTGATTTTCAAAAAAAATCGAAATAATCAAGCAATCTAATTGGGCGTTAGTACAACAATTACACGTCCCGAGACCTATCTTTAGAGGTATCAAAATCCGTAATCGGAGAGCACAATTGCAGATTTTGGATTTTGATGGCTGGGAATCGGCTGATCTATAGTAAGGTGATTTTCATAAAAATCGAAATAATCAAGCAATCTAATTGGGCGTTGGTACAACAATTAAACGTTCCGAGACCTATCTTTAGAGGTATCAAAATCCGTAATCGGAGCACAATTGCAGATTTTGGGTTTTGATGGCTGAGAATCGGCTGATCTATAGTAAGGGGTGATTTTCAAAAAAATCGAAATAATCAAGCAATCTAATTGGGCGTTGGTACAATAATTACACGTTCCGAGACCTATCTTTAGAGGTATCAAAATCGTAATCGGAGCACAATTGCAGATTTGGATTTTGATGGCTGGAATCGGCTGATTCTATAGTAAGGTGATTTTCAAAAAAAATCGATATAATCAAGGCAATCTAATTGGGCGTTGGTACAATAGTTACACGTCCCGAGACCTATCTTTAGAGGTATCAAAATCTGTAATCGGAGCAGCAATTGCAGATTTTGGATTTTGATGGCTGGGAATCGGCTGATCTATAGTAAGGGTGATTTTCAAAAAAATCGAAATAATCAAGCAATCTAATTGGGCGTTGGTACAACAATTACACGTTCCTAGACCTATCTTTAGAGGTATCAAAATCCGTAATCGGAGCACAATTGCAGATTTTGGATTTTGATGGCTGGAATCGGCTGATCTATAGTAAGGTGATTTTCAAAAAAATCGAAATAATCAAGCAATCTAATTGGGGCGTTGGTACAACAATTACACGTTCCGAGACCTATCTTTAGAGGTATCAAAATCGTAATCGGAGCACAATTGCAGATTTTGGATTTTGATGGCTGGGAATCGGCTGATCTATAGTAAGGTGATTTTCAAAAAAATCGAAATAATCAAGCCATCTAATTGGGCGTTAGTACGAATAATTACACGTTCCGAGACGCTATTCTTTAGAGGTATCAAAATCCGTAATCGGGAGCACAATTGCAGATTTTGGATTTTGATGGCTGGAATCGGCTGATCTATAGTAAGGGTGATTTTCAAAAAAAATCGAAATAATCAAGCAATCTAATTGGGCGTTGGTACAACAATTACACGTTCCGAGACCTATCTTTAGAGGTATCAAAATCCGTAATCGGAGCACAATTTGCAGATTTGGATTTGATGGCTGGGAATCGGCTGATCTATAGTAAGGTGATTTTCAAAAAAAATTCGAAATAATCAAGCAATCTAATTGGGCGTTGGTACAATAATTACACGTCCACGAGACCATATCTTTAGAGGTATCAAAATCCGTAATCGAGCACAATTGCAGATTTTGGATTTTGATGGCTGGGAATCGGCTGATCTATAGTAAGGTGATTTTCAAAAAAATCGAAATAATCAAGCAATCTAATTGGGCGTTGGTACAATAATACACGTCCGAGACCTATCTTAGAGGTATCAAAATCCGTAATCGGAGCACAATTGCAGATTTGGATTTTGATGGCTGAGAATCGGCTGATCTATAGTAAGGGTGATTTTCAAAAAAATCTAAATAATCAAGCAATCTAATTGGGGCGTTGGTACAACAATTACACGTCCCGAGACCTATCTTTAGAAGGTATCAAAATCCGTAATCGGAGCACAATTGCAGAGTTTTGGATTTTGATGGCTTGGGAATCGGCTGATCTATAGTAAGGTGATTTTCAAAAAAAATCGAAATAATCAAGCAATCTAATTTGGTGTTGATACCAACAATTACACATCTCGAGACACATCTTTAGAGGTATCAAAATACGTAATCGGAGTACAATTGCAGATTTTGGATTTGATGGCTGGGAATCGGCTGATCTATAGTAAGGTGATTTTCAAAAAAATCGAATAATCAAGCCATCTAATTGGGCGTTGGTACAAACAATTACACGCCCCGAGACCTATCTTTAGAGGTATCAAAATCCGTTATCGGAGGCACAATTGCAGATTTTGGATTTTGATGGCTGGGAATCGGCTGATCTATAGTAAGGTGATTTTCAAAAAAATCGAAATAATCAAGCAATCTAATTGGGCGTTGGTACAATAATTACACGTCCCGAGACCTATCTTTAGAGGTATCAAAATCCGTAATCGGAGCAAAATTGCAGATTTTGGATTTGATGGCTGGGAATCGGCTGATCTATAGTAAGGTGATTTTCAAAAAATCGAAATAATCAATCAATCTAATTGGGCGTTGGTACAACAATTACACGTCCGAGACCTTATCTTTAGAGGTATCAAAATCCGTAATCGGAGCACAATTGCAGATTTTGGATTTGATGGCTGGGAATCGGCTGATCTATAGTAAGGTGATTTTCAAAAAAATCGAAATAATCAAGCAATCTAATTGGGCGTTTGGGTACAAAACATATTACACGTCCCGAGACCTATCTTTAGAGTATCAAAATCCGTAATCGAGCACAATTGCAGATTTTGGATTTTGATGGCTGGGAATCGGCTGAATCTATAGTAAGGTGATTTCAAAAAAAATCGAAATAATCAAGCAATCTAATTGGGCGTTGGTACAGACAATTACACGTTCCGAGACTATCTTTTAGAGGTATCAAAGATCATTACTTCTCGGGTAATTTATTTAATTATTATTTTTATATTTATTTTATGCGGAGCACAATTGCAGATTTTGGATTTTGATGGCTGAGAATCGGCTGATCTATAGTAAGGTGATTTTCAAAAAAATCGAAATAATCAAGCAATCTAATTGGGCGTTGGTACAATAATTACACGTTCCGAGACCTATCTTTTAGAGGTATCAAAATCCGTAATCGGAGCACAATTGCGAGATTTTGGATTTTGATGGCTGGGAATCGGCTGATCTATAGTAAGGGTGATTTTCAAAAAAAATCGAAATAATCAAGCAATCTAATTGGCGTTGGTACAACAATTACACGCCCCGAGACCTATCTTTAGAGGTATCAAAATACGTAATCGGAGCACAATTGCAGATTTTGGATTTTGATGGCTGGGAATCGGCTGATCTATAGTAAGGTGATTTTCAAAAAAATCGAAATAATCAAGCAATCTAATTGGGCGTTGGTACAACAATTACACGCCCCGAGACCTATCTTTAGAGGTATCAAAATCCGTAATCGGAGCACAATTGCAGATTTGGATTTTAATGGCTGGGATCATCTGATCTATAGTAAGGTGATTTTCAAAAAAATCGAAATAATCAATCAATCTAATTGGGCGTTCGGTACAACAATTACACGTTCCCGAGACCTATCTTTAGAGTATCAAAATCCGTAATCGGAGCACAATTGCAGATTTTGGATTTTGATGGCTGGAATCGCTGATCTATAGTAAGGTGATTTTCAAAAAAAGTCGAAATAATCAAGCAATCTAATTGGGCGTTGGTACTAAGAATTACACGTCCCGAGACCTATCTTTAGAGGTATCAAAATCCGTAATCGGAGCACAATTGCAGATTTTGGATTTGATGGCTGGGAATCGGCTGATCTATAGTGAAAGGTGATTTTCAAAAAAATCGAAATAATCAAGCCATCTAATTGGGGCGTTGTACAATAATTACACCGTCCCGAAACCTATCTTTAGAGGTATCAAAATCCGTAATCGGAGCACAATTGCAGATTTTGGATTTTGATGGCTGGGAATCGGCTGATCTATATTTCAAAAAAATCTAAATAATCAAGCAATCTAATTGGGCGTTGGTACTAACAATTACACGTCCCCGAGACCTATCTTTAGAGGTATCAAAATCCGTAATCGGAGGCACAATTGCAGATTTTGGATTTTGATGGCTGGGAATACGGCTGATCTATATTTTCAAAACAAATCGAAATAATCAAGCAATCTAATTGGGCGTTGGTACAAATAATTACTACGTTCCGAGACCTATCTTTAGAGGTATCAAAATCCGTAATCGGAGCACAATTGCAGATTTTTGGATTTTGATGGCTGGGAATGGGCTGATCTATATTTCAAAAAAATCGAAATAATCAAGCAATGTAATTGGGCGTTGGTACCGTAACAATTACACTCCCGAGACCTATCTTTAGAGGTATCAAAATCCGTAATCGGAGCACAATTGCAGATTTTGGATTTTGATGGCGGGAATCGCTGATCTATAGTAAGGTGATTTTCAAAAAAATCGAAATATCAAGTAATCTAATTGGGTCGTTTCGAGGTACAATAATTACACGTTCCCGAGACCTATCTTTAGAGGTATCAAAATCCGTAGTTGGAGGCACAATTGCAGATTTTGGATTTTGATGGCTGGGAATCGGCTGATCTATAGTAAGGTGATTTTCAAAAAAATCGAAATGATCAATGCAAGCTAATTGGGCGTTGGTACAATAATTACACGTTCCGAGACCTATCTTTAGAGGTATCAAAATCCGTGGTCGAGCACAATTGCAGATTTTGGATTTTGATGGCTGGGAATCGGCTGATCTATAGTAAGGTTGATTTTCAAGAAAAATCGAAATAATCAAGCAATCTAATTGGGCGTTGGTACAATAATTACACGTTCCGAGACCTATCTTTAGAGGTATCAAAATCTGTAATCGGAGGCACAATTGCAGATTTTGGATTTTGATGGCTGGGAATCGGCTGATCTATAGTAAGGTGATTTTCAAAAAAATCGAAATAATCAAGCAATCTAATTGGCGTTGGTACAAACATTACACGTTCCGGAGACCTATCTTTAGAGGGTATCAAAAATCCGTAATCGAGCACAATTGCAGATTTGGATTTTGATGGCTGAGAATCGGCTGATCTATAGTAAGGTGATTTTCAAAAAAATCGAAATAATCAAGCAATCTAATTGGGCGTTGGTACAACAATTACACGTCCCGAGACCTACCTTTAGAGGTATCAAAATCCGTAATCGGAGCACAATTGCAGATTTTGGATTTTGATGGCTGGAATCGGCTGATCTATCGTAAGGTGATTTTCAAAAAAATCTGAAATAATCAAGCAATCTAATTGGGCGTTGGTACAATAATTACACGTCCCGAGACCTTATCTTTAGAGGTATCAAAATTCGTAATCGGAGCACAATTGCAGATTTTGATTTTTGATGGCTGGGAATCGGCTGATCTATAGTAAAGGTGATTTTCAAAAAAATCGAAATAATCAAGCAATCTAATTGGGCGTTAGTACAACAATTATACGTCCCGAGACCTATCTTTAGAGGTATCAAAATCCGTAATCGGAGCACTATTGCAGATTTTGGAATTTTGATGGCTGTGAATCGGCTGATCTATAGTAATTGGATTTTCAAAAAAATCGAAATAATCAAGCAATCTAATTGGGCGTTGGTACAATAATTACACGTTCCGAGACCTATCTAGAGGTATCAAAATCCGTAATCGGAGCACAATTGCAGATTTTGGATTTGATGGCTGGGAATCGGCTGATCTATCGTGATATCTATCGTGGGCGTTGGTACAACAATTACACGTCCCGAGACCTATCTTTAGAGGTATCAAAATCCGTAATCGGAGCACAATTGCAGATTTTGGATTTTGATGGCTGGGAATCGGCTGATCTATAGGTAAGGTGATTTTCAAAAAAAATCGAAATAATCAAGCAATCTAATTGGGCGTTAGTACAACAATTACACGTCCCGAGACCTATCTTTAGAGGTATCAAAATCCGTAATCGGAGCACAATTGCAGATTTTGGATTTTGATGGCTGGGGAATCGGCTGATCTATAGTAAGGTGATTTTCAAAAAAAATCGAAATAATCAAGCAATGTAATTGGCGTTGGTACATACAATTACACGTCCCGAGACCTATCTTTAGAGGTATCAAAATCCGTAATCGGAGCACAATTGCAGATTTTGGATTTTGATGGCTGGGAATCGGCTGATCTATAGTAAGGTGATTTTCAAAAAAATCGAAATAATCAAGCAATCTAATTGGGCGTTGGTACAATAATTACACGTCCCAAAACTATCTTTAGAGGTATCAAAATCCGTAGTCGGAGCACAATTGCAGATTTTGGATTTTGATGGCTGGGATTCGGCTGATCTATAGTAAGGTGATTTTCAAAAAAAATCGAAATAATCAAGCAATGTATTTGGGCGTTGGTACCACAATTACACGTCCCGAGACCTATCTTTAGAGGTATCAAAATCCGTAATCGGAGCACAATTGCAGATTTTGGATTTTGATGGCTGGGAATCGGCTGATCTATAGTAAGGTTATTTTCTAAAAAATCGAAATAATCAGAGCAATCTAATTGGGCGTTGGTACAATAATTACACGTCCCGAGACCTATCTTTAGAGGTATCAAAATCCGTAGTCGGAGCCACAATTGCAGATTTTGGATTTTGAATGGCTGGGAATCGGCTGATCTATAGTAATGGTGATTTTCAAAAAAATCGAAATAATCAAGCAATCTAATTGGGCGTTGTACAATAATTACACGTTCCGAGACCTATCTTTAGAGGTATCAAAATCCGTGGTCGGAGCACAATTGCAGATTTTGGATTTTTGATGGCTGGAATCGGCTGATCTATAGTAAGGTGATTTTCAAAAAAATCGAAATAATCAAGCAATCTAATTGGGCGTTGGTACAAAACATTAGCACGTTCCGAGACCTATCTTTAGAGGTATCAAAATCCGTAATCGGAGGCACAATTGCAGATTTTGATTTTGGATGGCTGGGAATCGGCTGATCTATAGTAAGGTGATTTTCAAAAGAATCGAAATAATCAAGCAATCTAATTGGGCGTTGGTACAACAATTACACGTCCGAGACCTACCTTTAGAGGTATCAAAATCCGTAATCGGAGGCACAATTGGCAGATTTTGGATTTTGATGGCTGGGAATCGGCTGATCTATAGTACAGGTGATTTCAAAAAAAATCGAAATAATCAAGCAATCTAATTGGGCGTTGGTACAATATTTACACGTTCCGAGACCTATCTTTAGAGGTATCAAAATCTGTAATCGGAGCACAATTGCAGATTTTGATTTTGATGGCTGGGAATCGGCTGATCTATAGTAAGGTGATTTTCAAAAAATCGAAATAATCAAGCAACCTAATTGGGCGTTGGTACAAACAATTACACGTTCCGAGACCTATCTTTAGAGGTATCAAAATCCGTAATCGGAGCACAATTGCAGATTTTGGATTTTGATGGCTGAGAAGTCGGCTGATCTATAGTAAGGTGATTTTCAAAAAAATCGAAATAATCAAGCAATCTAATTGGGCGTTGGTACAACAATTACACGTCCCGAGACCTAACTTTAGAGGTATCAAAATCCGTAATCGGAGCACAATTGCAGATTTTGGATTTTGATGGCTGGGAATCGGCTGATCTATCGTAAGGTGATTTCAAAAAAATCGAAATAATCAAGCAATCTAATTGGGCGTTGATACAATAATTACACGTCCCGAGACCTATCTTTAGAGGTATCAAAATTCGTAATCGGAGCACAATTGCAGATTGTGGGATTTTGATGGCTGGGAACGGCTGATCTATAGTAAGGTGATTTTCAAAAAAATCGAAATAATCAAGCAATCTAATTGGGCGTTAGTACAACAATTATACGTCCCGAGACCTATCTTTAGAGGTATCAAAATCCGTAATCGGAGCACAATTGCAGATTTTGGATTTTGATGGCTGGGATCGGCTGATCTATAGTAAGGTGATTTTTCAAAAAAATCGAAATAATCAAGCAATCTAATTGGGCGTTGTACAATAATTACACGTTCCGAGACCTATCTAGAGGTATCAAAATCCGTAATCGAGCACAATTGCAGATTTTGGATTTTGATGGCTGGGAATCGGCTGATTCTATCGTGATATCTATCGTGGGCGTTAGTACAACAATTACACGTCCCGAGACCTATCTTTAGAGGTATGCAAAATCCGTAATCGGAGCACAATTGCAGATTTTGATTTTGATGGCTGAGAATCGGCTGATCTATAGTAAGGTGATTTTCAAAAAAATCGAAATAATCAAGGAATCTAATTGGGCGTTGGTACAACAATTACACTCCCGAGACCTACCTTTAGAGGTATCAAAATCCGTATCGGAGCTACAATTGCGCAGATTTTGGGATTTTGATGGCTGGGAATCGGCTGATCTATCGTAAGGTGATTTTCAAAAAAATCGAAATAATCAAACAATCTAATTGGGCGTTGGTACAAATAATTACACGTCCCGAGACCTATCTTTAGAGGTATCAAAATCCAAAATCTGCAATTGTGCTCCGATTACGAATTTTGATACCTCTAAAGATAGGTCTCGGGACGTGTAATTATTGGTACCAACGCCCAATTAGATTGTTTGATTATTTCGGATTTTTTTGAAAATCACCTTACGATAGATCAGCCGATTCCCAGCCATCAAAATCCAAAATCTGCAATTGTGCTCCGATTACGGATTTTGATACCTCTAAAGGTAGGTCTCGGACGTGTAATTGTTGTACCAACGCCCAATTAGATTCCTTGATTATTTCGATTTTTTTGAAAATCACCTTACTATAGATCAGCCGATTCTCAGCCATCAAAATCCAAAATCTGCAATTGTGCTCCGATTACGGATTTTGATACCTCTAAAGATAGGTCTCGGGACGTGTAATTGTTGTACTAACGCCCACGATAGATATCACGATAGATCAGCCGATTCCCAGCCATCAAAATCCAAAATCTGCAATTGTGCTCCGATTACGGATTTTGATACCTCTAGATAGGTCTCGGAACGTGTAATTATTGTACCAACGCCCAATTAGATTGCTTGATTATTTCGATTTTTTTGAAAATCACCTTACTATAGATCAGCCGATTCCCAGCCATCAAAATCCAAAATCTGCAATTGTGCTTCCGATTACGGATTTTGATACCTCTAAAGATAGGTCTCGGGACGTATAATTGTTGTACTAACGCCCAATTAGATTGCTTGATTATTTCGATTTTTTTGAAAATCACCTTACTATAGATCAGCCGTTCCCAGCCATCAAAATCCAAAATCTGCAATTGTGCTCCGATTACGAATTTTGATACCTCTAAAGATAGGTCTCGGGACGTGTAATTATTGTATCAACGCCCAATTAGATTGCTTGATTATTTCGATTTTTTTGAAAATCACCTTACGATAGATCAGCCGATTCCCAGCCATCAAAATCCAAAATCTGCAATTGTGCTCCGATTACGGATTTTGATACCTCTAAAGGTAGGTCTCGGGACGTGTAATTGTTTGTACCAACGCCCAATTAGATTGCTTGATTATTTCGATTTTTTTGAAAATCACCTTACTATAGATCAGCCGATTCTCAGCCATCAAAATCCAAAATCTGCAATTGTGCTCCGATTACGGATTTTGATACCTCTAAAGATAGGTCTCGGAACGTGTAATTGTTGTACCAACGCCCAATTAGGTTGCTTGATTATTTCGATTTTTTTGAAAATCACCTTACTATAGATCAGCCGATTCCAGCCATCAAAATCCAAAATCTGCAATTGTGCTCCGATTACAGATTTTGATACCTCTAAAGATAGGTCTCGGAACGTGTAAATATTGTACCAACGCCCAATTAGATTGCTTGATTATTTCGATTTTTTTGAAAATCACCTTACTATAGATCAGCCGATTCCCAGCCATCAAAATCCAAAATCTGCAATTGTGCTCCGATTACGGATTTTGATACCTCTAAAGGTAGGTCTCGGGACGTGTAATTGTTGTACCAACGCCCAATTAGATTGCTTGATTATTTCGATTCTTTTGAAAATCACCTTACTATAGATCAGCCGATTCCCAGCCATCAAAATCCAAAATCTGCAATTGTGCTCCGATTACGGATTTTGATACCTCTAAAGATAGGTCTCGGAACGTGTAATTGTTGTACCAACGCCCAATTAGATTGCTTGATTATTTCGATTTTTTTGAAAATCACCTTACTATAGATCAGCCGATTCCCAGCCATCAAAATCCAAAATCTGCAATTGTGCTCCGACCACGGATTTTGATACCTCTAAAGATAGGTCTCGGAACGTGTAATTATTGTACCAACGCCCAATTAGATTGCTTGATTATTTCGATTTTTTGAAAATCACCTTACTATAGATCAGCCGATTCCCAGCCATCAAAATCCAAAATCTGCAATTGTGCTCCGACTACGGATTTTGATACCTCTAAAGATAGGTCTCGGGACGTGTAATTATTGTACCAACGCCCAATTAGATTGCTTGATTATTTCGATTTTTTGAAAATTACCTTACTATAGATCAGCCGATTCCCAGCCATCAAAATCCAAAATCTGCAATTGTGCTCCGATTACGGATTTTGATACCTCTAAAGATAGGTCTCGGGACGTGTAATTGTGGTACCAACGCCCAATTACATTGCTTGATTATTTCGATTTTTTTGAAAATCACCTTACTATAGATCAGCCGATTCCCAGCCATCAAAATCCAAAATCTGCAATTGTGCTCCGACTACGGATTTTGATACCTCTAAAGATAGGTTTTGGGACGTGTAATTATTGTACCAACGCCCAATTAGATTGCTTGATTATTTCGATTTTTTTGAAAATCACCTTACTATAGATCAGCCGATTCCCAGCCATCAAAATCCAAAATCTGCAATTGTGCTCCGATTACGGATTTTGATACCTCTAAAGATAGGTCTCGGGACGTGGTAATTGTTGTACCAACGCCCAATTACATTGCTTGATTATTTCGATTTTTTTTGAAAATCACCTTACTATAGATCAGCCGATTCCCAGCCATCAAAATCCAAAATCTGCAATTGTGCTCCGATTACGGATTTTGATACCTCTAAAGATAGGTCTCGGGACGTGTAATTGTTGTACTAACGCCCAATTAGATTGCTTGATTATTTCGATTTTTTTTGAAAATCACCTTACTATAGATCAGCCGATTCCCAGCCATCAAAATCCAAAATCTGCAATTGTGCTCCGATTACGGATTTTGATACCTCTAAAGATAGGTCTCGGGACGTGTAATTGTTGTACCAACGCCCACGATAGATATCACGATAGATCAGCCGATTCCCAGCCATCAAAATCCAAAATCTGCAATTGTGCTCCGATTACGGATTTTGATACCTCTAGATAGGTCTCGGAACGTGTAATTATTGTACCAACGCCCAATTAGATTGCTTGATTATTTCGATTTTTTGAAAATCAAATTACTATAGATCAGCCGATTCCCAGCCATCAAAATCCAAAATCTGCAATTGTGCTCCGATTACGGATTTTGATACCTCTAAAGATAGGTCTCGGGACGTATAATTGTTGTACTAACGCCCAATTAGATTGCTTGATTATTTCGATTTTTTTGAAAATCACCTTACTATAGATCAGCCGATTCCCAGCCATCAAAATCCAAAATCTGCAATTGTGCTCCGATTACGAATTTTGATACCTCTAAAGATAGGTCTCGGGACGTGTAATTATTGTACCAACGCCCAATTAGATTGCTTGATTATTTCGATTTTTTTGAAAATCACCTTACGATAGATCAGCCGATTCCCAGCCATCAAAATCCAAAATCTGCAATTGTGCTCCGATTACGGATTTTGATACCTCTAAAGGTAGGTCTCGGGACGTGTAATTGTTGTACCAACGCCCAATTAGATTGCTTGATTATTTCGATTTTTTTGAAAATCACCTTACTATAGATCAGCCGATTCTCAGCCATCAAAATCCAAAATCTGCAATTGTGCTCCGATTACGGATTTTGATACCTCTAAAGATAGGTCTCGGAACGTGTAATTGTTGTACCAACGCCCAATTAGATTGCTTGATTATTTCGATTTTTTTGAAAATCACCTTACTATAGATCAGCCGATTCCCAGCCATCAAAATCCAAAATCTGCAATTGTGCTCCGATTACAGATTTTGATACCTCTAAAGATAGGTCTCGGAACGTGTAATTATTGTACCAACGCCCAATTAGATTGCTTGATTATTTCGATTTTTTTGAAAATCACCTTACTATAGATCAGCCGATTCCCAGCCATCAAAATCCAAAATCTGCAATTGTGCTCCGACCACGGATTTTGATACCTCTAAAGATAGGTCTCGGAACGTGTAATTATTGTACCAACGCCCAATTAGATTGCTTGATCATTTCGATTTTTTTGAAAATCACCTTACTATAGATCAGCCGATTCCCAGCCATCAAAATCCAAAATCTGCAATTGTGCTCCAACTACGGATTTTGATACCTCTAAAGATAGGTCTCGGGACGTGTAATTATTGTACCAACGCCCAATTAGATTACTTGATTATTTCGATTTTTTTGAAAATCACCTTACTATAGATCAGCCGATTCCCAGCCATCAAAATCCAAAATCTGCAATTGTGCTCCGATTACGGATTTTGATACCTCTAAAGATAGGTCTCGGGACGTGTAATTGTGGTACCAACGCCCAATTACATTGCTTGATTATTTCGATTTTTTTGAAAATATAGATCAGCCCATTCCCAGCCATCAAAATCCAAAATCTGCAATTGTGCTCCGATTACGGATTTTGATACCTCTAAAGATAGGTCTCGGAACGTGTAATTATTGTACCAACGCCCAATTAGATTGCTTGATTATTTCGATTTTTTTGAAAATATAGATCAGCCGATTCCCAGCCATCAAAATCCAAAATCTGCAATTGTGCTCCGATTACGGATTTTGATACCTCTAAAGATAGGTCTCGGGACGTGTAATTGTTGTACCAACGCCCAATTAGATTGCTTGATTATTTAGATTTTTTTGAAAATATAGATCAGCCGATTCCCAGCCATCAAAATCCAAAATCTGCAATTGTGCTCCGATTACGGATTTTGATACCTCTAAAGATAGGTTTCGGGACGTGTAATTATTGTACCAACGCCCAATTAGATTGCTTGATTATTTCGATTTTTTTGAAAATCACCTTACTATAGATCAGCCGATTCCCAGCCATCAAAATCCAAAATCTGCAATTGTGCTCCGATTACGGATTTTGATACCTCTAAAGATAGGTCTCGGGACGTGTAATTCTTGTACCAACGCCCAATTAGATTGCTTGATTATTTCGATTTTTTTGAAAATCACCTTACTATAGATCAGCCGATTCCAGCCATCAAAATCCAAAATCTGCAATTGTGCTCCGATTACGGATTTTGATACCTCTAAAGATAGGTCTCGGGACGTGTAATTGTTGTACCAACGCCCAATTAGATTGATTGATTATTTCGATTTTTTTGAAAATCACCTTACTATAGATCAGATGATTCCCAGCCATTAAAATCCAAAATCTGCAATTGTGCTCCGATTACGGATTTTGATACCTCTAAAGATAGGTCTCGGGGCGTGTAATTGTTGTACCAACGCCCAATTAGATTGCTTGATTATTTCGATTTTTTTGAAAATCACCTTACTATAGATCAGCCGATTCCCAGCCATCAAAATCCAAAATCTGCAATTGTGCTCCGATTACGTATTTTGATACCTCTAAAGATAGGTCTCGGGGCGTGTAATTGTTGTACCAACGCCCAATTAGATTGCTTGATTATTTCGATTTTTTTGAAAATCACCTTACTATAGATCAGCCGATTCCCAGCCATCAAAATCCAAAATCTGCAATTGTGCTCCGATTACGGATTTTGATACCTCTAAAGATAGGTCTCGGAACGTGTAATTATTGTACCAACGCCCAATTAGATTGCTTGATTATTTCGATTTTTTTGAAAATCACCTTACTATAGATCAGCCGATTCTCAGCCATCAAAATCCAAAATCTGCAATTGTGCTCCGATTACGGATTTTGATACCTCTAAAGATAGGTCTCGGAACGTGTAATTGTTGTACCAACGCCCAATTAGATTGCTTGATTATTTCGATTTTTTTGAAAATCACCTTACTATAGATCAGCCGATTCCCAGCCATCAAAATCCAAAATCTGCAATTGTGCTCCGATTACGGATTTTGATACCTCTAAAGATAGGTCTCGGGACGTGTAATTGTTGTACCAACGCCCAATTAGATTGCTTGATTATTTCGATTTTTTTGAAAATCACCTTACTATAGATCAGCCGATTCCCAGCCATCAAAATCCAAAATCTGCAATTGTGCTCCGATTACGGATTTTGATACCTCTAAAGATAGGTCTCGGGACGTGTAATTGTTGTACCAACGCCCAATTAGATTGATTGATTATTTCGATTTTTTTGAAAATCACCTTACTATAGATCAGCCGATTCCCAGCCATCAAAATCCAAAATCTGCAATTGTGCTCCGATTACGGATTTTGATACCTCTAAAGATAGGTCTCGGGACGTGTAATTATTGTACCAACGCCCAATTAGATTGCTTGATTATTTCGATTTTTTTGAAAATCACCTTACTATAGATCAGCCGATTCCCAGCCATCAAAATCCAAAATCTGCAATTGTGCTCCGATTACGGATTTTGATACCTCTAAAGATAGGTCTCGGGGCGTGTAATTGTTGTACCAACGCCCAATTAGATGGCTTGATTATTTCGATTTTTTTGAAAATCACCTTACTATAGATCAGCCGATTCCCAGCCATCAAAATCCAAAATCTGCAATTGTACTCCGATTACGTATTTTGATACCTCTAAAGATGTGTCTCGAGATGTGTAATTGTTGTATCAACACCAAATTAGATTGCTTGATTATTTCGATTTTTTTGAAAATCACCTTACTATAGATCAGCCGATTCCCAGCCATCAAAATCCAAAATCTGCAATTGTGCTCCGATTACGGATTTTGATACCTCTAAAGATAGGTCTCGGGACGTGTAATTGTTGTACCAACGCCCAATTAGATTGCTTGATTATTTAGATTTTTTTGAAAATCACCTTACTATAGATCAGCCGATTCTCAGCCATCAAAATCCAAAATCTGCAATTGTGCTCCGATTACGGATTTTGATACCTCTAAAGATAGGTCTCGGGACGTGTAATTATTGTACCAACGCCCAATTAGATTGCTTGATTATTTCGATTTTTTTGAAAATCACCTTACTATAGATCAGCCGATTCCCAGCCATCAAAATCCAAAATCTGCAATTGTGCTCCGATTACGGATTTTGATACCTCTAAAGATAGGTCTCGGGACGTGTAATTATTGTACCAACGCCCAATTAGATTGCTTGATTATTTCGATTTTTTTGAAAATCACCTTACTATAGATCAGCCGATTCCCAGCCATCAAAATCCAAAATCTGCAATTGTGCTCCGATTACGGATTTTGATACCTCTAAAGATAGGTCTCGGAACGTGTAATTGTTGTACCAACGCCCAATTAGATTGCTTGATTATTTCGATTTTTTTGAAAATCACCTTACTATAGATCAGCCGATTCCCAGCCATCAAAATCCAAAATCTGCAATTGTGCTCCGATTACGGATTTTGATACCTCTAAAGATAGGTCTCGGAACGTGTAATTATTGTACTAACGCCCAATTAGATGGCTTGATTATTTCGATTTTTTTGAAAATCACCTTACTATAGATCAGCCGATTCCCAGCCATCAAAATCCAAAATCTGCAATTGTGCTCCGATTACGGATTTTGATACCTCTAAAGATAGGTCTCGGAACGTGTAATTGTTGTACCAACGCCCAATTAGATTGCTTGATTATTTCGATTTTTTTGAAAATCACCTTACTATAGATCAGCCGATTCCCAGCCATCAAAATCCAAAATCTGCAATTGTGCTCCGATTACGGATTTTGATACCTCTAAAGATAGGTCTAGGAACGTGTAATTGTTGTACCAACGCCCAATTAGATTGCTTGATTATTTCGATTTTTTTGAAAATCACCTTACTATAGATCAGCCGATTCCCAGCCATCAAAATCCAAAATCTGCAATTGTGCTCCGATTACAGATTTTGATACCTCTAAAGATAGGTCTCGGGACGTGTAACTATTGTACCAACGCCCAATTAGATTGCTTGATTATTTCGATTTTTTTGAAAATCACCTTACTATAGATCAGCCGATTCCCAGCCATCAAAATCCAAAATCTGCAATTGTGCTCCGATTACGGATTTTGATACCTCTAAAGATAGGTCTCGGAACGTGTAATTATTGTACCAACGCCCAATTAGATTGCTTGATTATTTCGATTTTTTTGAAAATCACCTTACTATAGATCAGCCGATTCTCAGCCATCAAAACCCAAAATCTGCAATTGTGCTCCGATTACGGATTTTGATACCTCTAAAGATAGGTCTCGGAACGTTTAATTGTTGTACCAACGCCCAATTAGATTGCTTGATTATTTCGATTTTTTTGAAAATCACCTTACTATAGATCAGCCGATTCCCAGCCATCAAAATCCAAAATCTGCAATTGTGCTCCGATTACGGATTTTGATACCTCTAAAGATAGGTCTCGGGACGTGTAATTGTTGTACTAACGCCCAATTAGATTGCTTGATTATTTCGATTTTTTTTGAAAATCACCTTACTATAGATCAGCCGATTCCCAGCCATCAAAATCCAAAATCTGCAATTGTGCTCCGATTACGGATTTTGATACCTCTAAAGATAGGTCTCGGGACGTGTAATTGTTGTACCAACGCCCACGATAGATATCACGATAGATCAGCCGATTCCCAGCCATCAAAATCCAAAATCTGCAATTGTGCTCCGATTACGGATTTTGATACCTCTAGATAGGTCTCGGAACGTGTAATTATTGTACCAACGCCCAATTAGATTGCTTGATTATTTCGATTTTTTTGAAAATCACCTTACTATAGATCAGCCGATTCCCAGCCATCAAAATCCAAAATCTGCAATTGTGCTCCGATTACGGATTTTGATACCTCTAAAGATAGGTCTCGGGACGTATAATTGTTGTACTAACGCCCAATTAGATTGCTTGATTATTTCGATTTTTTTGAAAATCACCTTACTATAGATCAGCCGATTCCCAGCCATCAAAATCCAAAATCTGCAATTGTGCTCCGATTACGAATTTTGATACCTCTAAAGATAGGTCTCGGGACGTGTAATTATTGTACCAACGCCCAATTAGATTGCTTGATTATTTCGATTTTTTTGAAAATCACCTTACGATAGATCAGCCGATTCCCAGCCATCAAAATCCAAAATCTGCAATTGTGCTCCGATTACGGATTTTGATACCTCTAAAGGTAGGTCTCGGGACGTGTAATTGTTGTACCAACGCCCAATTAGATTGCTTGATTATTTCGATTTTTTTGAAAATCACCTTACTATAGATCAGCCGATTCTCAGCCATCAAAATCCAAAATCTGCAATTGTGCTCCGATTACGGATTTTGATACCTCTAAAGATAGGTCTCGGAACGTGTAATTGTTGTACCAACGCCCAATTAGATTGCTTGATTATTTCGATTTTTTTGAAAATCACCTTACTATAGATCAGCCGATTCCCAGCCATCAAAATCCAAAATCTGCAATTGTGCTCCGATTACAGATTTTGATACCTCTAAAGATAGGTCTCGGAACGTGTAATTATTGTACCAACGCCCAATTAGATTGCTTGATTATTTCGATTTTTTTGAAAATCACCTTACTATAGATCAGCCGATTCCCAGCCATCAAAATCCAAAATCTGCAATTGTGCTCCGACCACGGATTTTGATACCTCTAAAGATAGGTCTCGGAACGTGTAATTATTGTACCAACGCCCAATTAGATTGCTTGATTATTTCGATTTTTTTGAAAATCACCTTACTATAGATCAGCCGATTCCCAGCCATCAAAATCCAAAATCTGCAATTGTGCTCCGACTACGGATTTTGATACCTCTAAAGATAGGTCTCGGGACGTGTAATTATGGTACCAACGCCCAATTAGATTGCTTGATTATTTCGATTTTTTTGAAAATCACCTTACTATAGATCAGCCGATTCCCAGCCATTAAAATCCAAAATCTGCAATTGTGCTCCGATTACGGATTTTGATACCTCTAAAGATAGGTCTCGGGACGTGTAATTGTGGTACCAACGCCCAATTACATTGCTTGATTATTTCGATTTTTTTGAAAATATAGATCAGCCGATTCCCAGCCATCAAAATCCAAAATCTGCAATTGTGCTCCGATTACGGATTTTGATACCTCTAAAGATAGGTCTCGGGACGTGTAATTGTTGTACCAACGCCCAATTAGATTGTTTGATTATTTCGATTTTTTTGAAAATCACCTTACTATAGATCAGCCGATTCCCAGCCATCAAAATCCAAAATCTGCAATTGTGCTCCGACTACGGATTTTGATACCTCTAAAGATAGGTCTCGGGACGTGTAATTATTGTACCAACGCCCAATTAGATTGCTTGATTATTTCGATTTTTTTGAAAATCACCTTACTATAGATCAGCCGATTCTCAGCCATCAAAATCCAAAATCTGCAATTGTGCTCCGATTACGGATTTTGATACCTCTAAAGATAGGTCTCGGGACGTGTAATTGTGGTACCAACGCCCAATTACATTGCTTGATTATTTCGATTTTTTTGAAAATCACCTTACTATAGATCAGCCGATTCCCAGCCATCAAAATCCAAAATCTGCAATTGTGCTCCGACTACGGATTTTGATACCTCTAAAGATAGGTCTCGGGACGTGTAATTATTGTACCAACGCCCAATTAGATTGCTTGATTATTTCGATTTTTTTGAAAATCACCTTACTATAGATCAGCCGATTCCCAGCCATCAAAATCCAAAATCTGCAATTGTGCTCCGATTACGGATTTTGATACCTCTAAAGATAGGTCTCGGGACGTGTAATTGTGGTACCAACGCCCAATTACATTGCTTGATTATTTCGATTTTTTTGAAAATCACCTTACTATAGATCAGCCGATTCCCAGCCATCAAAATCCAAAATCTGCAATTGTGCTCCGACTACGGATTTTGATACCTCTAAAGATAGGTCTCGGGACGTGTAGTTATTGTACCAACGCCCAATTAGATTGCTTGATTATTTCGATTTTTTTGAAAATCACCTTACTATAGATCAGCCGATTCTCAGCCATCAAAATCCAAAATCTGCAATTGTGCTCCGATTACGGATTTTGATACCTCTAAAGATAGGTCTCGGGACGTGTAATTGTTGTACCAACGCCCAATTACATTGCTTGATTATTTCGATTTTTTTGAAAATCACCTTACTATAGATCAGCCGATTCCCAGCCATCAAAATCCAAAATCTGCAATTGTGCTCCGACTACGGATTTTGATACCTCTAAAGATAGGTCTCGGAACGTGTAATTATTGTACCAACGCCCAATTAGATTGCTTGATTATTTCGATTTTTTTGAAAATCACCTTACTATAGATCAGCCGATTCTCAGCCATCAAAATCCAAAATCTGCAATTGTGCTCCGATTACGGATTTTGATACCTCTAAAGATAGGTCTCGGGACGTGTAATTGTTGTACCAACGCCCAATTACATTGCTTGATTATTTCGATTTTTTTGAAAATCACCTTACTATAGATCAGCCGATTCCCAGCCATCAAAATCCAAAATCTGCAATTGTGCTCCGATTACGGATTTTGATACCTCTAAAGATAGGTCTCGGAACGTGTAATTATTGTACCAACGCCCAATTAGATTGCTTGATTATTTCGATTTTTTTGAAAATATAGATCAGCCGATTCCCAGCCATCAAAATCCAAAATCTGCAATTGTGCTCCGATTACGGATTTTGATACCTCTAAAGATAGGTCTCGGGACGTGTAATTGTTGTACCAACGCCCAATTAGATTGCTTGATTATTTCGATTTTTTTTAAAATCACCTTACTATAGATCAGCCGATTCTCAGCCATCAAAATCCAAAATCTGCAATTGTGCTCCGATTACGGATTTTGATACCTCTAAAGATAGGTCTCGGGACGTGTAATTGTTGTACCAACGCCCAATTACATTGCTTGATTATTTCGATTTTTTTGAAAATCACCTTACTATAGATCAGCCGATTCCCAGCCATCAAAATCCAAAATCTGCAATTGTGCTCCGACTACGGATTTTGATACCTCTAAAGATAGGTCTCGGAACGTGTAATTATTGTACCAACGCCCAATTAGATTGCTTGATTATTTCAATTTTTTGGAAAATCACCTTACTATAGATCAGCCGATTCTCAGCCATCAAAATCCAAAATCTGCAATTGTGCTCCGATTACGGATTTTGATACCTCTAAAGATAGGTCTCGGAACGTGTAATTATTGTACCAACGCCCAATTAGATTGCTTGATTATTTCGATTTTTTTGAAAATCACCTTACTATAGATCAGCCGATTCTCAGCCATCAAAATCCAAAATCTGCAATTGTGCTCCGATTACGGATTTTGATACCTCTAAAGATAGGTCTCGGAACGTGTAATTGTTGTTCCAACGCCCAATTAGATTGCTTGATTATTTCGATTTTTTTGAAAATCACCTTACTATAGATCAGCCGATTCCCAGCCATCAAAATCCAAAATCTGCAATTGTGCTCCGATTACGGATTTTGATACCTCTAAAGATAGGTCTCGGAACGTGTAATTGTTGTACCAACGCCCAATTAGATTGCTTGATTATTTCGATTTTTTTGAAAATCACCTTACTATAGATCAGCCGATTCTCAGCCATCAAAATCCAAAATCTGCAATTGTGCTGCGATTACGGATTTTGATACCTCTAAAGATAGGTCTCGGAACGTGTAATTATTGTACCAACGCCCAATTAGATTGCTTGATTATTTCGATTTTTTTGAAAATATAGATCAGCCGATTCCCAGCCATCAAAATCCAAAATCTGCAATTGTGCTCCGATTACGGATTTTGATACCTCAAAAGATAGGTCTCGGGACGTGTAATTGTTGTACCAACGCCCAATTAGATTGCTTGATTATTTCGATTTTTTTTAAAATCACCTTACTATAGATCAGCCGATTCTCAGCCATCAAAATCCAAAATCTGCAATTGTGCTCCGATTACGGATTTTGATACCTCTAAAGATAGGTTTCGGAACGTGTAATTATTGTACCAACGCCCAATTAGATTGCTTGATTATTTCGATTTTTTTGAAAATCACCTTACTATAGATCAGCCGATTCCCAGCCATCAAAATCCAAAATCTGCAATTGTGCTCCGATTACGGATTTTGATACCTCTAAAGATAGGTTTCGGAACGTGTAATTATTGTACCAACGCCCAATTAGATTGCTTGATTATTTCGATTTTTTTGAAAATCACCTTACTATAGATCAGCCGATTCCCAGCCATCAAAATCCAAAATCTGCAATTGTGCTCCGATTACGGATTTTGATACCTCTAAAGATAGGTCTCGGGACGTGTAATTGTTGTACCAACGCCCAATTAGATTGCTTGATTATTTCGATTTTTTTGAAAATCACCTTACTATAGATCAGCCGATTCTCAGCCATCAAAATCCAAAATCTGCAATTGTGCTCCGATTACGGATTTTGATACCTCTAAAGATAGGTCTCGGAACGTGTAATTATTGTACCAACGCCCAATTAGATTGCTTGATTATTTCGATTTTTTTGAAAATATAGATCAGCCGATTCCCAGCCATCAAAATCCAAAATCTGCAATTGTGCTCCGATTACGGATTTTGATACCTCTAAAGATAGGTCTCGGGACGTGTAATTGTTGTACCAACGCCCAATTAGATTGCTTGATTATTTAGATTTTTCTGAAAATATAGATCAGCCGATTCCCAGCCATCAAAATCCAAAATCTGCAATTGTGCTCCGATTACGGATTTTGATACCTCTAAAGATAGGTTTCGGGACGTGTAATTATTGTACCAACGCCCAATTAGATTGCTTGATTATTTCGATTTTTTTGAAAATCACCTTACTATAGATCAGCCGATTCCCAGCCATCAAAATCCAAAATCTGCAATTGTGCTCCGATTACGGATTTTGATACCTCTAAAGATAGGTCTCGGGACGTGTAATTCTTGTACCAACGCCCAATTAGATTGCTTGATTATTTCGATTTTTTTGAAAATCACCTTACTATAGATCAGCCGATTCCAGCCATCAAAATCCAAAATCTGCAATTGTGCTCCGATTACGGATTTTGATACCTCTAAAGATAGGTCTCGGGACGTGTAATTGTTGTACCAACGCCCAATTAGATTGATTGATTATTTCGATTTTTTTGAAAATCACCTTACTATAGATCAGATGATTCCCAGCCATTAAAATCCAAAATCTGCAATTGTGCTCCGATTACGGATTTTGATACCTCTAAAGATAGGTCTCGGGGCGTGTAATTGTTGTACCAACGCCCAATTAGATTGATTGATTATTTCGATTTTTTTGAAAATCACCTTACTATAGATCAGCCGATTCCCAGCCATCAAAATCCAAAATCTGCAATTGTACTCCGATTACGTATTTTGATACCTCTAAAGATAGGTCTCGAGATGTGTAATTGTTGTATCAACACCAAATTAGATTGCTTGATTATTTCGATTTTTTTGAAAATCACCTTACTATAGATCATCCGATTCCCAGCCATCAAAATCCAAAATCTGCAATTGTGCTCCGATTACGGATTTTGATACCTCTAAAGATAGGTCTCGGAACGTGTAATTATTGTACCAACGCCCAATTAGATTGCTTGATTATTTCGATTTTTTTGAAAATCACCTTATTATAGATCAGCCGATTCTCAGCCATCAAAATCCAAAATCTGCAATTGTGCTCCGATTACGGATTTTGATACCTCTAAAGATAGGTCTCGGAACGTGTAATTGTTGTACCAACGCCCAATTAGATTGCTTGATTATTTCGATTTTTTTGAAAATCACCTTACTATAGATCAGCCGATTCCCAGCCATCAAAATCCAAAATCTGCAATTGTGCTCCGATTACGGATTTTGATACCTCTAAAGATAGGTCTCGGGACGTGTAATTGTTGTACCAACGCCCAATTAGATTGATTGATTATTTCGATTTTTTTGAAAATCACCTTACTATAGATCAGCCGATTCCCAGCCATCAAAATCCAAAATCTGCAATTGTGCTCCGATTACGGATTTTGATACCTCTAAAGATAGGTCTCGGGACGTGTAATTATTGTACCAACGCCCAATTAGATTGCTTGATTATTTCGATTTTTTTGAAAATCACCTTACTATAGATCAGCCGATTCCCAGCCATCAAAATCCAAAATCTGCAATTGTGCTCCGATTACGTATTTTGATACCTCTAAAGATAGGTCTCGGGGCGTGTAATTGTTGTACCAACGCCCAATTAGATGGCTTGATTATTTCGATTTTTTTGAAAATCACCTTACTATAGATCAGCCGATTCCCAGCCATCAAAATCCAAAATCTGCAATTGTACTCCGATTACGTATTTTGATACCTCTAAAGATGTGTCTCGAGATGTGTAATTGTTGTATCAACACCAAATTAGATTGCTTGATTATTTCGATTTTTTTGAAAATCACCTTACTATAGATCAGCCGATTCCCAGCCATCAAAATCCAAAATCTGCAATTGTGCTCCGATTACGGATTTTGATACCTCTAAAGATAGGTCTCGGGACGTGTAATTGTTGTACCAACGCCCAATTAGATTGCTTGATTATTTAGATTTTTTTGAAAATCACCTTACTATAGATCAGCCGATTCTCAGCCATCAAAATCCAAAATCTGCAATTGTGCTCCGATTACGGATTTTGATACCTCTAAAGATAGGTCTCGGGACGTGTAATTATTGTACCAACGCCCAATTAGATTGCTTGATTATTTCGATTTTTTTGAAAATCACCTTACTATAGATCAGCCGATTCCCAGCCATCAAAATCCAAAATCTGCAATTGTGCTCCGATTACGGATTTTGATACCTCTAAAGATAGGTCTCGGGACGTGTAATTATTGTACCAACGCCCAATTAGATTGCTTGATTATTTCGATTTTTTTGAAAATCACCTTACTATAGATCAGCCGATTCCCAGCCATCAAAATCCAAAATCTGCAATTGTGCTCCGATTACGGATTTTGATACCTCTAAAGATAGGTCTCGGAACGTGTAATTGTTGTACCAACGCCCAATTAGATTGCTTGATTATTTCGATTTTTTTGAAAATCACCTTACTATAGATCAGCCGATTCCCAGCCATCAAAATCCAAAATCTGCAATTGTGCTCCGATTACGGATTTTGATACCTCTAAAGATAGGTCTCGGAACGTGTAATTATTGTACCAACGCCCAATTAGATTGCTTGATTATTTCGATTTTTTTGAAAATCACCTTACTATAGATCAGCCGATTCTCAGCCATCAAAATCCAAAATCTGCAATTGTGCTGCGATTACGGATTTTGATACCTCTAAAGATAGGTCTCGGAACGTGTAATTATTGTACCAACGCCCAATTAGATTGCTTGATTATTTCGATTTTTTTGAAAATATAGATCAGCCGATTCCCAGCCATCAAAATCCAAAATCTGCAATTGTGCTCCGATTACGGATTTTGATACCTCAAAAGATAGGTCTCGGGACGTGTAATTGTTGTACCAACGCCCAATTAGATTGCTTGATTATTTCGATTTTTTTTAAAATCACCTTACTATAGATCAGCCGATTCTCAGCCATCAAAATCCAAAATCTGCAATTGTGCTCCGATTACGGATTTTGATACCTCTAAAGATAGGTTTCGGAACGTGTAATTATTGTACCAACGCCCAATTAGATTGCTTGATTATTTCGATTTTTTTGAAAATCACCTTACTATAGATCAGCCGATTCCCAGCCATCAAAATCCAAAATCTGCAATTGTGCTCCGATTACGGATTTTGATACCTCTAAAGATAGGTTTCGGAACGTGTAATTATTGTACCAACGCCCAATTAGATTGCTTGATTATTTCGATTTTTTTGAAAATCACCTTACTATAGATCAGCCGATTCCCAGCCATCAAAATCCAAAATCTGCAATTGTGCTCCGATTACGGATTTTGATACCTCTAAAGATAGGTCTCGGGACGTGTAATTGTTGTACCAACGCCCAATTAGATTGCTTGATTATTTCGATTTTTTTGAAAATCACCTTACTATAGATCAGCCGATTCTCAGCCATCAAAATCCAAAATCTGCAATTGTGCTCCGATTACGGATTTTGATACCTCTAAAGATAGGTCTCGGAACGTGTAATTATTGTACCAACGCCCAATTAGATTGCTTGATTATTTCGATTTTTTTGAAAATATAGATCAGCCGATTCCCAGCCATCAAAATCCAAAATCTGCAATTGTGCTCCGATTACGGATTTTGATACCTCTAAAGATAGGTCTCGGGACGTGTAATTGTTGTACCAACGCCCAATTAGATTGCTTGATTATTTCGATTTTTCTGAAAATATAGATCAGCCGATTCCCAGCCATCAAAATCCAAAATCTGCAATTGTGCTCCGATTACGGATTTTGATACCTCTAAAGATAGGTTTCGGGACGTGTAATTATTGTACCAACGCCCAATTAGATTGCTTGATTATTTCGATTTTTTTGAAAATCACCTTACTATAGATCAGCCGATTCCCAGCCATCAAAATCCAAAATCTGCAATTGTGCTCCGATTACGGATTTTGATACCTCTAAAGATAGGTCTCGGGACGTGTAATTCTTGTACCAACGCCCAATTAGATTGCTTGATTATTTCGATTTTTTTGAAAATCACCTTACTATAGATCAGCCGATTCCAGCCATCAAAATCCAAAATCTGCAATTGTGCTCCGATTACGGATTTTGATACCTCTAAAGATAGGTCTCGGGACGTGTAATTGTTGTACCAACGCCCAATTAGATTGATTGATTATTTCGATTTTTTTGAAAATCACCTTACTATAGATCAGATGATTCCCAGCCATTAAAATCCAAAATCTGCAATTGTGCTCCGATTACGGATTTTGATACCTCTAAAGATAGGTCTCGGGGCGTGTAATTGTTGTACCAACGCCCAATTAGATTGATTGATTATTTCGATTTTTTTGAAAATCACCTTACTATAGATCAGCCGATTCCCAGCCATCAAAATCCAAAATCTGCAATTGTACTCCGATTACGTATTTTGATACCTCTAAAGATAGGTCTCGAGATGTGTAATTGTTGTATCAACACCAAATTAGATTGCTTGATTATTTCGATTTTTTTGAAAATCACCTTACTATAGATCATCCGATTCCCAGCCATCAAAATCCAAAATCTGCAATTGTGCTCCGATTACGGATTTTGATACCTCTAAAGATAGGTCTCGGAACGTGTAATTATTGTACCAACGCCCAATTAGATTGCTTGATTATTTCGATTTTTTTGAAAATCACCTTATTATAGATCAGCCGATTCTCAGCCATCAAAATCCAAAATCTGCAATTGTGCTCCGATTACGGATTTTGATACCTCTAAAGATAGGTCTCGGAACGTGTAATTGTTGTACCAACGCCCAATTAGATTGCTTGATTATTTCAATTTTTTTGAAAATCACCTTACTATAGATCAGCCGATTCCCAGCCATCAAAATCCAAAATCTGCAATTGTGCTCCGATTACGGATTTTGATACCTCTAAAGATAGGTCTCGGGACGTGTAATTGTTGTACCAACGCCCAATTAGATTGATTGATTATTTCGATTTTTTTGAAAATCACCTTACTATAGATCAGCCGATTCCCAGCCATCAAAATCCAAAATCTGCAATTGTGCTCCGATTACGGATTTTGATACCTCTAAAGATAGGTCTCGGGACGTGTAATTATTGTACCAACGCCCAATTAGATTGCTTGATTATTTCGATTTTTTTGAAAATCACCTTACTATAGATCAGCCGATTCCCAGCCATCAAAATCCAAAATCTGCAATTGTGCTCCGATTACGTATTTTGATACCTCTAAAGATAGGTCTCGGGGCGTGTAATTGTTGTACCAACGCCCAATTAGATGGCTTGATTATTTCGATTTTTTTGAAAATCACCTTACTATAGATCAGCCGATTCCCAGCCATCAAAATCCAAAATCTGCAATTGTACTCCGATTACGTATTTTGATACCTCTAAAGATGTGTCTCGAGATGTGTAATTGTTGTATCAACACCAAATTAGATTGCTTGATTATTTCGATTTTTTTGAAAATCACCTTACTATAGATCAGCCGATTCCCAGCCATCAAAATCCAAAATCTGCAATTGTGCTCCGATTACGGATTTTGATACCTCTAAAGATAGGTCTCGGGACGTGTAATTGTTGTACCAACGCCCAATTAGATTGCTTGATTATTTAGATTTTTTTGAAAATCACCTTACTATAGATCAGCCGATTCTCAGCCATCAAAATCCAAAATCTGCAATTGTGCTCCGATTACGGATTTTGATACCTCTAAAGATAGGTCTCGGGACGTGTAATTATTGTACCAACGCCCAATTAGATTGCTTGATTATTTCGATTTTTTTGAAAATCACCTTACTATAGATCAGCCGATTCCCAGCCATCAAAATCCAAAATCTGCAATTGTGCTCCGATTACGGATTTTGATACCTCTAAAGATAGGTCTCGGGACGTGTAATTATTGTACCAACGCCCAATTAGATTGCTTGATTATTTCGATTTTTTTGAAAATCACCTTACTATAGATCAGCCGATTCCCAGCCATCAAAATCCAAAATCTGCAATTGTGCTCCGATTACGGATTTTGATACCTCTAAAGATAGGTCTCGGAACGTGTAATTGTTGTACCAACGCCCAATTAGATTGCTTGATTATTTCGATTTTTTTGAAAATCACCTTACTATAGATCAGCCGATTCCCAGCCATCAAAATCCAAAATCTGCAATTGTGCTCCGATTACGGATTTTGATACCTCTAAAGATAGGTCTCGGAACGTGTAATTATTGTACCAACGCCCAATTAGATTGCTTGATTATTTCGATTTTTTTGAAAATCACCTTACTATAGATCAGCCGATTCTCAGCCATCAAAATCCAAAATCTGCAATTGTGCTCCGATTACGGATTTTGATACCTCTAAAGATAGGTCTCGGAACGTGTAATTTGTTGTACCAACGCCCAATTAGATTGCTTGATTATTTCGATTTTTTTGAAAATCACCTTACTATAGATCAGCCGATTCCCAGCCATCAAAATCCAAAATCTGCAATTGTGCTCCGATTACGGATTTTGATACCTCTAAAGATAGGTCTAGGAACGTGTAATTGTTGTACCAACGCCCAATTAGATTGCTTGATTATTTCGATTTTTTTGAAAATCACCTTACTATAGATCAGCCGATTCCCAGCCATCAAAATCCAAAATCTGCAATTGTGCTCCGATTACGGATTTTGATACCTCTAAAGATAGGTCTCGGGACGTGTAACTATTGTACCAACGCCCAATTAGATTGCTTGATTATTTCGATTTTTTTGAAAATCACCTTACTATAGATCAGCCGATTCCCAGCCATCAAAATCCAAAATCTGCAATTGTGCTCCGATTACGGATTTTGATACCTCTAAAGATAGGTCTCGGAACGTGTAATTATTGTACCAACGCCCAATTAGATTGCTTGATTATTTCGATTTTTTTGAAAATCACCTTACTATAGATCAGCCGATTCTCAGCCATCAAAATCCAAAATCTGCAATTGTGCTCCGATTACGGATTTTGATACCTCTAAAGATAGGTCTCGGAACGTTTAATTGTTGTACCAACGCCCAATTAGATTGCTTGATTATTTCGATTTTTTTGAAAATCACCTTACTATAGATCAGCCGATTCCCAGCCATCAAAATCCAAAATCTGCAATTGTGCTCCGATTACGGATTTTGATACCTCTAAAGATAGGTCTCGGAACGTGTAATTATTGTACCAACGCCCAATTAGATTGCTTGATTATTTCGATTTTTTTGAAAATCACCTTACTATAGATCAGCCGATTCCCAGCCATCAAAATCCAAAATCTGCAATTGTGCTCCGATTACGGATTTTGATACCTCTAAAGATAGGTCTCGGAACGTGTAATTGTTGTACCAACGCCCAATTAGATTGCTTGATTATTTCGATTTTTTTGAAAATCACCTTACTATAGATCAGCCGATTCCCAGCCATCAAAATCCAAAATCTGCAATTGTGCTCCGATTACGGATTTTGATACCTCTAAAGATAGGTCTCGGAACGTGTAATTATTGTACCAACGCCCAATTAGATTGCTTGATTATTTCGATTTTTTTGAAAATATAGATCAGCCGATTCCCAGCCATCAAAATCCAAAATCTGCAATTGTGCTCCGATTACGGATTTTGATACCTCTAAAGATAGGTCTCGGAACGTGTAATTGTTGTACCAACGCCCAATTAGATTGCTTGATTATTTCGATTTTTTTGAAAATCACCTTACTATAGATCAGCCGATTCTCAGCCATCAAAATCCAAAATCTGCAATTGTGCTGCGATTACGGATTTTGATACCTCTAAAGATAGGTCTCGGAACGTGTAATTATTGTACCAACGCCCAATTAGATTGCTTGATTATTTCGATTTTTTTGAAAATATAGATCAGCCGATTCCCAGCCATCAAAATCCAAAATCTGCAATTGTGCTCCGATTACGGATTTTGATACCTCTAAAGATAGGTCTCGGGACGTGTAATTGTTGTACCAACGCCCAATTAGATTGCTTGATTATTTCGATTTTTTTGAAAATCACCTTACTATAGATCAGCCGATTCCCAGCCATCAAAATCCAAAATCTGCAATTGTGCTCCGATTACGGATTTTGATACCTCTAAAGATAGGTTTCGGAACGTGTAATTATTGTACCAACGCCCAATTAGATTGCTTGATTATTTCGATTTTTTTGAAAATCACCTTACTATAGATCAGCCGATTCCCAGCCATCAAAATCCAAAATCTGCAATTGTGCTCCGATTACGGATTTTGATACCTCTAAAGATAGGTTTCGGAACGTGTAATTATTGTACCAACGCCCAATTAGATTGCTTGATTATTTCGATTTTTTTGAAAATCACCTTACTATAGATCAGCCGATTCCCAGCCATCAAAATCCAAAATCTGCAATTGTGCTCCGATTACGGATTTTGATACCTCTAAAGATAGGTCTCGGAACGTGTAATTATTGTACCAACGCCCAATTAGATTGCTTGATTATTTCGATTTTTTTGAAAATCACCTTACTATAGATCAGCCGATTCCCAGCCATCAAAATCCAAAATCTGCAATTGTGCTCCGATTACGGATTTTGATACCTCTAAAGATAGGTCTCGGAACGTGTAATTGTTGTACCAACGCCCAATTAGATTGCTTGATTATTTCGATTTTTTTGAAAATCACCTTACTATAGATCAGCCGATTCCCAGCCATCAAAATCCAAAATCTGCAATTGTGCTCCGATTACGGATTTTGATACCTCTAAAGATAGGTCTCGGAACGTGTAATTATTGTACCAACGCCCAATTAGATTGCTTGATTATTTCGATTTTTTTGAAAATATAGATCAGCCGATTCCCAGCCATCAAAATCCAAAATCTGCAATTGTGCTCCGATTACGGATTTTGATACCTCTAAAGATAGGTCTCGGAACGTGTAATTGTTGTACCAACGCCCAATTAGATTGCTTGATTATTTCGATTTTTTTGAAAATCACCTTACTATAGATCAGCCGATTCTCAGCCATCAAAATCCAAAATCTGCAATTGTGCTGCGATTACGGATTTTGATACCTCTAAAGATAGGTCTCGGAACGTGTAATTATTGTACCAACGCCCAATTAGATTGCTTGATTATTTCGATTTTTTTGAAAATATAGATCAGCCGATTCCCAGCCATCAAAATCCAAAATCTGCAATTGTGCTCCGATTACGGATTTTGATACCTCTAAAGATAGGTCTCGGGACGTGTAATTGTTGTACCAACGCCCAATTAGATTGCTTGATTATTTCGATTTTTTTGAAAATCACCTTACTATAGATCAGCCGATTCCCAGCCATCAAAATCCAAAATCTGCAATTGTGCTCCGATTACGGATTTTGATACCTCTAAAGATAGGTTTCGGAACGTGTAATTATTGTACCAACGCCCAATTAGATTGCTTGATTATTTCGATTTTTTTGAAAATCACCTTACTATAGATCAGCCGATTCCCAGCCATCAAAATCCAAAATCTGCAATTGTGCTCCGATTACGGATTTTGATACCTCTAAAGATAGGTTTCGGAACGTGTAATTATTGTACCAACGCCCAATTAGATTGCTTGATTATTTCGATTTTTTTGAAAATCACCTTACTATAGATCAGCCGATTCCCAGCCATCAAAATCCAAAATCTGCAATTGTGCTCCGATTACGGATTTTGATACCTCTAAAGATAGGTCTCGGGACGTGTAATTGTTGTACCAACGCCCAATTAGATTGATTGATTATTTCGATTTTTTTGAAAATCACCTTACTATAGATCAGCCGATTCCCAGCCATCAAAATCCAAAATCTGCAATTGTGCTCCGATTACGGATTTTGATACCTCTAAAGATAGGTCTCGGGACGTGTAATTATTGTACCAACGCCCAATTAGATTGCTTGATTATTTCGATTTTTTTGAAAATCACCTTACTATAGATCAGCCGATTCCCAGCCATCAAAATCCAAAATCTGCAATTGTGCTCCGATTACGTATTTTGATACCTCTAAAGATAGGTCTCGGGGCGTGTAATTGTTGTACCAACGCCCAATTAGATGGCTTGATTATTTCGATTTTTTTGAAAATCACCTTACTATAGATCAGCCGATTCCCAGCCATCAAAATCCAAAATCTGCAATTGTACTCCGATTACGTATTTTGATACCTCTAAAGATGTGTCTCGAGATGTGTAATTGTTGTATCAACACCAAATTAGATTGCTTGATTATTTCGATTTTTTTGAAAATCACCTTACTATAGATCAGCCGATTCCCAGCCATCAAAATCCAAAATCTGCAATTGTGCTCCGATTACGGATTTTGATACCTCTAAAGATAGGTCTCGGGACGTGTAATTGTTGTACCAACGCCCAATTAGATTGCTTGATTATTTAGATTTTTTTGAAAATCACCTTACTATAGATCAGCCGATTCTCAGCCATCAAAATCCAAAATCTGCAATTGTGCTCCGATTACGGATTTTGATACCTCTAAAGATAGGTCTAGGGACGTGTAATTATTGTACCAACGCCCAATTAGATTGCTTGATTATTTCGATTTTTTTGAAAATCACCTTACTATAGATCAGCCGATTCCCAGCCATCAAAATCCAAAATCTGCAATTGTGCTCCGATTACGGATTTTGATACCTCTAAAGATAGGTCTCGGGACGTGTAATTATTGTACCAACGCCCAATTAGATTGCTTGATTATTTCGATTTTTTTGAAAATCACCTTACTATAGATCAGCCGATTCCCAGCCATCAAAATCCAAAATCTGCAATTGTGCTCCGATTACGGATTTTGATACCTCTAAAGATAGGTCTCGGAACGTGTAATTGTTGTACCAACGCCCAATTAGATTGCTTGATTATTTCGATTTTTTTGAAAATCACCTTACTATAGATCAGCCGATTCCCAGCCATCAAAATCCAAAATCTGCAATTGTGCTCCGATTACGGATTTTGATACCTCTAAAGATAGGTCTCGGAACGTGTAATTATTGTACCAACGCCCAATTAGATTGCTTGATTATTTCGATTTTTTTGAAAATCACCTTACTATAGATCAGCCGATTCTCAGCCATCAAAATCCAAAATCTGCAATTGTGCTCCGATTACGGATTTTGATACCTCTAAAGATAGGTCTCGGAACGTGTAATTTGTTGTACCAACGCCCAATTAGATTGCTTGATTATTTCGATTTTTTTGAAAATCACCTTACTATAGATCAGCCGATTCCCAGCCATCAAAATCCAAAATCTGCAATTGTGCTCCGATTACGGATTTTGATACCTCTAAAGATAGGTCTAGGAACGTGTAATTGTTGTACCAACGCCCAATTAGATTGCTTGATTATTTCGATTTTTTTGAAAATCACCTTACTATAGATCAGCCGATTCCCAGCCATCAAAATCCAAAATCTGCAATTGTGCTCCGATTACGGATTTTGATACCTCTAAAGATAGGTCTCGGGACGTGTAACTATTGTACCAACGCCCAATTAGATTGCTTGATTATTTCGATTTTTTTGAAAATCACCTTACTATAGATCAGCCGATTCCCAGCCATCAAAATCCAAAATCTGCAATTGTGCTCCGATTACGGATTTTGATACCTCTAAAGATAGGTCTCGGAACGTGTAATTATTGTACCAACGCCCAATTAGATTGCTTGATTATTTCGATTTTTTTGAAAATCACCTTACTATAGATCAGCCGATTCTCAGCCATCAAAATCCAAAATCTGCAATTGTGCTCCGATTACGGATTTTGATACCTCTAAAGATAGGTCTCGGAACGTTTAATTGTTGTACCAACGCCCAATTAGATTGCTTGATTATTTCGATTTTTTTGAAAATCACCTTACTATAGATCAGCCGATTCCCAGCCATCAAAATCCAAAATCTGCAATTGTGCTCCGATTACGGATTTTGATACCTCTAAAGATAGGTCTCGGAACGTGTAATTATTGTACCAACGCCCAATTAGATTGCTTGATTATTTCGATTTTTTTGAAAATCACCTTACTATAGATCAGCCGATTCCCAGCCATCAAAATCCAAAATCTGCAATTGTGCTCCGATTACGGATTTTGATACCTCTAAAGATAGGTCTCGGAACGTGTAATTGTTGTACCAACGCCCAATTAGATTGCTTGATTATTTCGATTTTTTTGAAAATCACCTTACTATAGATCAGCCGATTCCCAGCCATCAAAATCCAAAATCTGCAATTGTGCTCCGATTACGGATTTTGATACCTCTAAAGATAGGTCTCGGAACGTGTAATTATTGTACCAACGCCCAATTAGATTGCTTGATTATTTCGATTTTTTTGAAAATATAGATCAGCCGATTCCCAGCCATCAAAATCCAAAATCTGCAATTGTGCTCCGATTACGGATTTTGATACCTCTAAAGATAGGTCTCGGAACGTGTAATTGTTGTACCAACGCCCAATTAGATTGCTTGATTATTTCGATTTTTTTGAAAATCACCTTACTATAGATCAGCCGATTCCCAGCCATCAAAATCCAAAATCTGCAATTGTGCTCCGATTACGGATTTTGATACCTCTAAAGATAGGTCTCGGAACGTGTAATTATTGTACCAACGCCCAATTAGATTGCTTGATTATTTCGATTTTTTTGAAAATCACCTTACTATAGATCAGCCGATTCTCAGCCATCAAAATCCAAAATCTGCAATTGTGCTCCGATTACGGATTTTGATACCTCTAAAGATAGGTCTCGGAACGTTTAATTGTTGTACCAACGCCCAATTAGATTGCTTGATTATTTCGATTTTTTTGAAAATCACCTTACTATAGATCAGCCGATTCCCAGCCATCAAAATCCAAAATCTGCAATTGTGCTCCGATTACGGATTTTGATACCTCTAAAGATAGGTCTCGGAACGTGTAATTGTTGTACCAACGCCCAATTAGATTGCTTGATTATTTCGATTTTTTTGAAAATCACCTTACTATAGATCAGCCGATTCCCAGCCATCAAAATCCAAAATCTGCAATTGTGCTCCGATTACGGATTTTGATACCTCTAAAGATAGGTCTCGGAACGTGTAATTGTTGTACCAACGCCCAATTAGATTGCTTGATTATTTCGATTTTTTTGAAAATCACCTTACTATAGATCAGCCGATTCCCAGCCATCAAAATCCAAAATCTGCAATTGTGCTCCGATTACGGATTTTGATACCTCTAAAGATAGGTCTCGGAACGTGTAATTATTGTACCAACGCCCAATTAGATTGCTTGATTATTTCGATTTTTTTGAAAATATAGATCAGCCGATTCCCAGCCATCAAAATCCAAAATCTGCAATTGTGCTCCGATTACGGATTTTGATACCTCTAAAGATAGGTCTCGGAACGTGTAATTGTTGTACCAACGCCCAATTAGATTGCTTGATTATTTCGATTTTTTTGAAAATCACCTTACTATAGATCAGCCGATTCTCAGCCATCAAAATCCAAAATCTGCAATTGTGCTGCGATTACGGATTTTGATACCTCTAAAGATAGGTCTCGGAACGTGTAATTATTGTACCAACGCCCAATTAGATTGCTTGATTATTTCGATTTTTTTGAAAATATAGATCAGCCGATTCCCAGCCATCAAAATCCAAAATCTGCAATTGTGCTCCGATTACGGATTTTGATACCTCTAAAGATAGGTCTCGGGACGTGTAATTGTTGTACCAACGCCCAATTAGATTGCTTGATTATTTCGATTTTTTTGAAAATCACCTTACTATAGATCAGCCGATTCCCAGCCATCAAAATCCAAAATCTGCAATTGTGCTCCGATTACGGATTTTGATACCTCTAAAGATAGGTTTCGGAACGTGTAATTATTGTACCAACGCCCAATTAGATTGCTTGATTATTTCGATTTTTTTGAAAATCACCTTACTATAGATCAGCCGATTCCCAGCCATCAAAATCCAAAATCTGCAATTGTGCTCCGATTACGGATTTTGATACCTCTAAAGATAGGTTTCGGAACGTGTAATTATTGTACCAACGCCCAATTAGATTGCTTGATTATTTCGATTTTTTTGAAAATCACCTTACTATAGATCAGCCGATTCCCAGCCATCAAAATCCAAAATCTGCAATTGTGCTCCGATTACGGATTTTGATACCTCTAAAGACAGGTCTCGGGACGTGTAATTGTTGTACCAACGCCCAATTAGATTGCTTGATTATTTCGATTTTTTTGAAAATCACCTTACTATAGATCAGCCGATTCTCAGCCATCAAAATCCAAAATCTGCAATTGTGCTCCGATTACGGATTTTGATACCTCTAAAGATAGGTCTCGGAACGTGTAATTATTGTACCAACGCCCAATTAGATTGCTTGATTATTTCGATTTTTTTGAAAATATAGATCAGCCGATTCCCAGCCATCAAAATCCAAAATCTGCAATTGTGCTCCGATTACGGATTTTGATACCTCTAAAGATAGGTCTCGGAACGTGTAATTGTTGTACCAACGCCCAATTAGATTGCTTGATTATTTAGATTTTTTTGAAAATATAGATCAGCCGATTCCCAGCCATCAAAATCCAAAATCTGCAATTGTGCTCCGATTACAGATTTTGATACCTCTAAAGATAGGTTTCGGGACGTGTAATTATTGTACCAACGCCCAATTAGATTGCTTGATTATTTCGATTTTTTTGAAAATCACCTTACTATAGATCAGCCGATTCCCAGCCATCAAAATCCAAAATCTGCAATTGTGCTCCGATTACGGATTTTGATACCTCTAAAGATAGGTCTCGGGACGTGTAATTCTTGTACCAACGCCCAATTAGATTGCTTGATTATTTCGATTTTTTTGAAAATCACCTTACTATAGATCAGCCGATTCCAGCCATCAAAATCCAAAATCTGCAATTGTGCTCCGATTACGGATTTTGATACCTCTAAAGATAGGTCTCGGGACGTGTAATTGTTGTACCAACGCCCAATTAGATTGATTGATTATTTCGATTTTTTTGAAAATCACCTTACTATAGATCAGATGATTCCCAGCCATTAAAATCCAAAATCTGCAATTGTGCTCCGATTACGGATTTTGATACCTCTAAAGATAGGTCTCGGGGCGTGTAATTGTTGTACCAACGCCCAATTAGATTGATTGATTATTTCGATTTTTTTGAAAATCACCTTACTATAGATCAGCCGATTCCCAGCCATCAAAATCCAAAATCTGCAATTGTGCTCCGATTACGTATTTTGATACCTCTAAAGATAGGTCTCGGGGCGTGTAATTGTTGTACCAACGCCCAATTAGATTGCTTGATTATTTCGATTTTTTTGAAAATCACCTTACTATAGATCAGCCGATTCCCAGCCATCAAAATCCAAAATCTGCAATTGTACTCCGATTACGTATTTTGATACCTCTAAAGATATGTCTCGAGATGTGTAATTGTTGTATCAACACCAAATTAGATTGCTTGATTATTTCGATTTTTTTGAAAATCACCTTACTATAGATCATCCGATTCCCAGCCATCAAAATCCAAAATCTGCAATTGTGCTCCGATTACGGATTTTGATACCTCTAAAGATAGGTCTCGGAACGTGTAATTATTGTACCAACGCCCAATTAGATTGCTTGATTATTTCGATTTTTTTGAAAATCACCTTACTATAGATCAGCCGATTCTCAGCCATCAAAATCCAAAATCTGCAATTGTGCTGCGATTACGGATTTTGATACCTCTAAAGATAGGTCTCGGAACGTGTAATTGTTGTACCAACGCCCAATTAGATTGCTTGATTATTTCGATTTTTTTGAAAATCACCTTACTATAGATCAGCCGATTCCCAGCCATCAAAATCCAAAATCTGCAATTGTGCTCCGATTACGGATTTTGATACCTCTAAAGATAGGTCTCGGGACGTGTAATTGTTGTACCAACGCCCAATTAGATTGCTTGATTATTTCGATTTTTTTGAAAATCACCTTACTATAGATCAGCCCATTCCCAGCCATCAAAATCCAAAATCTGCAATTGTGCTCCGATTACGGATTTTGATACCTCTAAAGATAGGTCTCGGGACGTGTAATTGTTGTACCAACGCCCAATTAGATTGATTGATTATTTCGATTTTTTTGAAAATCACCTTACTATAGATCAGCCGATTCCCAGCCATCAAAATCCAAAATCTGCAATTGTGCTCCGATTACGGATTTTGATACCTCTAAAGATAGGTCTCGGGACGTGTAATTATTGTACCAACGCCCAATTAGATTGCTTGATTATTTCGATTTTTTTGAAAATCACCTTACTATAGATCAGCCGATTCCCAGCCATCAAAATCCAAAATCTGCAATTGTGCTCCGATTACGTATTTTGATACCTCTAAAGATAGGTCTCGGGGCGTGTAATTGTTGTACCAACGCCCAATTAGATGGCTTGATTATTTCGATTTTTTTGAAAATCACCTTACTATAGATCAGCCGATTCCCAGCCATCAAAATCCAAAATCTGCAATTGTACTCCGATTACGTATTTTGATACCTCTAAAGATGTGTAATTGTTGTATCAACACCAAATTAGATTGCTTGATTATTTCGATTTTTTTGAAAATCACCTTACTATAGATCAGCCGATTCCCAGCCATCAAAATACAAAATCTGCAATTGTGCTCCGATTACGGATTTTGATACCTCTAAAGATAGGTCTCGGGACGTGTAATTGTTGTACCAACGCCCAATTAGATTGCTTGATTATTTAGATTTTTTTGAAAATCACCTTACTATAGATCAGCCGATTCTCAGCCATCAAAATCCAAAATCTGCAATTGTGCTCCGATTACGGATTTTGATACCTCTAAAGATAGGTCTCGGGACGTGTAATTATTGTACCAACGCCCAATTAGATTGCTTGATTATTTCGATTTTTTTGAAAATCACCTTACTATAGATCAGCCGATTCCCAGCCATCAAAATCCAAAATCTGCAATTGTGCTCCGATTACGGATTTTGATACCTCTAAAGATAGGTCTCGGGACGTGTAATTATTGTACCAACGCCCAATTAGATTGCTTGATTATTTCGATTTTTTTGAAAATCACCTTACTATAGATCAGCCGATTCCCAGCCATCAAAATCCAAAATCTGCAATTGTGCTCCGATTACGGATTTTGATACCTCTAAAGATAGGTCTCGGAACGTGTAATTGTTGTACCAACGCCCAATTAGATTGCTTGATTATTTCGATTTTTTTGAAAATCACCTTACTATAGATCAGCCGATTCCCAGCCATCAAAATCCAAAATCTGCAATTGTGCTCCGATTACGGATTTTGATACCTCTAAAGATAGGTCTCGGAACGTGTAATTATTGTACCAACGCCCAATTAGATTGCTTGATTATTTCGATTTTTTTGAAAATCACCTTACTATAGATCAGCCGATTCTCAGCCATCAAAATCCAAAATCTGCAATTGTGCTCCGATTACGGATTTTGATACCTCTAAAGATAGGTCTCGGAACGTGTAATTTGTTGTACCAACGCCCAATTAGATTGCTTGATTATTTCGATTTTTTTGAAAATCACCTTACTATAGATCAGCCGATTCCCAGCCATCAAAATCCAAAATCTGCAATTGTGCTCCGATTACGGATTTTGATACCTCTAAAGATAGGTCTAGGAACGTGTAATTGTTGTACCAACGCCCAATTAGATTGCTTGATTATTTCGATTTTTTTGAAAATCACCTTACTATAGATCAGCCGATTCCCAGCAATCAAAATCCAAAATCTGCAATTGTGCTCCGATTACGGATTTTGATACCTCTAAAGATAGGTCTCGGGACGTGTAACTATTGTACCAACGCCCAATTAGATTGCTTGATTATTTCGATTTTTTTGAAAATCACCTTACTATAGATCAGCCGATTCCCAGCCATCAAAATCCAAAATCTGCAATTGTGCTCCGATTACGGATTTTGATACCTCTAAAGATAGGTCTCGGAACGTGTAATTATTGTACCAACGCCCAATTAGATTGCTTGATTATTTCGATTTTTTTGAAAATCACCTTACTATAGATCAGCCGATTCTCAGCCATCAAAATCCAAAATCTGCAATTGTGCTCCGATTACGGATTTTGATACCTCTAAAGATAGGTCTCGGAACGTTTAATTGTTGTACCAACGCCCAATTAGATTGCTTGATTATTTCGATTTTTTTGAAAATCACCTTACTATAGATCAGCCGATTCCCAGCCATCAAAATCCAAAATCTGCAATTGTGCTCCGATTACGGATTTTGATACCTCTAAAGATAGGTCTCGGAACGTGTAATTATTGTACCAACGCCCAATTAGATTGCTTGATTATTTCGATTTTTTTGAAAATCACCTTACTATAGATCAGCCGATTCCCAGCCATCAAAATCCAAAATCTGCAATTGTGCTCCGATTACGGATTTTGATACCTCTAAAGATAGGTCTCGGAACGTGTAATTGTTGTACCAACGCCCAATTAGATTGCTTGATTATTTCGATTTTTTTGAAAATCACCTTACTATAGATCAGCCGATTCCCAGCCATCAAAATCCAAAATCTGCAATTGTGCTCCGATTACGGATTTTGATACCTCTAAAGATAGGTCTCGGAACGTGTAATTATTGTACCAACGCCCAATTAGATTGCTTGATTATTTCGATTTTTTTGAAAATATAGATCAGCCGATTCCCAGCCATCAAAATCCAAAATCTGCAATTGTGCTCCGATTACGGATTTTGATACCTCTAAAGATAGGTCTCGGAACGTGTAATTGTTGTACCAACGCCCAATTAGATTGCTTGATTATTTCGATTTTTTTGAAAATCACCTTACTATAGATCAGCCGATTCCCAGCCATCAAAATCCAAAATCTGCAATTGTGCTCCGATTACGGATTTTGATACCTCTAAAGATAGGTCTCGGAACGTGTAATTATTGTACCAACGCCCAATTAGATTGCTTGATTATTTCGATTTTTTTGAAAATCACCTTACTATAGATCAGCCGATTCCCAGCCATCAAAATCCAAAATCTGCAATTGTGCTCCGATTACGGATTTTGATACCTCTAAAGATAGGTCTCGGAACGTGTAATTGTTGTACCAACGCCCAATTAGATTGCTTGATTATTTCGATTTTTTTGAAAATCACCTTACTATAGATCAGCCGATTCCCAGCCATCAAAATCCAAAATCTGCAATTGTGCTCCGATTACGGATTTTGATACCTCTAAAGATAGGTCTCGGGACGTGTAATTGTTGTACCAACGCCCAATTAGATTGCTTGATTATTTCGATTTTTTTGAAAATCACCTTACTATAGATCAGCCGATTCTCAGCCATCAAAATCCAAAATCTGCAATTGTGCTGCGATTACGGATTTTGATACCTCTAAAGATAGGTCTCGGAACGTGTAATTATTGTACCAACGCCCAATTAGATTGCTTGATTATTTCGATTTTTTTGAAAATATAGATCAGCCGATTCCCAGCCATCAAAATCCAAAATCTGCAATTGTGCTCCGATTACGGATTTTGATACCTCTAAAGATAGGTCTCGGGACGTGTAATTGTTGTACCAACGCCCAATTAGATTGCTTGATTATTTCGATTTTTTTGAAAATCACCTTACTATAGATCAGCCGATTCCCAGCCATCAAAATCCAAAATCTGCAATTGTGCTCCGATTACGGATTTTGATACCTCTAAAGATAGGTTTCGGAACGTGTAATTATTGTACCAACGCCCAATTAGATTGCTGATTATTTCGATTTTTTATGAAAATCACCTTACTATAGATCAGCCGATTCCCAGCCATCAAAATCCAAAATCTGCAATTGTGCTCCGATTACGGATTTTGATACCTCTAAAGATAGGTTTCGGAACGTGTAATTATTGTACCAACGCCCATTAGATTGCTTGATTATTTCGATTTTTTTGAAAATCACCTTACTATAGATCAGCGATTCCCAGCCATCAAAATCCAAAATCTGCAATTGTGCTCCGATTACGGATTTTGATACCTCTAAAGACAGGTCTCGGGACGTGTAATTGTTGTACAACGCCCAATTAGATTGCTTGATTATTTCGATTTTTTTGAAAATCACCTTACTATAGATCAGCCGATTCTCAGCCATCAAAATCCAAATCTGCAATTGTGCTCCGATTACGGATTTTGATACCTCTAAAGATAGGTCTCGGAACGTGTAATTATTGTACCAACGCCCAATTAGATTGCTTGATTATTTCGATTTTTTTGAAAATATAGATCAGCCGATTCCCAGCCATCAAAATCCAAAATCTGCAATTGTGCTCCGATTACGGATTTTGATACCTCTAAAGATAGGTCTCGGACGTGTAATTGTTGTACCAACGCCCAATTAGATTGCTTGATTATTTAGATTTTTTTGAAAATATAGATCAGCCGATTCCCAGCCATCAAAATCCAAAATCTGCAATTGTGCTCCGATTACAGATTTTGATACCTCTAAAGATAGGTTTCGGGACGTGTAATTATTGTACCAACGCCCAATTAGATTGCTTGATTATTTCGATTTTTTTGAAAATCACCTTACTATAGATCAGCCGATTCCCAGCCATCAAAATCCAAAATCTGCAATTGTGCTCCGATTACGGATTTTGATACCTCTAAAGATAGGTCTCGGGACGTGTAATTCTTGTACCAACGCCCAATTAGATTGCTTGATTATTTCGATTTTTTTGAAAATCACCTTACTATAGATCAGCCGATTCCAGCCATCAAAATCCAAAATCTGCAATTGTGCTCCGATTACGGATTTGATACCTCTAAAGATAGGTCTCGGGGACGTGTAATTGTTGTACCAACGCCCGCCCAATTAGATTGATTGATTATTTCGATTTTTTTGAAAATCACCTTACTATAGATCAGATGATTCCCAGCCATTAAAATCCAAAATCTGCAATTGTGCTCCGATTACGGATTTTGATACCTCTAAAGATAGGTCTCGGGGCGTGTAATTGTTGTACCAACGCCCAATTAGATTGATTGATTATTTCGATTTTTTTGAAAATCACCTTACTATAGATCAGCCGATTCCCAGCCATCAAAATCCAAAATCTGCAATTGTGCTCCGATTACGTATTTTGATACCTCTAAAGATAGGTCTCGGGGCGTGTAATTGTTGTACCAACGCCCAATTAGATTGCTTGATTATTTCGATTTTTTTGAAAATCACCTTACTATAGATCAGCCGATTCCCAGCCATCAAAATCCAAAATCTGCAATTGTACTCCGATTACGTATTTTGATACCTCTAAAGATATGTCTCGAGATGTGTAATTGTTGTATCAACACCAAATTAGATTGCTTGATTATTTCGATTTTTTTGAAAATCACCTTACTATAGATCATCCGATTCCCAGCCATCAAAATCCAAAATCTGCAATTGTGCTCCGATTACGGATTTTGATACCTCTAAAGATAGGTCTCGGAACGTGTAATTATTGTACCAACGCCCAATTAGATTGCTTGATTATTTCGATTTTTTTGAAAATCACCTTACTATAGATCAGCCGATTCTCAGCCATCAAAATCCAAAATCTGCAATTGTGCTCCGATTACGGATTTTGATACCTCTAAAGATAGGTCTCGGAACGTGTAATTGTTGTACCAACGCCCAATTAGATTGCTTGATTATTTCGATTTTTTTGAAAATCACCTTACTATAGATCAGCCGATTCCCAGCCATCAAAATCCAAAATCTGCAATTGTGCTCCGATTACGGATTTTGATACCTCTAAAGATAGGTCTCGGGACGTGTAATTGTTGTACCAACGCCCAATTAGATTGCTTGATTATTTCGATTTTTTTGAAAATCACCTTACTATAGATCAGCCCATTCCCAGCCATCAAAATCCAAAATCTGCAATTGTGCTCCGATTACGGATTTTGATACCTCTAAAGATAGGTCTCGGGACGTGTAATTGTTGTACCAACGCCCAATTAGATTGATTGATTATTTCGATTTTTTTGAAAATCACCTTACTATAGATCAGCCGATTCCCAGCCATCAAAATCCAAAATCTGCAATTGTGCTCCGATTACGGATTTTGATACCTCTAAAGATAGGTCTCGGGACGTGTAATTATTGTACCAACGCCCAATTAGATTGCTTGATTATTTCGATTTTTTTGAAAATCACCTTACTATAGATCAGCCGATTCCCAGCCATCAAAATCCAAAATCTGCAATTGTGCTCCGATTACGTATTTTGATACCTCTAAAGATAGGTCTCGGGGCGTGTAATTGTTGTACCAACGCCCAATTAGATGGCTTGATTATTTCGATTTTTTTGAAAATCACCTTACTATAGATCAGCCGATTCCCAGCCATCAAAATCCAAAATCTGCAATTGTACTCCGATTACGTATTTTGATACCTCTAAAGATGTGTAATTGTTGTATCAACACCAAATTAGATTGCTTGATTATTTCGATTTTTTTGAAAATCACCTTACTATAGATCAGCCGATTCCCAGCCATCAAAATCCAAAATCTGCAATTGTGCTCCGATTACGGATTTTGATACCTCTAAAGATAGGTCTCGGGACGTGTAATTGTTGTACCAACGCCCAATTAGATTGCTTGATTATTTAGATTTTTTTGAAAATCACCTTACTATAGATCAGCCGATTCTCAGCCATCAAAATCCAAAATCTGCAATTGTGCTCCGATTACGGATTTTGATACCTCTAAAGATAGGTCTCGGGACGTGTAATTATTGTACCAACGCCCAATTAGATTGCTTGATTATTTCGATTTTTTTGAAAATCACCTTACTATAGATCAGCCGATTCCCAGCCATCAAAATCCAAAATCTGCAATTGTGCTCCGATTACGGATTTTGATACCTCTAAAGATAGGTCTCGGGACGTGTAATTATTGTACCAACGCCCAATTAGATTGCTTGATTATTTCGATTTTTTTGAAAATCACCTTACTATAGATCAGCCGATTCCCAGCCATCAAAATCCAAAATCTGCAATTGTGCTCCGATTACGGATTTTGATACCTCTAAAGATAGGTCTCGGAACGTGTAATTGTTGTACCAACGCCCAATTAGATTGCTTGATTATTTCGATTTTTTTGAAAATCACCTTACTATAGATCAGCCGATTCCCAGCCATCAAAATCCAAAATCTGCAATTGTGCTCCGATTACGGATTTTGATACCTCTAAAGATAGGTCTCGGAACGTGTAATTATTGTACCAACGCCCAATTAGATTGCTTGATTATTTCGATTTTTTTGAAAATCACCTTACTATAGATCAGCCGATTCTCAGCCATCAAAATCCAAAATCTGCAATTGTGCTCCGATTACGGATTTTGATACCTCTAAAGATAGGTCTCGGAACGTGTAATTTGTTGTACCAACGCCCAATTAGATTGCTTGATTATTTCGATTTTTTTGAAAATCACCTTACTATAGATCAGCCGATTCCCAGCCATCAAAATCCAAAATCTGCAATTGTGCTCCGATTACGGATTTTGATACCTCTAAAGATAGGTCTAGGAACGTGTAATTGTTGTACCAACGCCCAATTAGATTGCTTGATTATTTCGATTTTTTTGAAAATCACCTTACTATAGATCAGCCGATTCCCAGCAATCAAAATCCAAAATCTGCAATTGTGCTCCGATTACGGATTTTGATACCTCTAAAGATAGGTCTCGGGACGTGTAACTATTGTACCAACGCCCAATTAGATTGCTTGATTATTTCGATTTTTTTGAAAATCACCTTACTATAGATCAGCCGATTCCCAGCCATCAAAATCCAAAATCTGCAATTGTGCTCCGATTACGGATTTTGATACCTCTAAAGATAGGTCTCGGAACGTGTAATTATTGTACCAACGCCCAATTAGATTGCTTGATTATTTCGATTTTTTTGAAAATCACCTTACTATAGATCAGCCGATTCTCAGCCATCAAAATCCAAAATCTGCAATTGTGCTCCGATTACGGATTTTGATACCTCTAAAGATAGGTCTCGGAACGTTTAATTGTTGTACCAACGCCCAATTAGATTGCTTGATTATTTCGATTTTTTTGAAAATCACCTTACTATAGATCAGCCGATTCCCAGCCATCAAAATCCAAAATCTGCAATTGTGCTCCGATTACGGATTTTGATACCTCTAAAGATAGGTCTCGGAACGTGTAATTATTGTACCAACGCCCAATTAGATTGCTTGATTATTTCGATTTTTTTGAAAATCACCTTACTATAGATCAGCCGATTCCCAGCCATCAAAATCCAAAATCTGCAATTGTGCTCCGATTACGGATTTTGATACCTCTAAAGATAGGTCTCGGAACGTGTAATTGTTGTACCAACGCCCAATTAGATTGCTTGATTATTTCGATTTTTTTGAAAATCACCTTACTATAGATCAGCCGATTCCCAGCCATCAAAATCCAAAATCTGCAATTGTGCTCCGATTACGGATTTTGATACCTCTAAAGATAGGTCTCGGAACGTGTAATTATTGTACCAACGCCCAATTAGATTGCTTGATTATTTCGATTTTTTTGAAAATATAGATCAGCCGATTCCCAGCCATCAAAATCCAAAATCTGCAATTGTGCTCCGATTACGGATTTTGATACCTCTAAAGATAGGTCTCGGAACGTGTAATTGTTGTACCAACGCCCAATTAGATTGCTTGATTATTTCGATTTTTTTGAAAATCACCTTACTATAGATCAGCCGATTCCCAGCCATCAAAATCCAAAATCTGCAATTGTGCTCCGATTACGGATTTTGATACCTCTAAAGATAGGTCTCGGAACGTGTAATTATTGTACCAACGCCCAATTAGATTGCTTGATTATTTCGATTTTTTTGAAAATCACCTTACTATAGATCAGCCGATTCCCAGCCATCAAAATCCAAAATCTGCAATTGTGCTCCGATTACGGATTTTGATACCTCTAAAGATAGGTCTCGGAACGTGTAATTGTTGTACCAACGCCCAATTAGATTGCTTGATTATTTCGATTTTTTTGAAAATCACCTTACTATAGATCAGCCGATTCCCAGCCATCAAAATCCAAAATCTGCAATTGTGCTCCGATTACGGATTTTGATACCTCTAAAGATAGGTCTCGGGACGTGTAATTGTTGTACCAACGCCCAATTAGATTGCTTGATTATTTCGATTTTTTTGAAAATCACCTTACTATAGATCAGCCGATTCCCAGCCATCAAAATCCAAAATCTGCAATTGTGCTCCGATTACGGATTTTGATACCTCTAAAGATAGGTCTCGGAACGTGTAATTATTGTACCAACGCCCAATTAGATTGCTTGATTATTTCGATTTTTTTGAAAATCACCTTACTATAGATCAGCCGATTCCCAGCCATCAAAATCCAAAATCTGCAATTGTGCTCCGATTACGGATTTTGATACCTCTAAAGATAGGTCTCGGGACGTGTAATTATTGTACCAACGCCCAATTAGATTGCTTGATTATTTCGATTTTTTTGAAAATCACCTTACTATAGATCAGCCGATTCCCAGCCATCAAAATCCAAAATCTGCAATTGTGCTCCGATTACGGATTTTGATACCTCTAAAGATAGGTCTCGGAACGTGTAATTGTTGTACCAACGCCCAATTAGATTGCTTGATTATTTCGATTTTTTTGAAAATCACCTTACTATAGATCAGCCGATTCCCAGCCATCAAAATCCAAAATCTGCAATTGTGCTCCGATTACGGATTTTGATACCTCTAAAGATAGGTCTCGGGGCGTGTAATTGTTGTACCAACGCCCAATTAGATTGCTTGATTATTTAGATTTTTTTGAAAATCACCTTACTATAGATCAGCCGATTCCCAGCCATCAAAATCCAAAATCTGCAATTGTGCTCCGATTACGGATTTTGATACCTCTAAAGATAGGTCTCGGGACGTGTAATTATTGTACCAACGCCCAATTAGATTGCTTGATTATTTCGATTTTTTTGAAAATCACCTTACTATAGATCAGCCGATTCCCAGCCATCAAAATCCAAAATCTGCAATTGTGCTCCGATTACGGATTTTGATACCTCTAAAGATAGGTCTCGGGGCGTGTAATTGTTGTACCAACGCCCAATTAGATTGCTTGATTATTTAGATTTTTTTGAAAATCACCTTACTATAGATCAGCCGATTCCCAGCCATCAAAATCCAAAATCTGCAATTGTGCTCCGATTACGGATTTTGATACCTCTAAAGATAGGTCTCGGAACGTGTAATTATTGTACCAACGCCCAATTAGATTGCTTGATTATTTCGATTTTTTTGAAAATATAGATCAGCCGATTCCCAGCCATCAAAATCCAAAATCTGCAATTGTGCTCCGATTACGGATTTTGATACCTCTAAAGATAGGTCTCGGGACGTGTAATTGTTGTACCAACGCCCAATTAGATTGCTTGATTATTTCGATTTTTTTGAAAATCACCTTACTATAGATCAGCCGATTCCCAGCCATCAAAATCCAAAATCTGCAATTGTGCTCCGATTACGGATTTTGATACCTCTAAAGATAGGTCTCGGGGCGTGTAATTGTTGTACCAACGCCCAATTAGATTGCTTGATTATTTAGATTTTTTTGAAAATCACCTTACTATAGATCAGCCGATTCCCAGCCATCAAAATCCAAAATCTGCAATTGTGCTCCGATTACGGATTTTGATACCTCTAAAGATAGGTCTCGGGACGTGTAATTATTGTACCAACGCCCAATTAGATTGCTTGATTATTTCGATTTTTTTGAAAATCACCTTACTATAGATCAGCTGATTCCCAGCCATCAAAATCCAAAATCTGCAATTGTGCTCCGATTACGTATTTTGATACCTCTAAAGATAGGTCTCGGGGCGTGTAATTGTTGTACCAACGCCCAATTAGATTGCTTGATTATTTCGATTTTTTTGAAAATCACCTTGCTATAGATCAGCCCATTCCCAGCCATCAAAATCCAAAATCTGCAATTGTGCTCCGATTACGGATTTTGATACCTCTAAAGATAGGTCTCGGGACGTGTAATTGTTGTACCAACGCCCAATTAGATTGATTGATTATTTCGATTTTTTTGAAAATCACCTTACTATAGATCAGCCGATTCCCAGCCATCAAAATCCAAAATCTGCAATTGTGCTCCGATTACGGATTTTGATACCTCTAAAGATAGGTCTCGGGACGTGTAATTATTGTACTAACGCCCAATTAGATTGCTTGATTATTTCGATTTTTTTGAAAATCACCTTACTATAGATCAGCCGATTCCCAGCCATCAAAATCCAAAATCTGCAATTGTGCTCCGATTACGGATTTTGATACCTCTAAAGATAGGTCTCGGGGCGTGTAATTGTTGTACCAACGCCCAATTAGATGGCTTGATTATTTCGATTTTTTTGAAAATCACCTTACTATAGATCAGCCGATTCCCAGCCATCAAAATCCAAAATCTGCAATTGTACTCCGATTACGTATTTTGATACCTTTAAAGATGTGTCTCGAGATGTGTAATTGTTGTATCAACACCAAATTAGATTGCTTGATTATTTCGATTTTTTTGAAAATCACCTTACTATAGATCAGCCGATTCCCAGCCATCAAAATCCAAAATCTGCAATTGTGCTCCGATTACGGATTTTGATACCTCTAAAGATAGGTGTGGGGACGTGTAATTGTTGTACCAACGCCCAATTAGATTGCTTGATTATTTAGATTTTTTTGAAAATCACCTTACTATAGATCAGCCGATTCTCAGCCATCAAAATCCAAAATCTGCAATTGTGCTCCGATTACGGATTTTGATACCTCTAAAGATAGGTCTCGGGACGTGTAATTATTGTACCAACGCCCAATTAGATTGCTTGATTATTTCGATTTTTTTGAAAATCACCTTACTATAGATCAGCCGATTCCCAGCCATCAAAATCCAAAATCTGCAATTGTGCTCCGATTACGGATTTTGATACCTCTAAAGATAGGTCTCGGAACGTGTAATTGTTGTACCAACGCCCAATTAGATTGCTTGATTATTTCGATTTTTTTGAAAATCACCTTACTATAGATCAGCCGATTCCCAGCCATCAAAATCCAAAATCTGCAATTGTGCTCCGATTACGGATTTTGATACCTCTAAAGATAGGTCTCGGAACGTGTAATTATTGTACCAACGCCCAATTAGATTGCTTGATTATTTCGATTTTTTTGAAAATCACCTTACTATAGATCAGCCGATTCTCAGCCATCAAAATCCAAAATCTGCAATTGTGCTCCGATTACGGATTTTGATACCTCTAAAGATAGGTCTCGGAACGTGTAATTGTTGTACCAACGCCCAATTAGATTGCTTGATTATTTCGATTTTTTTGAAAATCACCTTACTATAGATCAGCCTATTCCCAGCCATCAAAATCCAAAATCTGCAATTGTGCTCCGATTACGGATTTTGATACCTCTAAAGATAGGTCTCGGAACGTGTAATTATTGTACCAACGCCCAATTAGATTGCTTGATTATTTCGATTTTTTTGAAAATCACCTTACTATAGATCAGCCGATTCCCAGCCATCAAAATCCAAAATCGCAATTGTGCTCCGATTACGGATTTTGATACCTCTAAAGATAGGTCTCGGGACGTGTAATTGTTTTACCAACGCCCAATTAGATTGCTTGATTATTTCGATTTTTTTGAAAATCACCTTACTATAGATCAGCCGATTCCCAGCCATCAAAATCCAAAATCTGCAATTGTGCTCCGATTACGGATTTTGATACCTCTAAAGATAGGTCTCGGGACGTGTAATTGTTGTACCAACGCCCAATTAGATTGATTGATTATTTCGATTTTTTTGAAAATCACCTTACTATAGATCAGCCGATTCCCAGCCATCAAAATCCAAAATCTGCAATTGTGCTCCGATTACGGATTTTGATACCTCTAAAGATAGGTCTCGGGACGTGTAATTATTGTACCAACGCCCAATTAGATTGCTTCATTATTTCGATTTTTTTGAAAATCACCTTACTATAGATCAGCCGATTCCCAGCCATCAAAATCCAAAATCTGCAATTGTGCTCCGATTACGGATTTTGATACCTCTAAAGATAGGTCTAGGAACGTGTAATTGTTGTACCAACGCCCAATTAGATTGCTTGATTATTTCGATTTTTTTGAAAATCACCTTACTATAGATCAGCCGATTCCCAGCCATTAAAATCCAAAATCTGCAATTGTGCTCCGATTACGGATTTTGATACCTCTAAAGATAGGTCTCGGGACGTGTAATTGTTGTACCAACGCCCAATTAGATTGATTGATTATTTCGATTTTTTTGAAAATCACCTTACTATAGATCAGCCGATTCCCAGCCATCAAAATCCAAAATCTGCAATTGTGCTCCGATTACGGATTTTGATACCTCTAAAGATAGGTCTCGGGACGTGTAATTATTGTACCAACGCCCAATTAGATTGCTTGATTATTTCGATTTTTTTGAAAATCACCTTACTATAGATCAGCCGATTCCCAGCCATCAAAATCCAAAATCTGCAATTGTGCTCCGATTACGGATTTTGATACCTCTAAAGATAGGTCTCGGAACGTGTAATTATTGTACCAACGCCCAATTAGATTGCTTGATTATTTCGATTTTTTTGAAAATCACCTTACTATAGATCAGCCGATTCCCAGCCATCAAAATCCAAAATCTGCAATTGTGCTCCGATTACGGATTTTGATACCTCTAAAGATAGGTCTCGGAACGTGTAATTGTTGTACCACCGCCCAATTAGATTGCTTGATTATTTCGATTTTTTTGAAAATCATCTTACTATAGATCAGCCGATTCCCAGCCATCAAAATCCAAAATCTGCAATTGTGCTCCGATTACGGATTTTGATACCTCTAAAGATAGGTCTCAGAACGTGTAATTATTGTACCAACGCCCAATTAGATTGCTTGATTATTTCGATTTTTTTGAAAATCACCTTACTATAGATCAGCCGATTCCCAGCCATCAAAATCCAAAATCTGCAATTGTGCTCCGATTACGGATTTTGATACCTCTAAAGATAGGTCTCGGGACGTGTAATTGTTGTACCAACGCCCAATTAGATTGCTTGATTATTTCGATTTTTTTGAAAATCACCTTACTATAGATCAGCCGATTCCCAGCCATCAAAATCCAAAATCTGCAATTGTGCTCCGATTACGGATTTTGATACCTCTAAAGATAGGTCTCGGAACGTGTAATTGTTGTACCAACGCCCAATTAGATTGCTTGATTATTTCGATTTTTTTGAAAATCACCTTACTATAGATCAGCCGATTCCCAGCCATCAAAATCCAAAATCTGCAATTGTGCTCCGATTACGGATTTTGATACCTCTAAAGATAGGTCTCGGAACGTGTAATTATTGTACCAACGCCCAATTAGATTGCTTGATTATTTCGATTTTTTTGAAAATATAGATCAGCCGATTCCCAGCCATCAAAATCCAAAATCTGCAATTGTGCTCCGATTACGGATTTTGATACCTCTAAAGATAGGTCTCGGAACGTGTAATTGTTGTACCAACGCCCAATTAGATTGCTTGATTATTTCGATTTTTTTGAAAATCACCTTACTATAGATCAGCCGATTCCCAGCCATCAAAATCCAAAATCTGCAATTGTGCTCCGATTACGGATTTTGATACCTCTAAAGATAGGTCTCGGAACGTGTAATTATTGTACCAACGCCCAATTAGATTGCTTGATTATTTCGATTTTTTTGAAAATCACCTTACTATAGATCAGCCGATTCCCAGCCATCAAAATCCAAAATCTGCAATTGTGCTCCGATTACGGATTTTGATACCTTTAAAGATAGGTCTCGGAACGTGTAATTATTGTACCAACGCCCAATTAGATTGCTTGATTATTTCGATTTTTTTGAAAATCACCTTACTATAGATCAGCCGATTCCCAGCCATCAAAATCCAAAATCTGCAATTGTGCTCCGATTACGGATTTTGATACCTCTAAAGATAGGTCTCGGAACGTGTAATTATTGTACCAACGCCCAATTAGATTGCTTGATTATTTCGATTTTTTTGAAAATCACCTTACTATAGATCAGCCGATTCCCAGCCATCAAAATCCAAAATCGCAATTGTGCTCCGATTACGGATTTTGATACCTCTAAAGATAGGTCTCGGGACGTGTAATTGTTTTACCAACGCCCAATTAGATTGCTTGATTATTTCGATTTTTTTGAAAATCACCTTACTATAGATCAGCCGATTCCCAGCCATCAAAATCCAAAATCTGCAATTGTGCTCCGATTACGGATTTTGATACCTCTAAAGATAGGTCTCGGGACGTGTAATTGTTGTACCAACGCCCAATTAGATTGATTGATTATTTCGATTTTTTTGAAAATCACCTTACTATAGATCAGCCGATTCCCAGCCATCAAAATCCAAAATCTGCAATTGTGCTCCGATTACGGATTTTGATACCTCTAAAGATAGGTCTCGGGACGTGTAATTATTGTACCAACGCCCAATTAGATTGCTTGATTATTTCGATTTTTTTGAAAATCACCTTACTATAGATCAGCCGATTCCCAGCCATCAAAATCCAAAATCTGCAATTGTGCTCCGATTACGGATTTTGATACCTCTAAAGATAGGTCTAGGAACGTGTAATTGTTGTACCAACGCCCAATTAGATTGCTTGATTATTTCGATTTTTTTGAAAATCACCTTACTATAGATCAGCCGATTCCCAGCCATTAAAATCCAAAATCTGCAATTGTGCTCCGATTACGGATTTTGATACCTCTAAAGATAGGTCTCGGGACGTGTAATTGTTGTACCAACGCCCAATTAGATTGATTGATTATTTCGATTTTTTTGAAAATCACCTTACTATAGATCAGCCGATTCCCAGCCATCAAAATCCAAAATCTGCAATTGTGCTCCGATTACGGATTTTGATACCTCTAAAGATAGGTCTCGGGACGTGTAATTGTTGTACCAACGCCCAATTAGATTGCTTGATTATTTCGATTTTTTTGAAAATCACCTTACTATAGATCAGCCGATTCCCAGCCATCAAAATCCAAAATCTGCAATTGTGCTCCGATTACGGATTTTGATACCTCTAAAGATAGGTCTCGGAACGTGTAATTATTGTACCAACGCCCAATTAGATTGCTTGATTATTTCGATTTTTTTGAAAATCACCTTACTATAGATCAGCCGATTCCCAGCCATCAAAATCCAAAATCTGCAATTGTGCTCCGATTACGGATTTTGATACCTCTAAAGATAGGTCTCGGAACGTGTAATTGTTGTACCAACGCCCAATTAGATTGCTTGATTATTTCGATTTTTTTGAAAATCATCTTACTATAGATCAGCCGATTCCCAGCCATCAAAATCCAAAATCTGCAATTGTGCTCCGATTACGGATTTTGATACCTCTAAAGATAGGTCTCAGAACGTGTAATTATTGTACCAACGCCCAATTAGATTGCTTGATTATTTCGATTTTTTTGAAAATCACCTTACTATAGATCAGCCGATTCCCAGCCATCAAAATCCAAAATCTGCAATTGTGCTCCGATTACGGATTTTGATACCTCTAAAGATAGGTCTCGGGACGTGTAATTGTTGTACCAACGCCCAATTAGATTGCTTGATTATTTCGATTTTTTTGAAAATCACCTTACTATAGATCAGCCGATTCCCAGCCATCAAAATCCAAAATCTGCAATTGTGCTCCGATTACGGATTTTGATACCTCTAAAGATAGGTCTCGGAACGTGTAATTGTTGTACCAACGCCCAATTAGATTGCTTGATTATTTCGATTTTTTTGAAAATCACCTTACTATAGATCAGCCGATTCCCAGCCATCAAAATCCAAAATCTGCAATTGTGCTCCGATTACGGATTTTGATACCTCTAAAGATAGGTCTCGGAACGTGTAATTATTGTACCAACGCCCAATTAGATTGCTTGATTATTTCGATTTTTTTGAAAATCACCTTACTATAGATCAGCCGATTCCCAGCCATCAAAATCCAAAATCTGCAATTGTGCTCCGATGACGGATTTTGATACCTCTAAAGATAGGTCTCGGGACGTGTAATTGTTGTACCAACGCCCAATTAGATTGCTTGATTATTTCGATTTTTTTGAAAATCACCTTACTATAGATCAGCCGATTCCCAGCCATCAAAATCCAAAATCTGCAATTGTGCTCCGATTACGGATTTTGATACCTCTAAAGATAGGTCTCGGAACGTGTAATTGTTGTACCAACGCCCAATTAGATTGCTTGATTATTTCGATTTTTTTGAAAATCACCTTACTATAGATCAGCCGATTCCCAGCCATCAAAATCCAAAATCTGCAATTGTGCTCCGATTACGGATTTTGATACCTCTAAAGATAGGTCTCGGAACGTGTAATTATTGTACCAACGCCCAATTAGATTGCTTGATTATTTCGATTTTTTTGAAAATCACCTTACTATAGATCAGCCGATGCTCAGCCATCAAAATCCAAAATCTGCAATTGTGCTCCGATTACGGATTTTGATACCTCTAAAGATAGGTCTCGGAACGTGTAATTGTTGTACCAACGCCCAATTAGATTGCTTGATTATTTCGATTTTTTTGAAAATCACCTTACTATAGATCAGCCGATTCCCAGCCATCAAAATCCAAAATCTGCAATTGTGCTCCGATTACGGATTTTGATACCTCTAAAGATAGGTCTCGGAACGTGTAATTATTGTACCAACGCCCAATTAGATTGCTTGATTATTTCGATTTTTTTGAAAATATAGATCAGCCGATTCTCAGCCATCAAAATCCAAAATCTGCAATTGTGCTCCGATTACGGATTTTGATACCTCTAAAGATAGGTCTAGGAACGTGTAATTGTTGTACCAACGCCCAATTAGATTGCTTGATTATTTCGATTTTTTTGAAAATCACCTTACTATAGATCAGCCGATTCCCAGCCATCAAAATCCAAAATCTGCAATTGTGCTCCGATTACGGATTTTGATACCTCTAAAGATAGGTCTCGGGACGTGTAATTGTTGTACCAACGCCCAATTAGATTGCTTGATTATTTCGATTTTTTTGAAAATCACCTTACTATAGATCAGCCGATTCCCAGCCATCAAAATCCAAAATCTGCAATTGTGCTCCGATTACGGATTTTGATACCTCTAAAGATAGGTCTCGGAACGTGTAATTATTGTACCAACGCCCAATTAGATTGCTTGATTATTTCGATTTTTTTGAAAATCACCTTACTATAGATCAGCCGATTCCCAGCCATCAAAATCCAAAATCTGCAATTGTGCTCCGATTACGGATTTTGATACCTCTAAAGATAGGTCTCGGGACATGTAATTGTTGTACCAACGCCCAATTAGATTGCTTGATTATTTCGATTTTTTTGAAAATCACCTTACTATAGATCAGCCGATTCCCAGCCATCAAAATCCAAAATCTGCAATTGTGCTCCGATTACGGATTTTGATACCTCTAAAGATAGGTCTCGGAACGTGTAATTATAGTACCAATGCCCAATTAGATTGCTTGATTATTTCGATTTTTTTTGAAAATCACCTTACTATAGATCAGCCGATTCTCAGCCATCAAAATCCAAAATCTGCAATTGTGCTCCGATTACGGATTTTGATACCTCTAAAGATAGGTCTCGGAACCTGTAATTGTTGTACCAACGCCCAATTAGATTGCTTGATTATTTCGATTTTTTTGAAAATCACCTTACTATAGATCAGCCGATTCCCAGCCATCAAAATCCAAAATCTGCAATTGTGCTCCGATTACGGATTTTGATACCTCTAAAGATAGGTCTCGGAACGTGTAATTATTGTACCAACGCCCAATTAGATTGCTTGATTATTTCGATTTTTTTGAAAATCACCTTACTATAGATCAGCCGATTCTCTGCCATCAAAATCCAAAATCTGCAATTGTGCTCCGATTACGGATTTTGATACCTCTAAAGATAGGTCTCGGGACGTGTAATTGTTGTACCAACGCCCAATTAGATTGCTTGATTATTTCGATTTTTTTGAAAATCACCTTACTATAGATCAGCCGATTCCCAGCCATCAAAATCCAAAATCTGCAATTGTGCTCCGATTACGGATTTTGATACCTCTAAAGATAGGTCTCGGAACGTGTAATTATTGTACCAACGCCCAATTAGATTGCTTGATTATTTCGATTTTTTTGAAAATATAGATCAGCCGATTCCCAGCCATCAAAATCCAAAATCTGCAATTGTGCTCCGATTACGGATTTTGATACCTCTAAAGATAGGTCTCGGGACGTGTAATTGTTGTACCAACGCCCAATTAGATTGCTTGATTATTTCGATTTTTTTGAAAATATAGATCAGCCGATTCCCAGCCATCAAAATCCAAAATCTGCAATTGTGCTCCGATTACGGATTTTGATACCTCTAAAGATAGGTCTCGGGACGTGTAATTGTTGTACCAACGCCCAATTAGATTGCTTGATTATTTCGATTTTTTTGAAAATCACCTTACTATAGATCAGCCGATTCCCAGCCATCAAAATCCAAAAACTGCAATTGTGCTCCGATTACGGATTTTGATACCTCTAAAGATAGGTCTTGGAACGTGTAATTATTGTACCAACGCCCAATTAGATTGCTTGATTATTTCGATTTTTTTGAAAATCACCTTACTATAGATCAGCCGATTCTCAGCCATCAAAATCCAAAATCTGCAATTGTGCTCCGATTACGGATTTTGATACCTCTAAAGATAGGTCTCGGAACGTGTAATTGTTGTACCAACGCCCAATTAGATTGCTTGATTATTTCGATTTTTTTGAAAATCACCTTACTATAGATCAGCCGATTCCCAGCCATCAAAATCCAAAATCTGCAATTGTGCTCCGATTACGGATTTTGATACCTCTAAAGATAGGTCTCGGAACGTGTAATTATTGTACCAACGCCCAATTAGATTGCTTGATTATTTCGATTTTTTTGAAAATCACCTTACTATAGATCAGCCGATTCCCAGCCATCAAAATCCAAAATCTGCAATTGTGCTCCGATTACGGATTTTGATACCTCTAAAGATAGGTCTCGGGACGTGTAATTGTTGTAGCAACGCCCAATTAGATTGCTTGATTATTTCGATTTTTTTGAAAATCACCTTACTATAGATCAGCCGATTCCCAGCCATCAAAATCCAAAATCTGCAATTGTGCTCCGATTACGGATTTTGATACCTCTAAAGATAGGTTTCGGAACGTGTAATTATTGTACCAACGCCCAATTAGATTGCTTGATTATTTCGATTTTTTTGAAAATCACCTTACTATAGATCAGCCGATTCCCAGCCATCAAAATCCAAAATCTGCAATTGTGCTCCGATTACAGATTTTGATACCTCTAAAGATAGGTCTCGGGACGTGTAATTGTTGTACCAACGCCCAATTAGATTGCTTGATTATTTCGATTTTTTTTGAAAATCACCTTACTATAGATCAGCCGATTCCCAGCCATCAAAATCCAAAATCTGCAATTGTGCTCCGATTACGGATTTTGATACCTCTAAAGATAGGTCTCGGGACGTGTAATTGTTGTACCAACGCCCAATTAGATTGATTGATTATTTCGATTTTTTTGAAAATCACCTTACTATAGATCAGCCGATTCCCAGCCATCAAAATCCAAAATCTGCAATTGTGCTCCGATTACGTATTTTGATACCTCTAAAGATAGGTCTCGGGACGTGTAATTGTTGTACCAACGCCCAATTAGATTGCTTGATTATTTCGATTTTTTTGAAAATCACCTTACTATAGATCAGCCGATTCCCAGCCATCAAAATCCAAAATCTGCAATTGTACTCCGATTACGTATTTTGATACCTCTAAAGATGTGTCTCGAGATGTGTAATTGTTGTATCAACACCAAATTAGATTGCTTGATTATTTCGATTTTTTTGAAAATCACCTTACTATAGATCAGCCGATTCCCAGCCATCAAAATCCAAAATCTGCAATTGTGCTCCGATTACGGATTTTGATACCTCTAAAGATAGGTCTCGGGACGTGTAATTGTTGTACCAACGCCCAATTAGATTGCTTGATTATTTCGATTTTTTTGAAAATCACCTTACTATAGATCAGCCGATTCCCAGCCATCAAAATCCAAAAACTGCAATTGTGCTCCGATTACGGATTTTGATACCTCTAAAGATAGGTCTCGGAACGTGTAATTATTGTACCAACGCCCAATTAGATTGATTGATTATTTCGATTTTTTTGAAAATCACCTTACTATAGATCAGCCGATTCTCAGCCATCAAAATCCAAAATCTGCAATTGTGCTCCGATTACGGATTTTGATACCTCTAAAGATAGGTCTCGGAACGTGTAATTGTTGTACCAACGCCCAATTAGATTGCTTGATTATTTCGATTTTTTTGAAAATCACCTTACTATAGATCAGCCGATTCCCAGCCATCAAAATCCAAAATCTGCAATTGTGCTCCGATTACGGATTTTGATACCTCTAAAGATAGGTCTCGGGACGTGTAATTGTTGTACCAACGCCCAATTAGATTGCTTGATTATTTCGATTTTTTTGAAAATCACCTTACTATAGCCATCAAAATCCAAAATCTGCAATTGTGCTCCGATTACAGATTTTGATACCTCTAAAGATAGGTCTCGGGACGTGTAATTGTTGTACCAACGCCCAATTAGATTGCTTGATTATTTCGATTTTTTTGAAAATCACCTTACTATAGATCATCCGATTCCCAGCCATCAAAATCCAAAATCTGCAATTGTGCTCCGATTACGTATTTTGATACCTCTAAAGATAGGTCTCGGGGCGTGTAATTGTTGTACCAACGCCCAATTAGATTGCTTGATTATTTCGATTTTTTTGAAAATCACCTTACTATAGATCAGCCGATTCCCAGCCATCAAAATCCAAAATCTGCAATTGTACTCCGATTACGTATTTTGATACCTCTAAAGATGTGTCTCGAGATGTGTAATTGTTGTATCAACACCAAATTAGATTGATTGATTATTTCGATTTTTTTGAAAATCACCTTACTATAGATCAGATGATTCCCAGCCATCAAAATCCAAAATCTGCAATTGTGCTCCGATTACGGATTTTGATACCTCTAAAGATAGGTCTCGGGACGTGTAATTGTTGTACCAACGCCCAATTAGATTGCTTGATTATTTCGATTTTTTTGAAAATCACCTTACAATAGATCAGCCGATTCCCAGCCATCAAAATCCAAAATCTGCAATTGTGCTCCGATTACAGATTTTGATACCTCTAAAGATAGGTCTCGGGGCGTGTAATTGTTGTACCAACGCCCAATTAGATTGATTGATTATTTCGATTTTTTTTGAAAATCACCTTACTATAGATCAGCCGATTCCCAGCCATCAAAATCCAAAATCTGCAATTGTGCTCCGATTACGGATTTTGATACCTCTAAAGATAGGTCTCGGGACGTGTAATTGTTGTACCAACGCCCAATTAGATTGATTGATTATTTCGATTTTTTTGAAAATCACCTTACTATAGATCAGCCGATTCCCAGCCATCAAAATCCAAAATCTGCAATTGTGCTCCGATTACGTATTTTGATACCTCTAAAGATAGGTCTCGGGACGTGTAATTGTTGTACCAACGCCCAATTAGATTGCTTGATTATTTCGATTTTTTTGAAAATCACCTTACTATAGATCAGCCGATTCCCAGCCATCAAAATCCAAAATCTGCAATTGTGCTCCGATTACGGATTTTGATACCTCTAAAGATAGGTCTCGGGACGTGTAATTGTTGTACCAACGCCCAATTAGATTGCTTGATTATTTCGATTTTTTTGAAAATCACCTTACTATAGATCAGCCGATTCCCAGCCATCAAAATCCAAAAACTGCAATTGTGCTCCGATTACGGATTTTGATACCTCTAAAGATAGGTCTCGGAACGTGTAATTATTGTACCAACGCCCAATTAGATTGATTGATTATTTCGATTTTTTTGAAAATCACCTTACTATAGATCAGCCGATTCTCAGCCATCAAAATCCAAAATCTGCAATTGTGCTCCGATTACGGATTTTGATACCTCTAAAGATAGGTCTCGGAACGTGTAATTGTTGTACCAACGCCCAATTAGATTGCTTGATTATTTCGATTTTTTTGAAAATCACCTTACTATAGATCAGCCGATTCCCAGCCATCAAAATCCAAAATCTGCAATTGTGCTCCGATTACGGATTTTGATACCTATAAAGATAGGTCTCGGAACGTGTAATTATTGTACCAACGCCCAATTAGATTGCTTGATTATTTCGATTTTTTTGAAAATATAGATCAGCCGATTCCCAGCCATCAAAATCCAAAATCTGCAATTGTGCTCCGATTACGGATTTTGATACCTTTAAAGATAGGTCTCGGGACGTGTAATTGTTGTACCAACGCCCAATTAGATTGCTTGATTATTTCGATTTTTTTGAAAATCACCTTACTATAGATCAGCCGATTCCCAGCCATCAAAGTCCAAAATCTGCAATTGTGCTCCGATTACGGATTTTGATACCTCTAAAGATAGGTTTCGGAACGTGTAATTATTGTACCAACGCCCAATTAGATTGCTTGATTATTTCGATTTTTTTGAAAATCACCTTACTATAGATCAGCCGATTCCCAGCCATCAAAATCCAAAATCTGCAATTGTGCTCCGATTACAGATTTTGATACCTCTAAAGATAGGTCTCGGGACGTGTAATTGTTGTACCAACGCCCAATTAGATTGCTTGATTATTTCGATTTTTTTGAAAATCACCTTACTATAGATCAGCCGATTCCCAGCCATCAAAATCCAAAATCTGCAATTGTGCTCCGATTACGGATTTTGATACCTCTAAAGATAGGTCTCGGGACGTGTAATTGTTGTACCAACGCCCAATTAGATTGCTTGATTATTTCGATTTTTTTGAAAATCACCTTACTATAGCCATCAAAATCCAAAATCTGCAATTGTGCTCCGATTACAGATTTTGATACCTCTAAAGATAGGTCTCGGGACGTGTAATTGTTGTACCAACGCCCAATTAGATTGCTTGATTATTTCGATTTTTTTGAAAATCACCTTACTATAGATCATCCGATTCCCAGCCATCAAAATCCAAAATCTGCAATTGTGCTCCGATTACGTATTTTGATACCTCTAAAGATAGGTCTCGGGGCGTGTAATTGTTGTACCAACGCCCAATTAGATTGCTTGATTATTTCGATTTTTTTGAAAATCACCTTACTATAGATCAGCCGATTCCCAGCCATCAAAATCCAAAATCTGCAATTGTACTCCGATTACGTATTTTGATACCTCTAAAGATGTGTCTCGAGATGTGTAATTGTTGTATCAACACCAAATTAGATTGATTGATTATTTCGATTTTTTTGAAAATCACCTTACTATAGATCAGATGATTCCCAGCCATCAAAATCCAAAATCTGCAATTGTGCTCCGATTACGGATTTTGATACCTCTAAAGATAGGTCTCGGGACGTGTAATTGTTGTACCAACGCCCAATTAGATTGCTTGATTATTTCGATTTTTTTGAAAATCACCTTACAATAGATCAGCCGATTCCCAGCCATCAAAATCCAAAATCTGCAATTGTGCTCCGATTACGTATTTTGATACCTCTAAAGATAGGTCTCGGGGCGTGTAATTGTTGTACCAACGCCCAATTAGATTGCTTGATTATTTCGATTTTTTTGAAAATCACCTTACTATAGATCAGCCGATTCCCAGCCATCAAAATCCAAAATCTGCAATTGTACTCCGATTACGTATTTTGATACCTCTAAAGATGTGTCTCGAGATGTGTAATTGTTGTATCAACACCAAATTAGATTGCTTGATTATTTCGATTTTTTTGAAAATCACCTTACTATAGATCAGATGATTCCCAGCCATCAAAATCCAAAATCAGCAATTGTGCTCCGATTACGGATTTTGATACCTCTAAAGATAGGTCTCGGGACGTGTAATTGTTGTACCAACGCCCAATTAGATTGCTTGATTATTTCGATTTTTTTGAAAATCACCTTACTATAGATCAGCCGATTCCCAGCCATCAAAATCCAAAATCTGCAATTGTGCTCCGATTACGTATTTTGATACCTCTAAAGATAGGTCTCGGGGCGTGTAATTGTTGTACCAACGCCCAATTAGATTGCTTGATTATTTCGATTTTTTTGAAAATCACCTTACTATAGATCAGCCCATTCCCAGCCATCAAAATCCAAAATCTGCAATTGTGCTCCGATTACGGATTTTGATACCTCTAAAGATAGGTCTCGGAACGTGTAATTGTTGTACCAACGCCCAATTAGATTGCTTGATTATTTCGATTTTTTTGAAAATCACCTTACTATAGATCAGCCGATTCCCAGCCATCAAAATCCAAAATCTGCAATTGTGCTCCGATTACGGATTTTGATACCTCTAAAGATAGGTTTCGGGACGTGTAATTATTGTACCAACGCCCAATTAGATTGCTTGATTATTTCGATTTTTTTGAAAATCACCTTACTATAGATCAGCCGATTCCCAGCCATCAAAATCCAAAATCTGCAATTGTGCTCCGATTACGGATTTTGATACCTCTAAAGATAGGTCTCGGGACGTGTAATTGTTGTACCAACGCCCAATTAGATTGCTTGATTATTTCGATTTTTTTGAAAATCACCTTACTATAGATCAGCCGATTCCCAGCCATCAAAATCCAAAATCTGCAATTGTACTCCGATTACGGATTTTGATACCTCTAAAGATGTGTCTCGAGATGTGTAATTGTTGTATCAACACCAAATTAGATTGCTTGATTATTTCGATTTTTTTGAAAATCACCTTACTATAGATCAGCCGATTCCCAGCCATCAAAATCCAAAATCTGCAATTGTGCTCCGATTACGGATTTTGATACCTCTAAAGATAGGTCTCGGGACGTGTAATTGTTGTACCAACGCCCAATTAGATTGCTTGATTATTTCGATTTTTTTGAAAATCACCTTACTATAGATCAGCCGATTCCCAGCCATCAAAATCCAAAATCTGCAATTGTGCTCCGATTACGGATTTTGATACCTCTAAAGATAGGTCTCGGGACGTGTAATTGTTGTACCAACGCCCAATTAGATTGCTTGATTATTTCGATTTTTTTGAAAATCACCTTACTATAGATCAGCCGATTCCCAGCCATCAAAATCCAAAATCTGCAATTGTACTCCGATTACGGATTTTGATACCTCTAAAGATAGGTCTCGGGACGTGTAATTGTTGTACCAACGCCCAATTACATTGCTTGATTATTTCGATTTTTTTGAAAATCACCTTACTATAGATCAGCCGATTCTCAGCCATCAAAATCCAAAATCTGCAATTGTGCTCCGATTACGGATTTTGATACCTCTAAAGATAGGTCTCGGGACGTGTAATTGTTGTACCAACGCCCAATTAGATTGCTTGATTATTTCGATTTTTTTGAAAATCACCTTACTATAGATCAGCCGATTCCCAGCCATCAAAATCCAAAATCTGCAATTGTGCTCCGATTACGGATTTTGATACCTCTAAAGATAGGTCTCGGGACGTGTAATTGTTGTACCAACGCCCAATTAGATTGCTTGATTATTTCGATTTTTTTGAAAATCACCTTACTATAGATCAGCCGATTTCCAGCCATCAAAATCCAAAATCTGCAATTGTGCTCCGATTACGGATTTTGATACCTCTAAAGATAGGTCTCGGGACGTGTAATTGTGGTACCAACGCCCAATTACATTGCTTGATTATTTCGATTTTTTTGAAAATCACCTTACTATAGATCAGCCGATTCTCAGCCATCAAAATCCAAAATCTGCAATTGTGCTCCGATTACGGATTTTGATACCTCTAAAGATAGGTCTCGGGACGTGTAATTGTTGTACCAACGCCCAATTAGATTGCTTGATTATTTCGATTTTTTTGAAAATCACCTTACTATAGATCAGTCGATTCCCAGCCATCAAAATCCAAAATCTGCAATTGTGCTCCGATTACGGATTTTGATACATCTAAAGATAGGTCTCGGGACGTGTAATTTTCGTGCCAACGCGCATTTGGATTGCTTGATTTTTTCCAGCTGCAAAACGACCGATCACTTGAAATATTCTCACATCAATTGCTGGAAATTAAGAACGGAAAGGTGCAGGTTGATCTGACCTCATGACGAATTTCAGTACCTCGTAACTTCTGCAATTTAGTGACGCCAAAAGAAGAATTGACTGAACAAGTATTTCCCAATATTCAATCCAATTATAAGCTGATCATGATTGGCTGAGTGAACTAGCTTTTCTTGCCGCTAAGAACGAGGACGTCTACGAACTTAACAATATTATTCAGCCTAAAATTCAAAGCGAGGCAGTCAGATACAAGTCGATCGATACTGTTGTGAAAGCAGATGAAGCGGTTGAATAACCATTAGAATATTTGAATTCACTGAATCTGCCAGGGATGCCACCGCATGTACTGCAATTAAAAATCGGCATGCCAATTATCATGTTGGAAATATCAACTAGCCAAAGCGTTGCAACGGCACGCGGCTTGCAGTAAAAAAATTAATGAGCAACGCCCTATAAGCAACAATTTTGACAGGACCATTTAAAGGTGAATATGTCCTCATTCCTCGCATTCCTAAGATTCCAACGGATGTGCCATTTCAATTTAAGAGATTGCAATTCCCTATTCGATTGGCGTTTGCAATCACCATCAACAAAGCTCAGGGCCAATCTTTGGAATAGTGCGGTTTAGATCAAGACACGGATTGCTGCTCATATGGACCATTATATGTTGAGTGTTCTAGAGTCGGCAAACGAGACAATCTCTATGTCTGCACAGACAATGGAACAACCAAAAATATTGTATACCCACGGCCACAAGTATTGTGAAATTAAACTTATTAGAAACGTGTGCTTTTTCTTTTCTTTCTTTTCCATTTAACCATGAATATAGACTGAGCTACAGCAACGCGTGGCCGGGTACAGCTAGTAGTTTGATGAAAATCACCTTATTCCTAGCCGATTCAGAGCCGTAAAAATGCAAACAAAATCTGCAATTGTGCTCCGATTGCGGTTCTTGATACGTCTAATGATAGGTATCGGGACCTGGAATTGTTGTGCCGACTCTCATTTAGATAACTTGTTTATTTCCATACATTTAATAGAAATTCGATTTTATGAAAATCACCGTACTAAAAATCAGCACATTCTCAGACAGACACAAAATAAGTTCCAAAGCATTAATTTTACACTAACCAACTACTTAAATTTATCTGTCACATAATAGGTATATAGACCACTATACATATTCAATTTGTATAAAAAAGTTATGTAATTAAACCCGCCAATAACATATTTGAATCAGCTGTGGTAAGAATAAAAAAAACACTTGCGGTTAATGTCAATATACAAACAATACGAGTCACCGTAATACTGGCTCAAAACAGTTTGAGTAAATTTTTTTATTTATAAAATGAAACACAATCATGCGGTGTAGATTTGCAATACATATTATTTATAGTGAATTGGTTTACATACAAAGTAACATTTTTTTCTGAACAACCAACCAACAACATTACTATTCCAACCCTGACCATTTAAAATCAATTAATATAATTTTATTATAGTACCAAAAATCTTTTGTAGTTTTTTTTATGTAATCAATTTGTGTGATATCATTTACAAATTACAAACCATATTCCGACGATACCAGCGCAGCAGAGTTTATTTCAAATAATTAAAACGCGCGACATGATACTTTTCGACTAGAAAAAGCAAAAAACATCCACAATTTAATTAAAACAAAACCAAATGATTTACAAAACTGTGTGTGTGTGTTTGTATCGGGGAAAATAAAATAAAAATCCCATCAAATTAATTCAAATCACATTTTATTTAGCTGTTGTTGAATTTTATATAAATTTTAAATTAAAAATAAATTAAATTTACAAAAAAAAAAATGAAAATCAACTTGTATACAAAATTTTTGTAATTTTTACAATTAACTCCCAGCTAACATAATACAAATTCCATTGATGAATTTTTATTTTTTTTCGTATTTTATCCTATTTAGTAGGGATAACAAATAAACCAACCAAAAAAAAAATTAAATTAACAAGTTCGGTGGATAGGTCATCCGGAGTTAATCTGCGCGGGTTAAATAATAAACCGGAAATTCAATTTATCCCCGCCAAAAATTAATTACATATTTCCAACCTTCCGTATAAAATAAATGCCATTGGATTATTATGATTATGCCCTATATCAAAGCTCGGTATACTGTAAAATAGACCGCGCCCCGCCAGTAACAGTGATAAGGATATTTTTGTTGTTGTTGATTAAAGCAACAAATAAAATAAAATAAAGTACAAGAGATTAAAGTCAGTGAGATAAATACAAATTATTTATTGGTGTTGTTGTTTTGGATACATATAATGTAATAATAAGAAAATAAAATTAAAATACTAAATCATGTTTTGCATTTTAATTAATTAATTTTTTTATTTTTATTGAATAGAGAGAGACCTCATCATTTTGGGTTTTGTATTTTCTGTCTTGTTGTCGTTGTTGTAAAAAAATCTAATTAATTTTTCGAATATAATTTGCATAATCAAAATGTTTTGTTTAATCTGTTGAGTTTAATTTGTTTTACCATGTATAAGTCTAAGTGAGACCAGGAAGGAATCCCGTCTCTAGTAGCACTAACCTCTAAGGTTTCGCAACAATTTAGGTGAAATTTTAAACTGGGTTCGCTTTTGGATATTCGACTTCTAAAACGAAAAGATGTAAAGGATTGAAACCTCACTAGATAACTGAGCCTTTTAAATTAATTTTCAGCTCTGCCTCCAACCCAATTTACAACTCAATCCGAATCCTAACAACACCTCACCCCATCCACGAATTAACCCCCAAATAATTCCCCAGCTGAACCTCTCACTCAACCCCAACGTAAGCTAACTCAACCGCAACTCAACATCAACGCGCTCACTAATAATTAAAATTTAAAATTAATATTAAAACAAAAACAAGAAATTTAAAAAATAATTTTTCACCATAATTGGTGGAATGATGTTCTAGCGTCAAAAATCGATGATTACGCAATGTCCTGCTTGGAACATTTATGGATATGTTTTCCAATACAAAAGCTGAATCGACGTGGCCAAATAGTTATAGATTCCAATAAAGAGTTTTATTGATGAGCCGCAGATTTTTCTTGATCAACGCTAAAAAAATGCATGATTCATCGTTTATTTGTGAAATTTATTTCCAATCGACCCAAAATGTCTTTTTAGTTTTATTATTACGCTTGTATGCGAATCACTGAAGATTCCATCAAGTAATAATTTTATTTCAGCTTCAACTTCTGTGACGAGAAAATTTGACGTTTAATCTCACATATGCGGGATTTATTTTCTCATTTCACAGAACCAGAATGCAAAACTTTCGTTTAGTATAAAATCCCATCTCACGGAAAAATCTAAATCCAAATAGCAGCCTTGTACTATGGTTAAGATTCCAGTTGTAAGAAAATCATAATTTACTTACCTGCTCTTTGTATTTCGGGCATCAAAAATTCCTCGTAACATGGTTGACGTTGCTAATGTTATCACTTGTCGCAAGACATAGCACGCATCTATGGCTCCTTTCCGCAAATTTTTGTAAAGTGTGCCTGGTCGAGATCAGAAGCTGAAAATATAAGATTTACATAGTTATTATTATTAGAATACTTTTCTTATATCGATTTTTTTTCTTAATTGTAAATTCATTAATTAATTTACCTCACAAGAGGTATCTCTTAATAATTTCATCTAGCTTACACATTTTTATTACAGATTGACACGTCGGAGTCGGAGTATATTACCCCCACTATTCAAATAATTGAAATATAGTGTTAATTGGGGACTAAAATCAGGTTTGACCTAAATCGATTTAAGTCACTTTAATTTGAGAGTAAAGCTTTTAAGAAGGCGAAATGAATTTTCATTTAGTGTTTTAAAGTGTAGGTACAATTTTTCCTAGAACTTCAACCTTGTACACATGGACAATGTTACTTAGTTGAGTGTTGACCTAAACCAAAAATTGCAACCACAAATTTGCTTTGTCCTACAAAAGCAAAACACATGGCCATGATATATCAGAATAATTTCCCCTGAATGTTGATCATTTGTTCACTAAAACTGTCAATTTTATTTTAATGCGAATATTTCAAAATTCTGATTTTGAAACTTCAAACTGAGTTCTGAGTGAGATCCAATAATTCTGGTTGGTTCTTCTCGGGGGACAGTATGTATTAAGCAGTATTTACTTTACTCAACTTGAACGAAAAATCATCAAAAATATTTGTTAGTGAATAACCTGCCTGGCCTATAAAGTTCAACAATTCATTATACGATTTATCGTGCAAATTATACGCATAACAAATTTGCTGAACTAACGACAGAATCAATGTACCATTAAACAAAAATTAATTTCCTTGAAACTGTACATCTGATATACTAATCACGTAAGAATTTATTCGGTTTTTTTCTATTTTTTTGTTTTGTTCAAAGTGTAACAAATCGATCATATTACACACATTATTTACATAATGTACACATACATAACTTTATATACGAGTAATGTATCTCGTTTGTGTTTTTGTCATCTATTTAATTAATAATTTATTTCTTATTATTTTTACCAACCAAAACCACGTAATATATTCTTTTTCTTATACATATTTATCAAAGTATGTATACAGTGGTACAACAAATTATTCGTACGTCGTTCAATATTCGTAAGTTTCAATTTTCCAGATTTCATTTAGGACTTTTTCAATATTTTTCCATTTCCGATTTTAATAGTTTAAAATAATATAATTAGTTTATTGTAACACAAATAAATAAATAAATAAAAATAAAATAAATAGTTATGACTGAAATTATGCACAAAAAACTACAATTACAGATACCCGCAATCCATTGCTGTGATTTTTAATAAAAGGAATTTCAATAAAATATAATTTTGAATCGAAATCAAAGCGAAACTATAGCTGCTTACAATTTAAATCATCTTTGGCTCTAGTTTTAAAATCGACTACCAGATATCCGTCAGGTTGCGGAAAAAGACGAATAGCTAAACACTTTTCATGTAGAAAATTGTATTGTTAATATTCAAATGCAGATGCCGGCAACCAACAACCTATATATAGTCACTATATGAGCTAATCTCTGATATTCGTGCTATTTGGTGTAATAGAGATGTGTACGTCCTTGTTTCAAGCGAAGTTAGTCGATTTGTTAATCTTCTACATTTTTTTTGTAAGAGCCCTGCTTCTCATATCAAAACATTAAAATGGCACTAAGTTATTTCATTTATTGAAAAGAAGATTGGAAATGAATGTTAGAAATTATTTGAAGCTGATTTTATTTGAATAACTTTTTTGTTGTTGCTTACACTGTTAAAAGATTTACACGCGCATACATTAATAAAAAAAGTGTCCAAATCTTCACACTGGTTCTTGGGCAAGGTGTGAAAATTGCCTCTTTTTCCAGATAGAAGGGAAAAAACTAAAAGTTAAAGAACCTTACTACATATCAGCAAATTCTGAGCTCATAAAATTGAAAACTGCAATATGTGCTCCGATGTCAGTTATTGATACCTCTAAAGATTGTTTTCGAGACTTTTAACTGTTGTACCAAGGCTCACAGAAAATTTGATTTTTTGAAAATCACCTCCTACTATAAATCAGCAAATTCTGAGCCAAAAAATCGAAAATCTGCAATTGTGCTCCGATTGTGGTTCTTCATAATTCTAAACATGGTCTTACAGTACAGCATTGTAAAAGTCTGGAAGAATACAACAGTTATAACACTGATGACAGACAAATATGTTTACCAATTTGAAGATGTCGTAGAAGCTTGGAAGCAGGCCATTGGAGAGGTTTTCAAAACACCATCAATAATTTTCACGCTGAGTTAGGTTTTCGTGCATTCGTAACAACCGCGTGCAGCATAACATATCGGCAGATTTATTGTTTGTTCACTGTTGAAAGCTGCAGAGGCTTGATTGAAAGGCCTTCAGCGGTTCTACAAAACAATTATTACTTTCGAAAATAATAGCGTATAAACGTATTGCAGGCGTTTTCAAACATATAATGTGGGTAACATCAGAGGAAGTTGATCATTAATTGAAACCATTATAGTATAATTTAATGGTTGAAACATACTCTGAAGTTACTAATTGTGTATTTTCTACAGTGATGTTACTGGTAGCAGATAAATGTATATAATCGCTACACTTCTACATGTCAAAGAGATTTGAGTGAGATTGTTTGTTATGATCAAATCATGAAATGTTTCTAACACAATACACAATGTAAAAATTCTGTTTTAAAGTACAATCACCAGTTTAACTATGACACACATTTTCAAGGGATAAAGGAGTGTACAACAATAAGTAACTATGTAACTATAGCTAATGTATTTTGAAAATACAACGATAAACTTGATCTTTTCAATTTTCGACATAATATTCAAATTCACGTTATTATTTTTGACTTGTCATAGTATTGACTGACAGCGCTATTATGCAATAATCAAAAAATAATCCTTGACAAAATATAAATTATCTAAGTGTACAGATTACATATATGCTTTTTGTTTGTCTGTCCGGCTGTCTGTCCAAATATTTGTGCCACCATGTACTTTACATTCGGCACGTATAGCTACCGCATGCATCTGGTGTCTTTATACAATATAAACATGTTAAAGATAACAATAGATTAATAAAGATGTACAGCGGAAAAATAGTTTGCTTTTTTTTTTGTCATGCCACAGAGATTTTTTAATACTTGCTACCAATTATTTTGGTAACAAAAAACCGAATAATATTTGCGTATACGAATAATTGTTTGTACCACTGTACATATATAAATTAATCAACGTAAATATATGGATTATTATTAATATCTTTAGATTGGTTTTCTTCATCATTCGTAATGTACCTTTATATACCTATATACATACATACGTATATAATACATACTTTTATCATATTTAAAGTAAAGAAATTATAAAATTTATCGATTAGTTATAATTTAATAGTGATTAGAAATGGATCAACATTTTAATTAAAACAAAAATTATTAATTATGTTTATGTGTGTCTGATTTCAAAAAAAAATAATAATAATAATAATTATGGAGCATTAATTATTTTATGTAAATTATGTATTTATATGTAAATATTTTCTCAGAAGAATTCTTAATCTCTTTGCAAAGATTTACAAAAGTTATGTACTTATATTTTTATAGAAATTGTCTTACTGATAAATTCTAATTACTTTTCATTTATATATTTATCTAAATAAATAGACAAACATTTATTTATTTTTATTGTTTATTTAGTGTTCTTGGAGAGATAAATAAAAAAGACAATACAACCGATAATTACAACTCATCAAGTTAAGAAGGCGAGATAAAAAACGTTTTTGTTGTAACAATAATAATTAATCATCATCGTATTCGTTTACGTATATCCTCTGCCGCAAATTGGGCAGTTTCATTTTGTGACCGACATTAACGGGTAGTTGTTTTATTATCATTTTGGTGCGAACACTTTTTTTTTTTTGGTATTCGTGACTAACATAATAGAATTATATTATCTTACTCGTTTATGCGATCACATAATTGAAATTGCAGCAAAATATCAACATGACAACAAGATGGCATGGCATCAGCTTTACGCATTTAAATAAAATCTACATTTTTTTTAGGTATTTGTCATCTAAAATAAATAAAAAAATTCTAATTATTTGTTATCACAAAACGTTGTTGTTTTATTTTACTTAAGCACCGATAGCAAATCTCCATGTTTCGTTTATTTATCTATACATCGGCAGCATTAAGATGCATAATAATATGCATTATAGTCTCGAGATTTTGTATAAATATAAGTGATGTGATTTGGATTAGACAGTATCAGTGTGCTAGTCCAGTAGCTAAGTGAAGCATCACATACAACAACAACAACAAATAATTTAAAATTAATTATTAAGTAGTAATTTGAGAGGTTAGAATTGATTTTAAACACTTAACCTACACTTCACTACTTAAAAATTAATTTTTAAGGACAATCTGGATTAAAACTTGTGTTCCGAGTGCCTTATCTACATATACCAAAAACCACTTCATTGTAATGATAAGTAGGCCCTGGTAGGCGAGTAGAATTTATATAAATAACTCATCTACTACTGACTGCTTAACATTAACATGAGGATTAGTACCTATTTGCGTCTGCATAGCATTTTATTTCAATGTAGTATTAAGTAGATTCTGGTAGGCGAAGTGTTATTTTCAGCTCGCCTACTGTGATCTCCTTTATTCTAAATTGAGACAGTCACGTGCGTTAACGATTTTATTCAGTTTTATAAAAATATTAATTCATAAAGTGTTCTTAATTTTTAATTATTTTTTTTTTTTGTTTAGAGAATGCCCTCATCACAAGAAAATGTCCAATTCTTAAAATTTCTAATTTTGGTCTGTGTTTAAAACGTCTGGTGCAAATGAACGAAAAATTAGAATTATCTCTATTACTGCCCAAACTTGTGAATATAATTTAAAAAAATAAACAAAAGATTGATTTAATAGATAAGAATCATAAAATTCGAGTTTTTCGCAAATTTTAAATTTTACCTCAGTCTCAGAATTGCGCGATAATCCTACTTTCCTATCCTTGAATCAATTTTTACGAGATCTAATTTCTGATTACATCCAAAACATTCCCAAACCACTAGATCTCCCTCTGGAATTTTGACAGTCCACCGAAAATTTTATGATCCAACTGCTTCGTTGGATTAAACCAAAATTGAATATAGAGTCAATACATGTAATTCACATTGAATGAACACTTTTTAACACAAACCACCACATTTCCAACCTCCAAATTTGTGTAAGAACCTTTATACCATTCAAAATCTAATCAAAAACAGGTTAGAAAATTGAAGATCAAAATGTAATGTGTGTACAGTCATTAACTCATAGCTACTATTGAATGAAAATTGAGTGTGAAATGGATAAAAAACTAGCCATAAAAGTGAAAAATGGTGCAAACTGTGTGAAATATGAGTAAAAAAATTTTTAAAAATAAGTGAAAAAGATTGAAAATTGAGTGAAAAATTAATGGAAAATGAGTGGAAAAAAATGGCTGAAAGTACATGAAAAATAGGTTAAAATGAGTGGAAAAGACTCATAAATAAGGTAAATTGAGTGAAAATAAGTGAGAAATGAAAGTAAAATTAGTGAAATATGAGATGAGTGAAAAATTACAGTGAAATTTATATGCCGTCTTACTGTGGGAATTTTATAACAACAATGTATTTTCAATTGTATTTTCATTCCGGAATGAACAGTTTCAAACCAGGTTTTTGTTGGTAAAGAATTATTCTGGTAATAATTTTAAAAATTTTTTTTCTGTTTTTTTATTTAACTTTTAAAGTCAATTTCGGTTTTTATTTTGAGCAAAAGTTGCATTTTAATTTTTATACCAATAACTATTCCAGTGGCCAAAGTAAGACGGCAATAATATCAAATATAAGCATGAATTTACACTGTTAAAATAATTCTTATAAGTTTTGAGTGAATTATACCAAATCAAAATAAAGTAAAATATTTCTTGAGTGAAATATAACGATTTGGGGCATTTATGACGTAATTTTATTGAGCACAGAAAATATTTGTTTCTAATTCACTCAATTTAGAAGAAATACTAGACTTTGTTATACTGCATATGATCGCTACTATGCACTCGCTGTCAAAAAATATTTTTTGTCGTACGCGTAATACGTATGTAGGTATGATGGAAACTTACCGAATCCTTACTTTAATAGAAACACTAATAATGACTATCACAAGGTTTCGAATATGCACATTTTCTCAATGTCATTTTATCAATCGCTGCTTAGCAAGAATGATATAAAGTAAAGAACGTGATTTTTTTTGCCAGGAACCCCGTAAATTGATAATAATATCCATGCTTTGGTTTAGTAAAATTCAAACGCCAGTTTTTTTATTTTTTTTGTCATCTGAAAAGTGCACATTTTCATATTCTATAGTATGAGAGCACAAAATTTTGAAATAAAAATAATAATAATATGTGAAAGCCCTGTGCCAACTACGAACTCGAAAATCGAAACAGTTGGTTTTTTATATTTGTTGTCAACAATTAAATCACTGAAGATACTCAGCTACGAAACGTTCATATGTAAACTGGAAACAAAAGAAAAGTGTTCCGGAGTCAGAAAAACAATTGGATAATTATATATAAATGCTTCATAATTTTAAGACAAAAAATTCCATTCAAAGAAAATAATCCAAAAGTGGATTGTATTGAATTTGACGAGTGCGTCCTTAACTGTATAATAAATTACAGAGAGAACGGTAAGCAGATAAACAAGTAAAAAATGAATTAAAACGAATTACGAGAAACATGGTTATTTTTTACGACGAATGGAATTATAAAGAGTTCGTAATTTAACTCCTCGTAAAAAATAATTATCTGTCTATATGATCTGGAAAAACCTGTTATTTCCAATGTAAATCGCAAAAAAAGTTCTATTTGAATTCAATTTAGTTGATTCATTCGCAATGATCATCCAATCATGTAAAATACCCTTATGGATTTTGTCATATTTTGAAATAAATTAAAAAATCAATCAAATTTTATATTACATCTCATTTATTTTTACTTATGGAAATATAAACACATTATTATACATTAAAAGGAAGTGCCGTCAGGCTTTAAGAAATACATTACAATCATGGATCTATCAGCTTCTATAATTTTAACTAATTTTTGTGGAGCATTTATGATGACTTCGGATTTTGGAGGACGAACCGCCATGCGATAAGCTATCGTTTTTCGAGAAGGAGACATATCATATACAAACTCAATAATAAACGTAAAACCCGGCCGAATGAGTACTGATGAACCCAAACATATTACATTTCCCAAAGAATTAGATTTAAATGTCGGGTTGTGATTATTTATATTAATATTGATAAGTGTTTGTTTTATTCCTGCTTCTTCAGCATTTTGGCGTGAAAGAATGGCGTTGACATAGCTAAACCGGTTCTCCCAATTATTCCTTCTACGAATATCGCATTTACCAATCACAAATGCAGTAAGAAACATTTCAGTACTAACGACAAATTTTGTTTCATTGAATGTTTTATTACGAAAATTAGTTTTTTTCATGATTGGTAACTGTAATAGTGGCGTACGATTAAATATCGCGCTTTCATAAACATCTCCGTATACCTTTTGGCCTCTTATATGAAGATTATCACTTTTCGTTAATAAATCCGGATATTTAATTGCAATATCCTGTAGCTCCTCGATCGACATGGTTGGAAATCGTACCAATCGAATTAATTTATCGAATTTTTCACGACAACCAGAAAATTTAATTTTGTTTCGAGCACACTGTTTTTTCATCCAACGGACCAATGCATCGATTTTATCCCGCTCGGATACTCCTTTACCCATTATTTGAAATTTTAAAATTACTGCAACGATATCGTGACTAGCTGACACAAATTCATCTGAAGCCAATATTTGTTGTAAATTTTCACCTAATCTGCTTTCAACAACATATAAAGCAATTGGGTCATTTACCGAACCACAAAATTCCAACAACTCGAAATCGTTGCACTCAAGTGAATTTTGCATCAAATTGATTAATCTGATTATTTTGTATACAATTGCCAATTTAAACAATTCGAAACAATTTTGGCCAGTAGCATCACATTTGTCGGTGTAAATAAACCGTATGAACTGAAAAAAGGTTTCATATCCATATTCACTGATCAAAATTTGCTTTTTTTCACCCATAGTTGACTCCAATTGCTCTTAAAATACGCTGCTTCGCTTCATCAATTTTATCGAATGCGCAAAAATCTCTTTACCGTCGACTACAAATGTAATATCCGATAGGAGTTCGGAATTAAAAAAATAGTTAGGTGATTCGCTCATTTGGGACGACTCGTTACAGCTTTCAAATTCAATATTTTTATATTTTTTCACACAATTAATCAATCCGGTCACCACATAATCTTCCGCTAAATTTAACAATGCACCGCTATTTTCTTCATTGATGTCGCACATATTTGTATAAATAAACCGTATGAACTGGTAAAATACGTCATAACCGTAATCCAAAACTGGAATTAGTTTTTTTTCACCCATGGTCGACTCCAGTTGCTTACAAAAACGTAACTTCGCTTCATTAACTCTAATGAATGAGCGAAAATTTGTTTACCGTCAACAATGAATGTAACATCCGATAGGAATTGTAAATTAAAAAGTAGTTCAGAAATTTCCGCCATTTCAAATGGCACCTGGTTGATCACATAATCCATTTTTGAAATTAATTTTATTTTGGACAATAAACGACTTAAACACTTTTATTTAATTTGAGATTAGATTTAATTATTTTAATAAATTAATTTAATTTTTGCGTTTTCTGATAATTAATTGACATTTTTTTCGCTTTTGGTTTGGTCGATGATCGCACGAGCACAGTATGTATAACATTACGCTTTGAGTTTAATTTTTGGTTTTATTTGTTTGTTAATTATTTTTAATTAATTCAGCAAGTCAGCAAGTTTATACGGAATATATATATGTATTTATTTAGCTTTCAGCACAACAAATGAGGTGCGTTTTTGTATTCGTGTGTGCTGCAAACCACGATACCAATAATTGCTAATTATTATTCGAATTTAATTAATTTGAAAGCGAAGATTGTAAAATGATTCCATTAATAAAAACAAAAGTCTATTTCTTCTGTTTTGGATAAACACTCCAGTATTTTCCGAACAAATTTGATTTTTCGGTCATTACGGGCAGAATTCCATCTCAATTTATTACGAACTAATTTATTTATTGAAGACAAAAATTAACCCAATCTTGAAGGGGCTTGTGTTAACCTACTAAGTACTATTTATTACGGGATGAAGCGTTTGATAAGTTAAAAAATTGCATTTTTTTTATTTACGTTTAAATAACAACTGAGAACTTAAATTATTCGAAATCAATTTTTAATGACCGTCAATCAAGAGCTAGACGAGCAATTGAAAATACCTTTGGCTTACTTGTCAGTAGATGAAGATTATTAAAGAATTCTCTGTGCGTTACTACCGGAAACTCAGACAAACTTGTACTAGCTGTTATTTGTTTGTATAGGAATCGACAAAGTCACACCAACGAAAGTATCTAGTTCCAAAAATAATAGACCGCGAGAACAATACTGGGGAGGTCATTGATAGAAGTTGGCGAGCAAATTTGGATAGCTTACCGCAAATTGCAAGACAAAGTAATACATTAATTCAATTACATTACATTAATAAATATTAAACCTATTATTTTTGGAATTTAGGGGTATATTATGCAACTGACTCAGCTACTGAAATTAGAGACACCTTAGCTGAACATTTCAAGTCAGATGATTCAATTATCTGGCAATCCACAATCAACATTTGACCATTTGACATTTTTTAGCCGATATTTTTTAGCTAAGAAAAAGTAGCCCGAGATTAAGGATTAATTAAAGGATAATTTTACATATATCGTCATTATAGAATAAAACAGTAATCATCTACATATTTATGATTTCGAGTATAAGGGTTTTAGTATTAACTTTTCTATTAAAAATCCAATTTTTTTAAATTAAATAGTTTGATTACTGTATCCTTTATATTATAAAAGATACAATAATCAAACTATTTAATTTAAAAAAATTAAATTTTGAATAGAAAAGTTAATACTAAAACCCTTATACTCGAAATCATAAATATGTAGATGCTTACTTTTTATTCTATAACGACGATATGTTGTCCTCACAACACACAAAAAACCTTACAGAACGACAAGCAGGCAGAATCGGGGTTTTATTAAAAAAAAGAAGAATCGAAAATCAGAGCTCAGACCCTAACCGCTCTACTACTAAACCACATCCCATGGAACAAACTTGAATTCATTTACAACGAAACAATGGTATTTTTATTGCAGACGTATTGCAGAATCGTTTGCGTATATTCTCAGTAGGAGAAATAAAAAAAAATTGAATATCGTCAATTACAGCGCCATCTATCATGAATGGAAACAAATGTTTCAGTCAAATCCTACGTATTTTTAGCCGTAGAATCCGAATCTGCAATAAAAATAGGAGTTCCTATCTTAGTTTCAAAGTTACCCCCCGCCCCACCTACAAAAAAAGGAGAAAGGGTTCTAATTTTAACACTAATGTATTTCCCCCGCGGAATAATTAAATTTTGATCTCTACCATTTTTTTCGTAGAGTGCTTATTTTCCGAGATATTTGAGTGTATCAGGTTAAAAAAATCACCCGGTATATAAAACCGGGCCGAACGCTAATTGATGAACCCAAATTTATTACATTTCCATAAAAAATTTGATTGAAAATTTGGATTACAATTATTTATATTAATAGTGATAGGTGTTTGGTTTATTCCACCAATTTCAGAATTTTGGCATGAAATTGTGATAAGAACACGTTCAAAATAAAATTGCCATTTCGATGAAATTTGAACGTCATATTTGCTAATAATAAATCCACTCAGGATCATATCAGAACATACAGAAAACTTTGCTGTATGTAATATATTAGGTAAATACACCATTTCTTTCAAGACCGGAAACGGTAATCGTGGAGTACAATTAAACATTTTGTTTAAGGTCCATATATTTTTTGGCCTCTAATATTTAGAAGATATGACATTTCGTTAATAAATCAGGATACGTAGCCATAATAGTACACAGCTTCATGCTCGATATGGTTGGAAATCTTATTAATCGAATTAATTTATCGAATTTTTTACTACAATCGGAAAATTCAATTTTGTTTAGATCACAATGATGCTTCATCCAACGGACCACCAAAGCATCGATTTTATCCCATTCGAATATTTCTTTGCCCATTTGGTGAAATTTAAAAATTGCTCCAACAACCTTCTCGTTAGCTGAAATAAATACATCTGAAACCAATAATTCTTTTAAATTTTCAGCTAATCGGCTTTCAGCACCATACAAGGCAATTTGGTCATTCACCAAAACACAAAATTTGAGCAACTCGAAATCGTCGTGTTTAAATGAATTTTACACAAAATTAATTAAACTTAATGTTTTGTAAATAATCGCCAATTTTAATAATTCAAAATAATTTTGGGCGTTATCACATTTGTCAGTGTAAATAAAAAGCAGGAACTGATAAAAGATGTCGTATTCATAATCACTAATTGGAACTCGTTTCTTTTCACCCATAGTTGACTCCAACTGCTCTTGAAATACGCTACTCCGCTTCATTAATTCTAACGAATGAGCATAAATTTCTTTACCTTCTACTATAAACGTAACATCCTATAGTAATTCGAAATTGAAAAAGTTTTTAGATAATTTTTTCATTGGGTATGGTTCGTAACTGCTTTCAAATTCAATATTTTTATATTTTTCCACAACATTAATTAATCCGGCCACCTGGTACTCTTTCGCTAAATTCAGCAATGCATCGCTATTTTCTTCATTTATGTCGCAGATGTCTGTGTAAATAAACCGCATGAACTGATAAAGTACGTCATAACCATAATCGGAATTGGAATTAGCTTTTTATCACTTAAAGTTGTCTCCAATTGCTTAATAAATTTGGTACTTCGCTTCATCAATTCCAAGGAGTGAACGAAAATTTGTTTACCGTCAACGATGAATCCGATAGGAATTGTAAATTAAAAAGTAGTCCGGAAATTTCCGCCATTTCGAATGGTACCTGGTTGATCACATAATCCATTTTTGACAATCAACAACTTAAAAACTTTTACCTATATGTAATATAAGTTCAGTTTATTGAATTTTAATTAGTTTAATAAATTAATTTAATTTCTGAATTTTTTTAATAATCAATTACACATTTTTTCGCTTCTGCTGTGGTCGGTGGTCGCACGAGCACATTAAGAATATAACTGTTCTATTCACTACGATTTGAGTTTGATTTTGGGTTTTTAATTAATTCAACAATTCAGCAAGTTTGTACGAATATGTATTTATTTAGCTTTCAGCACAACAAATGAGGTGTGCTTTTGTATTCGTGTGTACTGTAAATCGCGATAGCAATAATTGCTAATTATTATTTGAATTTAATTAATTTGAAAACAAGATTGTAAAACTAAATAACCGTTATTCGTTTGATTTCTTGTAATACTCCGTTCTGGATAAATTCGGCAGTATTTTCCGAATAAATTGGATCTTCCGTTCATTACTCGCTTCGGCAGCGTTAACAGTACGATATCGGGATAAAATACGTCATAATCGCCATCAACATAATAATCAGATATGTGCCTATTAAAAATTCGAGATGTGCATACTGCATACTCGATTCCCGCAATTTTTAACAATCACTGTTTAATTTTATTTAATCGAAACTGTATTTTGTTAATTATTTCTAATCACAGTAACAACACGTGCCAAAATTTTCGAAATATGATACAAATGGAAATTGATCCAATAATGGTAAGGCTGAGTTTATGTACACCTTCAGCACTTTTATACTAGAAGCATGCCAATAGAAAAAATTGAAATTTTTCAAATCCTCAAGAGTTTGTATACTGAATGGTGCCCAAGGTCAAATGCGTCATGGTCTCCAAATCCAAAGATTAGATATGAACCCATTCAGTGAATATTGTTGAACACTTATATGAAGACGGAGACTACCAAATGCAATAAGTACTAACACAAATGCAAAATTAGCAAAAGGGAAAATTATCAAATCTATTGGATACAGGTGAAATTGGCCGAGTAGTTACAGAAATATAATCTCTGCCATACTCCAACGAGAAATAGAGGCGATAGAATGTGCAGAACCAATGATGATTGTTAAAAATTGTATATAAGGCCAACAATTACCCAAAACAAATAGATACACCTGGAATTGAAACAACTTTTAGTCAACCAAAACGAACTATACGGTATAACCCAAGAATGCAACGTTTTCTGAGACTTCAAAATATGCGAAACAAGTAAACTGAAGGAACTAAATGAGGACCACTGCATCAAGCAACTTATAAGAGCGTCGAACGCCAGATTTATATATTATTCGTTTTTCTCGGTATTCCTCGAAATTTGCAAGGGGTTTAGTTGAATCTTGTTACAGAGTTAATAATTTATCGACAATTTTGTTTTTACCCTTTCAAAGTTTTGCGTATCGATGGCTTAATTAACAAAGGCCCTAACCAATAACTGTAAAATTTTAAGGAAGGTAATTCACAAACAAATATTTTTTAGTCAGACTAATCTATTAGAAATTTGTTGAATAAAATTAACTGTGGAACGTGATATTTTGTGATTCAAGCCAAACAATAACACAGAAGCATGCAGTATGTTTTGTTCTGCAATTTAACCATCAAAATGTCATTTTTGAAAAAGGTGTGCATTAAGGTCGATGTTAATTAAGCTATCTATATAGTGTTGAGATATATACGCAGTTTCAGGTAATTGGAGGATGTTGATTATTTTTCTAAAATATTTGAGGTTTTCTGAGCTCCTCAAAATTGGATTAACCTACAGTAACAATTTGAGCGCCATGCTGATTGGTTTTGAGTATTTCATGTTTTGTAATTATTTTTTTTTCTTAAATTTGTAAAATTATCAATTGAGGCAACGCAATTCGAAAAACAAAAATCTGGCCCTATCACCGTTACAGTTAATATGTCAGATTCGAATACTACACACATTTTTACATTTTTTTTAAAAACACTTGTTAAATATTTCGCAAAATTACTAATTTTGCGAAATATTTAAAAAGTGTTTTTAAAAAAATTTAAAAAGGTGTGTATTAACTGTGTTTCGCCAAGTGCCTACGGCAGAAAGTGTAAAAAGTAGATTCGAATACCTTGTTTATTCGATTTTTGCTACGCCCATTTTCACATCACAAAAGTAAAACTTTAAAAAATCAAAGCATGCCACTCCCTTCCCCCCACCCTTCCAACCCCACCAGGGGGCTGAACTACATTTAGAAACTAAACATTATTTTGTGTTCTGGTTACGACTAAAGAAACATGTGTGCCAAATTTCAGAATTGTAAAATTTTTTTTTCTTTTTTATAAGATTACTTTTAGCCCTATTTTTACTGGACTATAGAGATTGCGCGAAATCACAAAACTAGACAGACTTACACTCGTAGTGTTTGTTGATGTTAGTAAACATGGGTGACATGTAACCAACAATTTTTGCGGTTCGATGCATTTTCGGCAGAATAACGGTATCCTAAAACAAAACTGAATATTTTTAAGAAAGGAATATTCTACTAAAAATGCATCGTAGCGTGAAGTTAAAACATGTCGATTTAGAGTACAGAAATTGCACATATTTTTCAGTAAATCGAAATAGTTATTTGTATATCAATAGCAAACCAAAGTGGTACTTTGCCGTGTGAAAAAGGAAATTACAACCTATTTCAAGCGCATATACAAAGCAGCGGATTTTTTTTTGTTTGATATAAAAAAAATTGATGAAAATATTTTGCAATTTTTGATTTCAAATTACATAATTAAATTCGAATAATAATTAGTTGAATTATTGGTATTGTGATCTAGAGCAAACACGAATAAAAGAACACACCTCATTTTTTGTGCTGAAAGCTGAATAAATAATCTTGTACAAAAAGCCAGCAAGCTCAATTCATTGGTATTAGTACCAAACCAACAAATAATATAAAAAATAAAATTCAAAGCCAAGTGCACGTGTAACCAGATCTGAAGCAAACAAATTGCTAATTAATAAATTCAGAAATTAAATAAATTTATTAAAATAATTAAATCGAATCTTAAATTAAATAAAAGTATTTAAGTCGTTTATTGTCAAAAATAAAATTAATTTCAAAAATGGATTATGTGATCAACTAGGTGCCATTGGAAATGGCGAAAATTTCCGGACTACTTTTTAATTTACAGCTCCTATCGGATGTTACATTCATTGTTGACGTAAACAAATTTTCGCTCACTCATTAGAGTTAATGAAGCGAAGTTACGTTTTTTTAAAGCAACTGGAGTCGACCATGGGTGAAAAAAACTAATTCCAGTTTTGGATTACGGTTATGACGTATTTTACCAGTTCATACGGTTTATTTATACAAACATGTGCGACATCAATGAAGAAAATAGCGATGCATTGTTGAATTTAGCGGAAGAGTATGTGGTGACCGGATTGATTAATTGTGTGAAAAAATATAAAAATATTGAATTTGAAAGCTGTAACGAGTCGTCCCAAATGAGCGAATCACCTAACAATTTTTTTAATTCCGAACTCCTATCGGATATTACATTTGTAGTCGACGGTAAAGAAATTTTTGCTCATTCGATAGAATTGATGAAGCGAAGCAGCGTATTTCAAGAGCAATTGGAGTCAACTATGGGTGAAAAAAACCAAATTTTGATCATTGATTATGGATATGAAACCTTTATTCAGTTCATACGATTTATTTACACCGACAAATGTGATGCCACTGGCCAAAATTGTTTTGAATTGTTCAAATTGGCAATTGTATACAAAATAATCAGATTAGTCAATTTGATGCAAAATTCACTTGAGTGCAACGATTTCGAGTTGTTGAAATTTTGTGGTTAGGTAAATGACCCAATTGCTTTATATGTTGCTGAAAGTAGATTAGTTGAAAATTTACAACAAATATTGGCTTCAAATGAATTTGTGTCAGCTAGTCACGATATCGCTGCAGTAATTTTAAAATGTCAAATAATGGGTAAAGGAGTATCCGAGCGGGATAAAATCGATGCATTGGTCCGTTGGATGAAACATCAGTGTATGAGTGTACTCTAAACAAAATTGAATTTTCCGATTGTCGTCAAAAATTCAATAAATTAATTCGATTAGTGCGATTTCCAACTATGTCGAGAGAGGAGCTACGTGATATTGAGGTTACATATCCAGATTTATATAATGAAAAGTTACATTCTACATGTTAGAGGCCAAAAAATATACGGCCCTATTTATGAAAACGCTTTATTTAATCGTACGCCACGATTAATCTTTTTGCCCTTGGAAAAAGCACCATATCAAGATAATACATTCAACCAAGCAAAGTTTTCCGTTAATTCTGATATGATAGTCAGTGGATTTATTATTAGTAATAGTAAATTGTTTGGTTATGCATGGGAAAGTTGGCAGTACTATTTTAGCCGTGTTGACATCATATTTTCACATCAAAATTCTGAAGCAGCTGGAATAAAACAAACACTTATAAATATTAACGTAAATAATTATTATCCATATCGTTCAATACTTTATAAAAAAATATGTTACCCAATTGTAATAAGTTTGGGTTTATCAACACTCATCCGGCCCGGTTTTACATATACTATTGAGTTTAAATATGATGTTCCCAATACTCTTTCGGCTCAACCAAGAAATGATATAAGTCTGGAGATTCGTGCTACACAATCCGAAGTCATCATAAATGCTCCACGAAATTCAGTTAAAATTATGGAATCTCATAGATCCATGATTGCATTAGAAATCATTGATCTATGAGCTTCCATAATTTTAACTGAATTTCGTTCGAAAGCCTGACGGCACTTCTTTTTAATGTACTAATTGGTAAATAAAAATAAGCGAGATGTAATATAAAATTTGATTTCTTTTCTAATTTATTTCAAAGCTCGTATTCTCTAAAGGCGTATTTACATGGATCTCTTCAAATGATCATTGCGAATGAATGAGCTTAATTGTACGGTTTCATCGAAATGGGATCGATTTGATCTAGCGCTTTACGTAATTTCTTTTCTGTTTTATTTTTGAAACATTCGTTTTATTGGGGCTTTTTTCCTCCAACTTTTTCACTGTGCAGCAAAGCTCAAATTAGTGGCAACAAAAAACTATCGGAATAAACCATAGATTAATCCTTTGCGATCCAGCTTTTTTGCTATAGGGCTACCACCAACTCCATAATAATATATTTTTCAAAAAATCTTATAAATAATATTCATTTAAATTTTTATTTTTTTTTGTGTTTTTTTTTAAACAAAATTTATTAATTCGGAGTCAGAAAAAGAATTGGATAATTATATATAAACTAGCCGTACGGGGGCGCTCCGTCAGGCTATCGAGCGCTCGCGCACTCAACCGCGGCGGCGCTGCGCGCCGCTGAAGCGTTTTGCGCTCATACGAATTAAACCATATTCTAGAATCTGCAGAATTACACAGAGTAGAAAAAACAGAAATCCAATATCTCCAACAGTTGAGCTGCCTATACGTTTGCTGGTGAAATTGACCGCTAACAAAGCAATAAATCACCGCAATTTTAAAATAACATACAAAATTACTAAATGACATTATTTATTTGATTAAAAAAGCAAAAATAAGAAAAAAAAAAAAACGCACGGCCATCTGGCTTTTAAATTTGTTACCAGTTGTTTTTAATTTGGTTTAATCGAAATTAGTTTCCAATAAGATCGTTAGCTATTAAGGTTATCAATTATCAAGTTTAATTTAAAGCTGGAAGGCTTCATTAACCACAAGATTGCGGGTAAATTGCCGATAATCGCCAAGCAGCTGTCCTTGCTGGGAATTCGGTGCGATTTGTGAGCGTGATATGGCCACATATAGTTGTCCGTGCGAGAAGCCAGCAGTTTGAAGATCAATGCCAACATTACTTATTAATATTGATGGCACGCTCTTTAGGGGGTGGGGGAGGGCTATCGAACGACGTGACGATTTGTGATGATGGGGCAGGGGGAGTTTATAAAATGTGACGTCACATGTGGTTCAAACCAGATGCGCGTTACGTTAATTTGCTTATGTATTAACAAACAGGAAATCGCAATTTGAGAAGAAGTATAAATAATTTTTAATTCAAATATTCCATAATTTTAATACAAAAAATGCCATTGTTAAGAAATTGAATCAGAAGTGGATTGTGTGGAACATGATGCGCCGCGCTTAAGGCCTTTTCATATGAATCGCGATTTTGCTCGTACGAGTAAAAATGATTCACCGATTTCTCTTCAATTACATGGTAACATAATTACTAGTCACTTGAAAAATAGTAAGTAAACGATTTCGAATGTAATATCATTGACAATTTTTTTAGCAAACGCACATTTCCTAATAATAATTGCAAACAAGTGTTTCCTCGCGCGAATTTTCCAATATGGCGGCGATTTAAACATTTTTTGCAGCTTTTGCAGCAAAATTGTCAATGATATTACATTCGGAATTGTTTACTTACTATTTTTTAAGTGATTAGTTTAAATTTTACTATGTAATTTAAGAGAAATTATTGAATCATTTTTACTTGTACGAGCAAAATCGCGATTATATAGACCATTAGTGTGTACAGTATAAGGTCGCGATTTTTTTTCAAGGTATCGAAAATGATATGAAAAATTCACATTTTTTATTTCGCAAATTCAATTGCTTCAAAAATAAAATCTGAACCATATATGTAATGTAATTAAATTTGAAAATATTTTTGGCTAGGTGATACATTCCCACCGACCAACAAACAGAGTATGTAAGGATCTCGGTCAGGGGAGAGCTTTGATCTAAACTAAAGCGGTTTTAATTTAAAATGAAATGTGTATGAGACCTATTAAAGCCAAGAATTTAAAGTTTGGTTCTAATAAAACAGTTTATGATAAGATTCCAGAAGATTTTATTGACAATTTTTTAGGCCAGTTCACTACTGAGAAGTCTCAGAGAGGTGGTCAAAACTAATGATTGACATACAAACTAGTGTGAGTGAAATAATTATTGAATTAGCCAAAATATAATTTTAAATTTAATTTACAAATTTATTTTAACACAACTAAATTTCATTTTTCTTTTAATTTCTTAATTAAAATTAAAAAACTGCATTGTATAGTATGCCAATTATTTGATTTTTTTTTTGTTTTGAGGAGGGGAGGGGTACTGCATTTATGACGTAGTTTCTTAGGGGGGTATAATGCTTTGTGATGATTTGTGACATGGGGGAGGGGGAGGGTTAAAAATGTTCAAAAATGGCGTGACGTAGTTTATGGATGACCCCTTATCGTGAATGGCATTATCGTACCGGTCGGAGCGAGATCAATTCGAGGAATAAGTACCAGATCGCCTCGATTACTTTCTGAAATAATCTTAGCTTTGATGAAATTTCGCCCGAGCTCCTGAACTACCAGACGCGTACCGTTGCACAATCCTTTTTTTGGGTTGAGATTTCTTAGCAACAATATTAGTATTAACACTAATTGATAGGGTATTGTAACCAATAATTTTGAACTGGGAATTCTTATATGAATGCAACTATACTATCCATTTTTATATTTTTATAAATTAACGTAGTAACTGTAGAGAAATTATTAAAGTAAAATGTTTCGTCACATCAAGAATAAAAAAAACTAAAACCAAAATTTAAAATACACAACTAAAATTAAAATACCTTCAACAGCATCGAACCCGAAACCTTATGCTAAAAACAGATGAGCAGAATTCTGCAAGCAGAAAAATTAGAATACACACGTTTATACGGCCTGAAATACATGAATTCTGCTTTGTGTCTCTATTTCTAATTCTGCTGCGAATCAGTAGGCTACATTACGTAAAAGATAAAAAATCTAGTACAATTTGTATACTTTTTATTTTTTTCAATGAATTTATTTAATTTGTTGACAGAAAATAAGTTTTATGTGGCAAGTGCCAAATTGGAGGACACAAATTAAGTAATTTGTGAAACAATAAGGCATCATTAATTTAAAAAAATTGTACATTAAAATTAAATATGTGTCAATTAAATATCACAAATTAAAATTCTGTTCTAGCAGTGCTGCTAGCAGAAATTCTGCTCATGTGTTTCCAGCATTAGCGTTTCTTGGCCACTACATTTCCAACGAGCTACCTACAAACCAATTTACAAATTTATTTTGATTTACATGGTTTATTGTTTCAAACATAGCATGCTTTTGCTGATAGGAAAAATATGTTTTACCGAAAAATTTTCATGGCTTACTACAACTCATAATATAATAATTTGTAAATAATTTTTTATAGTAGTGTTTGCATACATTTAGGAGCTAAAACGCTTACCATTTCTTGTGTAATTACTCTAGTTATAACTGTAAAGCGGAATATTTTTAATTTAAAGTAAAATATTTGGTCATTACATGAAAACTAAAAAAAAAAAAATCTAATAAAAATAAAAAAAAAAATAAAATAGGAAGGGAATCGAACCGAAGGCCTTTGTAGTTCTAATCCAGTGCTTTACCACTATGCCACAAACTATATTTGTATTGTTAAATTGTTCTATTTTTTCAAAGCGTTCTACAGTGTCAATAACTAAATATTATATAAACTAGGGGGGGTACAGCCCGTCCTAGGACGGCAACAATTTATATAAAATGTATTTGTCCAGCGGCCGCTGCTACAATCACCATTTGACAATTTGATATTTTTTTAGCAGAGTAGGAATAGCTCGAGATTAAAGGTCTATAATTACTATTGCACCTTAAATAGACCTCAAACCAAAGAGTAATTCCATTTAAGGATGATTTTACATGTGTTGGGGCATCACACAATATACCGTACAGACCGACAAACAGCGGGAGCTGTCTTTTTCTTCAAAAAAAAAAAAAAAAATTGGGGTGGGCTGTGTCGACTACACGGCCGTAGGTGTTATGCGTGATAACGTTTATAAGATGTTGAGATTAATTATTTTAATTCAATATAAATTATATGCCACAGTTTCTTTACGTACAAACAAATGAGGGAATCTCTCTCTACAGTGTTCTCAACAATGTATTGTAAATCGCTATTTTGCAGATTTCAATTTCATTTAAAATTTATGTGGAGGTTAATTATTTTAATTTAAAATAAATTATCTGCCATAGTTTTTTTATGCACGAATTAGCACCACGAATTCTCTGATCAGATGAGGCATTCTCTCGCTATAGTGCAGTCAAGCCTGTAATTCGCTATTTTGTATATTTAATTTAAATTAAAATTAGAATGGAAATTAATTATTTAATTTAAAATAAATTAACCACCACCTGAAAATTTTCTAATGGGGAAAATGACAGTCGATCAACATGTTTATTTTAGTCAATATGTTGCCAACAGTAGGCGACCCTGAAAGCGCCCATTGTCTCGCTGCAGTTGTTCAAGCATTAAAATCGCGCGAAATCAGAGGTTCGCGGCCGGGATTGCCTCGCCGCCTGATGACTATTATGCATGAGGTATGAAGCCTAAGGACCAACCTAAGAAATCATACATTTAAATTAAAGGTAATGTTTACAGTAATTGCCCACGACCAAAGGCAAAATTTCGACTCAATTTTCTGACGTGATCACGTCCAAAAAATATAAATTGGAAAAACTAAACTAAAATTCCTTGGGAGTACAATCGAACACCAGACCTTAGACGCTCTAGTCAAATACGTTACTACTAAGCCACATCCAACATAAGAAAATGTATTTAACTTTCATTGTTATATTTACTGTTTCAAACATAGCATGCTATGAAGTTTATGATAGGAAAAAAATGTTTACCAAAAAATTCTCATGGCTTACTACAACTAACAGAGCATTCACAATGCAAAAACTTTTTACTTTTTACTTACAGGTTTGTATGAATTTTCAACTTGACGAATAAAAATGTTTGCTCGTTATGTTGGAAATTCATACAAACCTGTAAGTCTAAAGTAAAAAGTTTTTGCATTGTGAATGCTGTGTCATAATACAAAAGTTTTTAAATAACTTATATTAGTGTTCGCTTACATTTAGGCGCAAAAATAAATGCGTACCTTGTATTTTCTTGTGTAATTACTGTAATAATTATAAAGCGGAATATTTAATTTATAGTAATATATTTGGCCCTTACATAAATACTAAAAAAAAAAAATGAAATTCGCTAAGAATTGAACCGAAGACCTTTGTCGCTATAGTACAGTGCTTTACCACTACGCCACAAACTTTTTAACAATTCACTTTTAATTTGCATTGTTAAATTGTTTTATTTTTCAAAGCGCTCTACAGTGTCCCTAGCTAAATATATATATATATATATATATATATATATATATATATATATATATATATATATATATATATATATATATATATATATATATATATATACATATATATATATATATATATATATCATACATAATGCTTCATAATTTTAATACAAAAAATTCCATTCAAAGAAAATAATTCAAAAGTGGATTGTTTTGAATGTGACGAGTGCGTCCTTAACTGTATAATAAATTACAGTGAGAACAGTAAGCAGATAAACAAGTAAGAAACATGGTTATTTTTTACGACGAATGGAATTATCAAGAGTTCGTAATTTAACTCCTCGTAAAAAATAATTATCTGTCTATATGATCTGGAAAACCTATTACATTTCCAATGTAAATCGCAAATAAAGTTCTATTTGAATTCAATTTAGTTGATTCATTCGCAATGATAATCCAATCATGTAAAATACCATATGGATTTTGTCATATTTTGAAATAAATTAGAAAATCAATCAAATTTTATATTACATCTCATTTATTTTTATTTTTGGAAATCTAAACACATTAATATACATTAAAACGAAAAAATTAATATACATTAAAAATAAAATACAAAAAATATCACAATAAAGAAAATTAAAAACTATTTCAAGTTTTGAATAAAATATAAAATTAAATCAAATAATTAAAACGAAGTTCCGTCAGGTTTTAAAAAATACATAACAATCATAGAACTATGAGCTTATTTAATTTTAACAAATTTTTGTGGAGCATTTATGATGACTTCGGATTTTGGAGGACGAACCGCCATGCGATAAGCTATCGTTTTTCGAGAAGGAGACATATCATATACAAACTCAATAATATACGTAAAACCCGGCCGAATGAGTAATGATGAACCCAAACATATTACATTTCCCAAAGAATTAGATTTAAACGTCGGGTTGTGATTATTTATATTAATATTGATAAGTGTTTGTTTTATTCCTGCTTCTTCAGCATTTTGGCGTGAAAGAATGGCGTTGACACAGCTAAACCGGTTCTCCCAATTATTCCTTCTACGAATATCGCATTTACCAATCACAAATGCAGCAAGAAACATTTCAGTACTAACGACAAATTTTGTTTCATTGAATGTTTTATTACGAAAATTAGTTTTTTTCATGATTGGTAACTGTAATAGTGGCGTACGATTAAATATCGCGCTTTCATAAACATCTCCGTATACCTTTTGGCCTCTTATATGAAGATTATCACTTTCCGTTAATAAATCCGGATATTTAATTGCAATATCCTGTAGCTCCTCGATCGACATGGTTGGAAATCGTACCAATCGAATTAATTTATCGAATTTTTCACGACAACCAGAAAATTTAATTTTGTTTCGAGCACACTGTTTTTTCATCCAACGGACCAATGCATCGATTTTATCCCGCTCGGATACTCCTTTACCCATTATTTGAAATTTTAAAATTACTGCAACGATATCGTGACTAGCTGACAGAAATTCATCTGAAGCCAATATTTGTTGTAAATTTTCACCTAATCTGCTTTCAACAACATATAAAGCAATTGGGTCATTTACCGAACCACAAAATTCCAACAACTCGAAATCGTTGCACTCAAGTGAATTTTGCATCAAATTGATTAATCTGATTATTTTGTATACAATTGCCAATTTAAACAATTCGAAACAATTTTGGCCAGTGGCATCACATTTGTCGGTGTAAATAAACCGTATGAACTGAAAAAAGGTTTCATATCCATATTCACTGATTAAAATTTGCTTTTTTTCACCCATAGTTGACTCCAATTGCTCTTGAAATACGCTGCTTCGCTTCATCAATTCTATCGAATGAGCAAAAATCTCTTTACCGTCGACTACAAATGTAATATCCGATAGGAGTTCGGAATTAAAAAAATAGTTAGGTGATTCGCTCATTTGGGACGACTCGTTACAGCTTTCAAATTCAATATTTTTATATTTTTTCACACAATTAATCAATCCGGTCACCACATAATCTTCCGCTAAATTTAACAATGCACCGCTATTTTCTTCATTGATGTCGCACATATTTGTATAAATAAACCGTATGAACTGGTAAAGTACGTCATAACCGTAATCCAAAACTGGAATTAGTTTTTTTTCACCCATGGTCGACTCCAGTTGCTTACAAAAACGTAACTTCGCTTCATTAACTCTAATGAATGAGCGAAAATTTGTTTACCGTCAACAATGAATGTAACATCCGATAGGAATTGTAAATTAAAAAGTAGTTCAGAAATTTCCGCCATTTCAAATGGCACCTGGTTGATCACATAATCCATTTTTGAAATTAATTTTATTTTGGACAATAAACGACTTAAACACTTTTATTTAATTTGAGATTAGATTTAATTATTTTAATAAATTAATTTAATTTTTGCGTTTTCTGATAATTAATTGACATTTTTTTCGCTTTTGGTTTGGTCGATGATCGCACGAGCACAGTATGTATAACATTACGCTTTGAGTTTAATTTTTGGTTTTATTTGTTTGTTAATTATTTTTAATTAATTCAGCAAGTCAGCAAGTTTATACGGAATATATATGTATTTATTTAGCTTTCAGCACAACAAATGAGGTGCGTTTTTGTATTCGTGTGTGCTGCAAACCACGATACCAATAATTGCTAATTATTATTAGAATTTAATTAATTTGAAAGCGAAGATTGTAAAATGATTCCATTAATAAAAACAAAAGTCTATTTCTTCTGTTTTGGATAAACACTCCAGTATTTTCCGAACAAATTTGATTTTTCGGTCATTACGGGCAGAATTCCATCTCAATTTATTACGAACTAATTTTTTTATTGAAGACAAAAATTAACCCAATCTTGAAGGGGCTTGTGTTAACCTACTAAGTACTATTTATTACGGGATGAAGCGTTTGATAAGTTAAAAAATTGCATTTTTTTTATTTACGTTTAAATAACAACTGGGAACTTAAATTATTCGAAATCAATTTTTAATGACCGTCAATCAAGAGCTAGACGAGCAATTGAAAATACCTTTGGCTTACTTGTCAGTAGATGAAGATTATTAAAGAATTCTCTGTGCGTTACTACCGGAAACTCAGACAAACTTGTACTAATAGCTGTTATTTGTTTGTATAGGAATCGACAAAGTCACACCAACGAAAGTATCTAGTTCCAAGAATAATAGACCGCGAGAACAATACTGGGGAGGTCATTGATAGAAGTTGGCGAGCAAATTTGGTAAGACAAAGTAATACATTAATTCAATTACATTACATTAATAAATATTAAACCTATTATTTTTGGAATTTAGAGGTATATTATGCAACTGACTCAGCTACTGAAATTAGAGACACCTTAGCTGAACATTTCAAGTCAGATGATTCAATTATCTGGCAATCCACAATCAACATTTGACCATTTGACATTTTTTTAGCCGATATTTTTTAGCTAAGAAAAAGTAGCCCGAGATTAAGGAATTAATTAAAGGATAATTTTACATATATCGTCATTATAGAATAAAAAGTAATCATCTACATATTTATGATTTCGAGTATAAGGGTTTTAGTATTAACTTTTCTATTAAAAATCCAATTTTTTTAAATTAAATAGTTTGATTACTGTATCCTTTATATTATAAAAGATACAATAATCAAACTATTTAATTTAAAAAAATTAAATTTTGAATAGAAAAGTTAATACTAAAACCCTTATACTCGAAATCATAAATATGTAGATGATTACTTTTTATTCTATAACGACGATATGTTGTCCTCACAACACACAAAAAACCTTACAGAACGACAAGCAGGCAGAATCGGGGTTTTATTAAAAAAAAAAAAACATTTATTTGAAAAACAAAACTAAAATGCCTTAAGCAGAATCGAAAATCAGAGCTCAGACCCTAACCGCTCTACTACTAAACCACATCCCATGGAACAAACTTGAATTCATTTACAACGAAACAATGGTATTTTTATTGCAGACGTATTGCAGAATCGTTTGCCTATATTCTCAGTAGGAGAAATAAAAAAAAATTGAATATCGTCAATTACAGCGCCATCTATCATGAATGGAAACAAATGTTTCAGTCAAATCCTACGTATTTTTAGCCGTAGAATCCGAATCTGCAATAAAAATAGGGGTTCCTATCTTAGTTTCAAAGTTACCCCCCGCCCCACCTACAAAAAAAGGGGAAAGGGTTCTAATTTTAACACTAATGTACCTATTTCCCCCGCGGAATAATTAAATTTTGATCTCTACCATTTTTTTCGTAGAGTGCTTATTTTCCGAGATATTTGAGTGTATCAGGTTAAAAAAATCACCCGGTATATAAAACCGGGCCGAACGCTAATTGATGAACCCAAATTTATTACATTTCCATAAAAAATTTGATTGAAAATTTGGATTACAATTACAGTGGAACCTCTTTTATCCGGAATTCTACTAACCGGAATATCTAATAACCGTAAATTTTGGTTCTCTAAAATCAAGTTCTTTTATCCGGAATACCCTCTAATATCCGGAAAAACGTTTTTTTTCTTATTCCTTCACAATCGCTTTTAATTCGCTTGTGTTAAATTGACTTTACTTTTATCTTATTTTCCAAAAATGAAATGATTTTTTTATTATGTGATTAACTAAAATGAATTAAAAATCTTAATAAATAACACTGAAGTTTACAAAATATTAAAATATGCTGTTTTACTATGAAATTATTAAAAAAACTTTTATCCGGAAAAATCGTTTATCCAGAATTGTTCTGGCCCCAGTCGTTCCGGATAAAAGAGGTTCCACTGTATTTATATTAATAGTGATAGGTGTTTGGTTTATTCCACCAATTTCAGAATTTTGGCATGAAATTGTGATAAGAACACGTTCAAAATAAAATTGCCATTTCGATGAAATTTGAACGTCATATTTGCTAATAATAAATCCACTCAGGATCATATCAGAACATACAGAAAACTTTGCTGTATATAATATATTAGGTAAATACACCGTTTCTTTCAAGACCGGAAACGGTAATCGTGGCGTACAATTAAACATTTTGTTTAAGGTCCATATATTTTTTGACCTCTAATATTTAGAAGATATGACATTTCGTTAATAAATCAGGATACGTAGCCATAATAGTGCGCAGCTTCATGCTCGATATGGTTGGAAATCTTATTAATCGAATTAATTTATCGAATTTTTTACTACACTCGGAAAATTCAATTTTGTTTAGATCACAATGATGCTTCATCCAACGGACCACCAAAGCATCGATTTTATCCCATTCGAATATTTCTTTGCACATTTGGGAAAATTTAAAAATTGCTCCAACGACCTTCTCGTTAGCTGAAATAAATACATCTGAAACCAATAATTCTTTTAAATTTTCAGCTAATCGGCTTTCAGCACCATACAAGGCAATTTGGTCATTCACCAAAACACAAAATTTGAGCAACTCGAAATCGTCGTGTTTAAATGAATTTTACACAAAATTAATTAAATTTGATATTTTGTAAATAATTGCCAATTTTAATAATTCAAAATAATTTTGGGCGTTGATATCACATTTGTCAGTGTAAATAAAAAGCAGGAACTGATAAAAGATGTCGTATCCATAATCACTAATTGGAACTCGTTTCTTTTCACCCATAGTTGACTCCAACTGCTCTTGAAATACGCTACTCCGCTTCATTAATTCTAACGAATGAGCATAAATTTCTTTACCTTCTACTATAAACGTAACATCCGATAGGAATTCGAAATTGAAAAAGTTTTTAGATAATTTTTTCATTGGGTATGGTTCGTAACTGCTTTCAAATTCAATATTTTTATATTTTTCCACAACATTAATTAATCCGGCCACCTGGTACTCTTTCGCTAAATTCAGCAATGCATCGCTATTTTCTTCATTTATGTCGCAGATGTCTGTGTAAATAAACCGCATGAACTGATAAAGTACGTCATAACCATAATCGGAATTGGAATTAGCTTTTTATCACTTAAAGTTGTCTCCAATTGCTTAATAAATTTGGTACTTCGCTTCATCAATTCCAAGGAGTGAGCGAAAATTTGTTTACCGTCAACGATGAATCCGATAGGAATTGTAAATTAAAAAGTAGTCCGGAAATTTCCGTCATTTCGAATGGTACCTGGTTGATCACATAATCCATTTTTGACAATCAACAACTTAAAAACTTTTACCTATATGTAATATAAGTTCAGTTTATTGAATTTTAATTAGTTTAATAAATTAATTTAATTTCTGAATTTTTTTAATAATCAATTACAAATTTTTTCGCTTCTGCTGTGGTCGGTGGTCGCACGAGCACATTAAGAATATAACTGTTCTATTCACTACGATTTGAGTTTGATTTTGGGTTTTTAATTAATTCAGCAATTCAGCAAGTTTGTACGAATATGTATTTATTTAGCTTTCAGCACAACAAATGAGGTGTGCTTTTGTATTCGTGTGTACTGTAAATCGCGATAGCAATAATTGCTAATTATTATTTGAATTTAATTAATTTGAAAACAAGATTGTAAAACTAAATAATCCGTTATTCGTTTGATTTCTTGTAATACTCCGTTCTGGATAAATTCGGCAGTATTTTCCGAATAAATTGGATCTTCCGTTCATTACTCGCTTCGGCAGCGTTAACAGTACGATACCGGGATAAAATACGTCATAATCGCCATCAACATAATAATCAGATATGTGCCTATTAAAAATTCGAGATGTGCATACTGCATACTCGATTCCCGCAATTTTTAACAATCACTGTTTAATTTTATTTAATCGAAACTGTATTTTGTTAATTATTTCTAATCACAGTAACAACACGTGCCAAAATTTTCGAAATATGATACAAATGGAAATTGATCCAATAATGGTAAGGCTGAGTTTATGTACACCTTCAGCACTTTTATACTAGAAGCATGCCAATAGAAAAAATTGAAATTTTTCAAATCCTCAAGAGTTTGTATACTGAATGGTGCCGAAGGTCAAATGCGTCATGGTCTCCAAATCCAAAGATTAGATATGAACCCATTCAGTGAATATTGTTGAACACTTATATGAAGACGGAGACTACCAAATGCAATAAGTACTAACACAAATGCAAAATTAGCAAAAGGGAAAATTATCAAATCTATTGGATACAGGTGAAATTGGCCGAGTAGTTACAGAAATATAATCTCTGCCATACTCCAACGAGAAATAGAGGCGATAGAATGTGCAGAACCAATGATGATTGTTAAAAATTGTATATAAGGCCAACAATTACCCAAAACAAATAGATACACCTGGAATTGTAACAACTTTTAGTCAACCAAAACGAACTATACGGTATAACCCAAGAATGCAACGTTTTCCGAGACTTCAAAATATGCGAAACAAGTAAACTGAAGGAACTAAATGAGGGCCACTGCATCAAGCAACTTATAAGAGCGTCGAATGCCAGAATTTTAGATTATTCGTTGTTTTGGTATTCCTCGAAATTTGCAGGGGGTTTAGTTGCATCTTATTACAGAGTTAATAATTTATCGGCAATTTTGTTTTTACGCTGTCAAAGTTTTGCGTACCGATGTCTTAATTAACAAAGGCCCTAACCCATAACTGTAAAATTTTAAAGCAATTCACAAACAAATATTTTTTAGTCAGACTAATCTATTAGAAATTTGTTGGATAAAATTAACTGTGGAACGTGATATTTTGTGATTCAATCCAAAACAATAACACAGAAGCATGCAGTATTTTGGGTTCTGCAATTTAACCATCAAAATGTCATTTTTGACAAAGGTGTATTGAAAAGCTGTGCATTAAGGCGGATGTTAATTAAGCTATCGATATAGTGTTGATTGAGATATATACAGTTTCAGTTAGGCTAAGTTTGGTGGATGTTGAATGGTTGAAATAGGTGACTTCTAAAATATTTGAAATTTTCTGAGCTCCTCAAAATAATTTTGGATTAACCCATAGTAAGAAGTTGAGCGACATACAGACTAACCAAAAATGTATCAAACCTTGAAAAGTAATGGCTAAAATATGTCACTCTAGAGTACAGAAATTGCACATATTTTTCGGGGTCAATCAAATGAGGGACTTTCCCAAAATAGATTTTAGTTCATTTGTCCCCACGCTTGGGCAGCGATGATTACATTTTTTTTTTTACATGCAAAAATAAGTAAAATCATGTTTACAAATACAAGTTTCTTGTCTAAATTAGTATGGATGTCCCCGTACTTTTTTTTTATGATTAATAAAATTGAGTATGTTGCGAATAATAATAAATATCAAATTTTAAAATTAATTTAGTCGAAATTAATAATTTAATGAAACATTCAAACACATGTTTGACCATATAAAATTACATACGAAATATTTTAGCCGCCAGTCAGCAGGCGTTGGAATTCTATTTGGGAAAATCCCTAATTGTAACTCGATAACAAACTAAAGTGGTATTTGTTGCATGAAAAAGAAATTGCAACCAATTTCAAGCGCGACAAAGCATCCGCTGCTTTTTTTTTGTTTGATATAAAAAAAAATTTAAATAAAATTTGTTTACAATTTTTGTTTTCAAATTACATATGTCGAGTTCTTTCAGACTAAAAAAACTGAACTCAAGCAAAAAAACACTGAACTCAATCATTTTCTACTATGGCGAGTTCCGTTTGTTTTGATCGAGATCAGTTTTTTTTAGCCTGAAAGAATTCGACAATAAATTCGCATGACACAAGAATCCTCTACAGATAAGCTCAATAGCGTACGTTCATTATGAAAACTAAAATGGTGAAACCAGATTATTTTTATGTGATCTAGTACTCACACACTGTAGAAGAGAATGAAATAAAAGATAGAATACAAAAAAAAAATAATCAAAAAAAAATCAAATAATAAGCATTTGTTGGAACAGTTGAAATAAAACTAAACAAAATTAAAAAACTTGGTTTCACCAAAATATATATATGTAGTAGCGACAACGTATTCATATTGAGCTTATCTGTAGAAGGTTGTTGTGTCATGTAAATTCGAATAATAATTAGTTGAATCATTGGTATCGTGATCTAATTCTAGAGCAAACACGAATAAAAGAACACACCTCATTTGTTGTGCTGAAAGCTGAATAAATAATCTTGTACTTGCTGGCTTGCTCAATTCATTCGTATTGGTACCAAACCAACAAATAATATAAAAATCAAACTCAAAGCCAAGTGCACGTGCGACTAGATCTGAAGCAAAAAAATTGCTAATTAATAAATCCAGAAATTAAATAAATTTATTAAAATCATTAAATCGAATCTCAAATTAAATAAAAGTGTTTAAGTCGTTTATTGTCCAAAATAAAATTAATTTCAAATATGGATTATGTGATCAACCAGGTGCCATTCGAAATGGCGGAAATTTCTGAACTACTTTTGGCAATTGTGTACAAAGTGATAAGATTAGTCAATTTGGTACAAAATTCACTTGAGTGTAACGATTTCGAGCTGTTAGTCAATTGCTTTATTTGTTGCTGAAAGCAGATTAGTTGAAAATTTACAACAAATATTGGCTTCAGATGAATTTGTGTCAGCTAGTCACGATATCGCTGCAGTAATTTTAAAATTTCAAATAATGGGTAAAGGAGTATCCAAGCGGGATAAAATCGATGCATTGGTCCGTTGGATGAAACATCAGTGTATGAGTGTACTCTAAACAAAATTGAATTTTCCGATTGTCGTCAAAAATTCAATAAATTAATTCGATTAGTACGATTTCCAACTATGTCGAGAGAGGAGCTACGTGATACTGAGGTTACATATCCAGATTTATTAATGAAAAGTTACATTCTACATGTTAGAGGCCAAAAAATATACGGCCCTGTTTATGAAAATGCTTTATTTAATCGTACGCCACGATTAATCTTTTTGCCCTTGGAAAAAGCACCATATCAAGATAATACATTCAACCAAGCAAAGTTTTCCGTTAATTCTGATATGATAGTCAGTGGATTTATTATTAGTAATAGTAAATTGTTTGGTTATGCATGGGAAAGTTGGCAGTACTATTTTAGCCGTGTTGACATCATATTTTCACATCAAAATTCTGAAGCAGCTGGAATAAAACAAACACTTATAAATATTAACGTAAATAATTATTATCCATATCGTTCAATACTTTATAAAAAAATATGTTACCCAATTGTAATAAGTTTGGGTTTATCAACACTCATCCGGCCCGGTTTTACATATACTATTGAGTTTAAATATGATGTTCCCAATACTCTTTCGGCTCAACCAAGAAATGATATAAGTCTGGAGATTCGTGCTACACAATCCGAAGTCATCATAAATGCTCCACGAAATTCAGTTAAAATTATGGAATCTCATAGATCCATGATTGCATTAGAAATCATTGATCTATGAGCTTCCATAATTTTAACTGAATTTCGTTCGAAAGCCTGACGGCACTTCTTTTTAATGTACTAATTGGTAAATAAAAATAAGCGAGATGTAATATTAAATTTAATTTCTTTTCTAATTTATTTCAAAGCTCGTATTCTCTAAAGGCGTATTTACATGGATCTCTTCAAATGATCATTGCGAATGAATGAGCTTAATTGTACGGTTTCATCGAAATGGGATCGATTTGATCTAGCGCTTTACGTAATTTCTTTTCTGTTTTATTTTTGAAACATTCGTTTTATTGGGGCTTTTTTCCTCCAACTTTTTCACTGTGCAGCAAATCTCAAATTAGTGGCAACAAAAAACTATCGGAATAAACCATAGATTAATCCTTTGCGATTCAGCTTTTTTGCTATAGGGCTACCACCAACTCCATAATAATATATTTTTCAAAAAATCTTATAAATAATATTCATTTAAATTTTTATTTTTTTTTGTGTTTTTTTTTAAACAAAATTTATTAATTCGGAGTCAGAAAAAGAATTGGATAATTATATATAAACTAGCTGTACGGGGGCGCTCCGTCAGGCTATCGAGCGCTCGCGCACTCAACCGCGACGGCGCTGCGCGCCGCTGAAGCGTTTTGCGCTCATACGAATTAAACCATATTCTAGAATCTGCAGAATTACACAGAGTAGAAAAAACAGAAATCCAATATCTCCAACAGTTGAGCTGCCTATACGTTTGCTGGTGAAATTGACCGCTAATAAAGCAATAAATCACCGCAATTTTAAAATAACATACAAAATTATTAAATGACATTATTTATTTGATTAAAAAAGCAAAAATAAGAAAAAAAAAACGCACGGCCATCTGGCTTTTAAATTTGTTACCAGTTGTTTTTAATTTGGTTTAATCGAAATTAGTTTCCAATAAGATCGTTAGCTATTAAGGTTATCAATTATCAAGTTTAATTTAAAGCTGGAAGGCTTCATTAACCACAAGATTGCGGGTAAATTGCCGATAATCGCCAAGCAGCTGTCCTTGCTGGGAATTCGGTGCGATTTGTGAGCGTGATATGGCCACATATAGTTGTCCGTGCGAGAAGCCAGCAGTTTGAAGATCAATGCCAACATTACTTATTAATATTGATGGCACATGCTGAAATAACAGGGATTTGTTGTCGCTTTAGGAGTCATCCATAAACTACGTCACGCTCTTTAGGGGGTGGGGGAGGGCTATCGAACGACGTGACGATTTGTGATGATGGGGCAGGGGGAGTTTATAAAATGTGACGTCACATGTGGTTCAAACCAGATGCGCGTTACGTTAATTTGCTTATGTATTAACAAACAGGAAATCGCAATTTGAGAAGAAGTATAAATAATTTTTAATTCAAATATTCCATAATTTTAATACAAAAAATGCCATTGTTAAGAAATTGAATCAGAAGTGGATTGTGTGGAACATGATGCGCCGCGCTTAAGGCCTTTTCATATGAATCGCGATTTTGCTCGTACGAGTAAAAATGATTCACCGATTTCTCTTCAATTACATGGTAACATAATTACTAGTCACTTGAAAAATAGTAAGTAAACGATTTCGAATGTAATATCATTGACAATTTTTTTAGCAAACGCACATTTCCTAATAATAATTGCAAACAAGTGTTTCCTCGCGCGAATTTTCCAATATGGCGGCGATTTAAACATTTTTTGCAGCTTTTGCAGCAAAATTGTCAATGATATTACATTCGGAATTGTTTACTTACTATTTTTTAAGTGATTAGTTTAAATTTTACTATGTAATTTAAGAGAAATTATTGAATCATTTTTACTTGTACGAGCAAAATCGCGATTATATAGACCATTAGTGTGTACAGTATAAGGTCGCGATTTTTTTTCAAGGTATCGAAAATGATATGAAAAATTCACATTTTTTATTTCGCAAATTCAATTGCTTCAAAAATAAAATCTGAACCATATATGTAATGTAATTAAATTTGAAAATATTTTTGGCTAGGTGATACATTCCCACCGACCAACAAACAGAGTATGTAAGGATCTCGGTCAGGGGAGAGCTTTGATCTAAACTAAAGCGGTTTTAATTTAAAATGAAATGTGTATGAGACCTATTAAAGCCAAGAATTTAAAGTTTGGTTCTAATAAAACAGTTTATGATAAGATTCCAGAAGATTTTATTGACAATTTTTTAGGCCAGTTCACTACTGAGAAGTCTCAGAGAGGTGGTCAAAACTAATGATTGACATACAAACTAGTGTGAGTGAAATAATTATTGAATTAGCCAAAATATAATTTTAAATTTAATTTACAAATTTATTTTAACACAACTAAATTTCATTTTTCTTTTAATTTCTTAATTAAAATTAAAAAACTGCATTGTATAGTATGCCAATTATTTGATTTTTTTTTGTTTTGAGGAGGGGAGGGGTACTGCATTTATGACGTAGTTTCTTAGGGAGGTATAATGCTTTGTGATGATTTGTGACATGGGGGAGGGGGAGGGTTAAAAATGTTCAAAAATGGCGTGACGTAGTTTATGGATGACCCCTTGCACAATCCTTTTTTTGGGTTGAGATTTCTTAGCAACAATATTAGTATTAACACTAATTGATAGGGTATTGTAACCAATAATTTTGAACTGGGAATTCTTATATGAATGCAACTATACTATCCATTTTTATATTTTTATAAATTAACGTAGTAACTGTAGAGAAATTATTAAAGTAAAATGTCTCGTCACATCAGGAATAAAAAAAACTAAAACCAAAATTAAAAATACACAACTAAAATTAAAATACCTTCAACAGCATCGAACCCGAAACCTTATGCTGAAAACAGATGAGCAGAATTCTGCAAGCAGAAAAATTAGAATACACACGTTTATACGGCCTGAAATACATGAATTCTGCTTTGTGTCTCTATTTCTAATTTTGCTGCGAATCAGTAGGCTACATTACGTAAAAGATAAAAAATCTAGTACAATTTGTATACTTTTTATTTTTTTCAATGAATTTATTTAATTTGTTGACAGAAAATAAGTTTTATGTGGCAAGTGCCAAATTGGAGGACACAAATTAAGTAATTTGTGAAACAATAAGGCATCATTAATTTAAAAAAATTGTACATTAAAATTAAATATGTGTCAATTAAATATCACAAATTAAAATTCTGTGTCAAAAAAGACGCTCATGTAAATTCAACCAAATTTCTGCCGGCAGTGCTGCTAGCAGAAATTCTGCTCATGTGTTTCCAGCATTAGCGTTTCTTGGCCACTACATTTCCAACGAGCTACCTACAAACCAATTTACAAATTTATTTTGATTTACATGGTTTATTGTTTCAAACATAGCATGCTTTTGCTGATAGGAAAAATATGTTTTACCGAAAAATTTTCATGGCTTACTACAACTCATAATATAATAATTTGTAAATAATTTTTTATAGTAGTGTTTGCATACATTTAGGAGCTAAAACGCTTACCATTTCTTGTGTAATTACTCTAGTTATAACTGTAAAGCGGAATATTTTTAATTTAAAGTAAAATATTTGGTCATTACATGAAAACTAAAAAAAAAAAAATCTAATAAAAATAAAAAAAAAAATAAAATAGGAAGGGAATCGAACCGAAGGCCTTTGTAGTTCTAGTCCAGTGCTTTACCACTATGCCACAAACTATATTTGTATTGTTAAATTGTTCTATTTTTTCAAAGCGTTCTACAGTGTCAATAACTAAATATTATATAAACTAGGGGGGGTACAGCCCGTCCTAGGACGGCAACAATTTATATAAAATGTATTTGTCCAGCGGCCGCTGCTACAATCACCATTTGATAATTTGATATTTTTTTAGCAGAGTAGGAATAGCTCGAGATTAAAGGTCTATAATTACTATTGCACCTTAAATAGACCTCAAACCAAAGAGTAATTCCATTTAAGGATGATTTTACATGTGTTGGGGCATCACACAATATACCGTACAGACCGACAAACAGCGGGAGCTGTCTTTTTCTTCAAAAAAAAAAAAAAAAAAATTGGGGTGGGCTGTGTCGACTACACGGCCGTAGGTGTGATAACGTTTATAAGATGTTGAGATTAATTATTTTAATTCAATATAAATTATATGCCACAGTTTCTTTACGTACAAACAAATGAGGGAATCTCTCTCTACAGTGTTCTCAACAATGTATTGTAAATCGCTATTTTGCAGATTTCAATTTCATTTAAAATTTATGTGGAGGTTAATTATTTTAATTTAAAATAAATTATCTGCCATAGTTTTTTTATGCACGAATTAGCACCACGAATTCTCTGATCAGATGAGGCATTCTCTCGCTATAGTGCAGTCAAGCCTGTAATTCGCTATTTTGTATATTTAATTTAAATTAAAATTAGAATGGAAATTAATTATTTAATTTAAAATAAATTAACCACCACCTGAAAATTTTCTGATGGGGAAAATGACAGTCGATCAACATGTTTATTTTAGTCAATATGTTACCAACAGTAGGCGACCCTGAAAGCACCCATTCTCTCGCTGCAGTTGTTCAAGCATTAAAATCGCGCGAAATCAGAGGTTCGCGGCCGGGATTGCCTCGCCGCCTGATGACTATTATGCATGAGGTATGAAGCCTAAGGACCAACCTAAGAAATCATACATTTAAATTAAAGGTAATGTTTACAGTAATTGCCCACGACCAAAGGCAAAATTTCGACTCTATTTTCTGACGTGATCACGTCCAAAAAATATAAATTGGAAAAACTAAACTAAAATTCCTTGGGAGTACAATCGAACACCAGACCTTAGACGCTCTAGTCAAATACGTTACTACTAAGCCACATCCAACATAAGAAAATGTATTTAACTTTCATTGTTATATTTACTGTTTCAAACATAGCATGCTATGAAGTTTATGATAGGAAAAAAATGTTTACCAAAAAATTCTCATGGCTTACTACAACTCATAATACAAAAGTTTTTAAATAACTTATATTAGTGTTCGCTTACATTTAGGCGCAAAAATAAATGCGTACCTTGTATTTTCTTGTGTAATTACTGTAATAATTATAAAGCGGAATATTTAATTTATAGTAATATATTTGGCCCTTACATAAATACTAAAAAAAAAAAATGAAATTCGCTAAGAATTGAACCGAAGACCTTTGTCGCTATAGTACAGTGCTTTACCACTACGCCACAAACTTTTTAACAATTCACTTTTAATTTGCATTGTTAAATTGTTTTATTTTTCAAAGCGCTCTACAGTGTCCCTAGCTAAATATATATATATATATATATATATATATATATATATATATATATATATATATATATATATATATATATATATATATATATATATATATACATATATATATATATATATATATATATATACATAATGCTTCATAATTTTAATACAAAAAATTCCATTCAAAGAAAATAATTCAAAAGTGGATTGTTTTGAATGTGACGAGTGCGTCCTTAACTGTATAATAAATTACAGTGAGAACAGTAAGCAGATAAACAAGTAAGAAACATGGTTATTTTTTACGACGAATGGAATTATCAAGAGTTCGTAATTTAACTCCTCGTAAAAAATAATTATCTGTCTATATGATCTGGAAAACCTATTACATTTCCAATGTAAATCGCAAATAAAGTTCTATTTGAATTCAATTTAGTTGATTCATTCGCAATGATAATCCAATCATGTAAAATACCATATGGATTTTGTCATATTTTGAAATAAATTAGAAAATCAATCAAATTTTATATTACATCTCATTTATTTTTATTTTTGGAAATCTAAACACATTAATATACATTAAAACGAAAAAATTAATATACATTAAAAATAAAATACAAAAAATATCACAATAAAGAAAATTAAAAACTATTTCAAGTTTTGAATAAAATATAAAATTAAATCAAATAATTAAAACGAAGTTCCGTCAGGTTTTAAAAAATACATAACAATCATAGAACTATGAGCTTCTTTAATTTTAACAAATTTTTGTGGAGCATTTATGATGACTTCGGATTTTGGAGGACGAACCGCCATGCGATAAGCTATCGTTTTTCGAGAAGGAGACATATCGTATACAAACTCAATAATATACGTAAAACCCGGCCGAATGAGTAATGATGAACCCAAACATATTACATTTCCCAAAGAATTAGATTTAAACGTCGGGTTGTGATTATTTATATTAATATTGATAAGTGTTTGTTTTATTCCTGCTTCTTCAGCATTTTGGCGTGAAAGAATGGCGTTGACACAGCTAAACCGGTTCTCCCAATTATTCCTTCTACGAATATCGCATTTACCAATCACAAATGCAGCAAGAAACATTTCAGTACTAACGACAAATTTTGTTTCATTGAATGTTTTATTACGAAAATTAGTTTTTTTCATGATTGGTAACTGTAATAGTGGCGTACGATTAAATATCGCGCTTTCATAAACATCTCCGTATACCTTTTGGCCTCTTATATGAAGATTATCACTTTCCGTTAATAAATCCGGATATTTAATTGCAATATCCTGTAGCTCCTCGATCGACATGGTTGGAAATCGTACCAATCGAATTAATTTATCGAATTTTTCACGACAACCAGAAAATTTAATTTTGTTTCGAGCACACTGTTTTTTCATCCAACGGACCAATGCATCGATTTTATCCCGCTCGGATACTCCTTTACCCATTATTTGAAATTTTAAAATTACTGCAACGATATCGTGACTAGCTGACAGAAATTCATCTGAAGCCAATATTTGTTGTAAATTTTCACCTAATCTGCTTTCAACAACATATAAAGCAATTGGGTCATTTACCGAACCACAAAATTCCAACAACTTGAAATCGTTGCACTCAAGTGAATTTTGCATCAAATTGATTAATCTGATTATTTTGTATACAATTGCCAATTTAAACAATTCGAAACAATTTTGGCCAGTGGCATCACATTTGTCGGTGTAAATAAACCGTATGAACTGAAAAAAGGTTTCATATCCATATTCACTGATTAAAATTTGCTTTTTTTCACCCATAGTTGACTCCAATTGCTCTTGAAATACGCTGCTTCGCTTCATCAATTCTATCGAATGAGCAAAAATCTCTTTACCGTCGACTACAAATGTAATATCCGATAGGAGTTCGGAATTAAAAAAATAGTTAGGTGATTCGCTCATTTGGGACGACTCGTTACAGCTTTCAAATTCAATATTTTTATATTTTTTCACACAATTAATCAATCCGGTCACCACATAATCTTCCGCTAAATTTAACAATGCACCGCTATTTTCTTCATTGATGTCGCACATATTTGTATAAATAAACCGTATGAACTGGTAAAGTACGTCATAACCGTAATCCAAAACTGGAATTAGTTTTTTTTCACCCATGGTCGACTCCAGTTGCTTTACAAAAACGTAACTTCGCTTCATTAACTCTAATGAGTGAGCGAAAATTTGTTTACCGCCAACAATGAATGTAACATCCGATAGGAATTGTAAATTAAAAAGTAGTCCAGAAATTTCCGCCATTTCAAATGGCACCTGGTTGATCACATAATCCATTTTTGAAATTAATTTTATTTTGGACAATAAACGACTTAAACACTTTTATTTAATTTGAGATTAGATTTAATTATTTTAATAAATTAATTTAATTTTTGCGTTTTCTGATAATTAATTGACATTTTTTTCGCTTTTGGTTTGGTCGATGATCGCACGAGCACAGTATGTATAACATTACGCTTTGAGTTTAATTTTTGGTTTTATTTGTTTGTTAATTATTTTTAATTAATTCAGCAAGTCAGCAAGTTTATACGGAATATATATATGTATTTATTTAGCTTTCAGCACAACAAATGAGGTGCGTTTTTGTATTCGTGTGTGCTGCAAACCACGATACCAATAATTGCTAATTATTATTAGAATTTAATTAATTTGAAAGCGAAGATTGTAAAATGATTCCATTAATAAAAACAAAAGTCTATTTCTTCTGTTTTGGATAAACACTCCAGTATTTTCCGAACAAATTTGATTTTTCGGTCATTACGGGCAGAATTCCAACTCAATTTATTACGAACTAATTTTTTTATTGAAGACAAAAATTAACCCAATCTTGAAGGGGCTTGTGTTAACCTACTAAGTACTATTTATTACGGGATGAAGCGTTTGATAAGTTAAAAAATTGCATTTTTTTTATTTACGTTTAAATAACAACTGAGAACTTAAATTATTCGAAATCAATTTTTAATGACCGTCAATCAAGAGCTAGACGAGCAATTGAAAATACCTTTGGCTTACTTGTCAGTAGATGAAGATTATTAAAGAATTCTCTGTGCGTTACTACCGGAAACTCAGACAAACTTGTACTAATAGCTGTTATTTGTTTGTATAGGAATCGACAAAGTCACACCAACGAAAGTATCTAGTTCCAAGAATAATAGACCGCGAGAACAATACTGGGGAGGTCATTGATAGAAGTTGGCGAGCAAATTTGGATAGCTTACCGCAAATTGCAAGACAAAGTACATTAATAAATATTAAACCTATTATTTTTGGAATTTAGGGGTATATTATGCAACTGACTCAGCTACTGAAATTAGAGACACCTTAGCTGAACATTTCAAGTCAGATGATTCAATTATCTGGCAATCCACAATCAACATTTGACCATTTGACATTTTTTTAGCCGATATTTTTTAGCTAAGAAAAAGTAGCCCGAGATTAAGGAATTAATTAAAGGATAATTTTACATATATCGTCATTATAGAATAAAAAGTAATCATCTACATATTTATGATTTCGAGTATAAGGGTTTTAGTATTAACTTTTCTATTAAAAATCCAATTTTTTTAAATTAAATAGTTTGATTACTGTATCCTTTATATTATAAAAGATACAATAATCAAACTATTTAATTTAAAAAAATTAAATTTTGAATAGAAAAGTTAATACTAAAACCCTTATACTCGAAATCATAAATATGTAGATGATTACTTTTTATTCTATAACGACGATATGTTGTCCTCACAACACACAAAAAACCTTACAGAACGACAAGCAGGCAGAATCGGGGTTTTATTAAAAAAAAAATAACATTTATTTAACAAACTTGAATTCATTTACAACGAAACAATGGTATTTTTATTGCAGACGTATTGCAGAATCGTTTGCCTATATTCTCAGTAGGAGAAATAAAAAAAAATTGAATATCGTCAATTACAGCGCCATCTATCATGAATGGAAACAAATGTTTCAGTCAAATCCTACGTATTTTTAGCCGTAGAATCCGAATCTGCAATAAAAATAGGGGTTCCTATCTTAGTTTCAAAGTTACCCCCCGCCCCACCTACAAAAAAAGGGGAAAGGGTTCTAATTTTAACACTAATGTACCTATTTCCCCCGCGGAATAATTAAATTTTGATCTCTACCATTTTTTTCGTAGAGTGCTTATTTTCCGAGATATTTGAGTGTATCAGGTTAAAAAAATCACCCTGTATATAAAACCGGGCCGAACGCTAATTGATGAACCCAAATTTATTACATTTCCATAAAAAATTTGATTGAAAATTTGGATTACAATTATTTATATTAATAGTGATAGGTGTTTGGTTTATTCCACCAATTTCAGAATTTTGGCATGAAATTGTGATAAGAACACGTTCAAAATAAAATTGCCATTTCGATGAAATTTGAACGTCATATTTGCTAATAATAAATCCACTCAGGATCATATCAGAACATACAGAAAACTTTGCTGTATATAATATATTAGGTAAATACACCATTTCTTTCAAGACCGGAAACGGTAATCGTGGCGTACAATTAAACATTTTGTTTAAGGTCCATATATTTTTTGGCCTCTAATATTTAGAAGATATGACATTTCGTTAATAAATCAGGATACGTAGCCATAATAGTGCGCAGCTTCATGCTCGATATGGTTGGAAATCTTATTAATCGAATTAATTTATCGAATTTTTTACTACACTCGGAAAATTCAATTTTGTTTAGATCACAATGATGGCTTCATCCAAACGGACCACCAAAGCATCGATTTTATCCCATTCGAATATTTCTTTGCACATTTGGGAAAATTTAAAAATTGCTCCAACGACCTTCTCGTTAGCTGAAATAAATACATCTGAAACCAATAATTCTTTTAAATTTTCAGCTAATCGGCTTTCAGCACCATACAAGGAAATTTGGTCATTCACCAAAACACAAAATTTTGAGCAACTCGAAATCGTCGTGTTTAAAATGAATTTTACACAAAATTAATTAAATTTGATATTTTGTAAATAATCGCCAATTTTAATAATTCAAAATAATTTTGGGCGTTATCACATTTGTCAGTGTAAATAAAAAGCAGGAACTGATAAAAGATGTCGTATCCATAATCACTAATTGGAACTCGTTTCTTTTCACCCATAGTTGACTCCAACTGCTCTTGAAATACGCTACTCCGCTTCATTAATTCTAACGAATGAGCATAAATTTCTTTACCTTCTACTATAAACGTAACATCCGATAGGAATTCGAAATTGAAAAAAGTTTTTAGATAATTTTTTTCATTGGGTATGGTTCGTAACTGCTTTCAAATTCAATATTTTTATATTTTTCCACAACATTAATTAATCCGGCCACCTGGTACTCTTTCGCTAAATTCAGCAATGCATCGCTATTTTCTTCATTTATGTCGCAGATGTCTGTGTAAATAAACCGCATGAACTGATAAAGTACGTCATAACCATAATCGGAATTGGAATTAGCTTTTTATCACTTAAAGTTGTCTCCAATTGCTTAATAAATTTGGTACTTCGCTTCATCAATTCCAAGGATGTGAGCGAAAATTTGTTTACCGTCAACGATGAATCCGATAGGAATTGTAAATTAAAAAGTAGTCCGGAAATTTCCGTCATTTCGAATGGTACCTGGTTGATCACATAATCCATTTTTGACAATCAACAACTTAAAAACTTTTACCTATATGTAATATAAGTTCAGTTTATTGAATTTTAATTAGTTTAATAAATTAATTTAATTTCTGAATTTTTTTAATAATCAATTACAAATTTTTTTCGCTTCTGCTGTGGTCGGTGGTCGCACGAGCACATTAAGAATATAACTGTTCTATTCACTACGATTTGAGTTTGATTTTGGGTTTTTAATTAATTCAGCAATTCAGCAAGTTTGTACGAATATGTATTTATTTAGCTTTCAGCACAACAAATGAGTGGTGCTTTTGTATTCGTGTGTACTGTAAATCGCGATAGCAATAATTGCTAATTATTATTTGAATTTAATTAATTTGAAAACAAGATTGTAAAACTAAATAATCCGTTATTCGTTTGATTTCTTGTAATACTCCGTTCTGGATAAATTCGGCAGTATTTCCGAATAAATTGGATCTTCCGTTCATTACTCGCTTCGGCAGCGTTAACAGTACGATACCGGGATAAAATACGTCATAATCGCCATCAACATAATAATCAGATATGTGCCTATTAAAAATTCGAGATGTGCATACTGCATACTCGATTCCCGCAATTTTTAACAATCACTGTTTAATTTTATTTAATCGAAACTGTATTTTGTTAATTATTTCTAATCACAGTAACAACACGTGCCAAAATTTTTCGAAATATGATACAAATGGAAATTGATCCAATAATGGTAAGGCTGAGTTTATGTACACCTTCAGCACTTTTATACTAGAAGCATGCCAATAGAAAAAATTGAAATTTTTCAAATCCTCAAGAGTTTGTATACTGAATGGTGCCGAAGGTCAAATGCGTCATGGTCTCCAAATCCAAAGATTAGATATGAACCCATTCAGTGAATATTGTTGAACACTTATATGAAGACGGAGACTACCAAATGCAATAAGTACTAACACAAATGCAAAATTAGCAAAAGGGAAAATTATCAAATCTATTGGATACAGGTGAAATTGGCCGAGTAGTTACAGAAATATAATCTCTGCCATACTCCAACGAGAAATAGAGGCGATAGAATGTGCAGAACCAATGATGATTGTTAAAAATTGTATATAAGGCCAACAATTACCCAAAACAAATAGATACACCTGGAATTGAAACAACTTTTAGTCAACCAAAAACGAACTATACGGTATAACCCAAGAATGCAACGTTTTCCGAGACTTCAAAATATGCGAAACAAGTAAACTGAAGGAACTAAATGAGGGCCACTGCCATCAAGCAACTTATAAGAGCGTCGAATGCCAGTAATTTTAGATTATTCGTTTTTTTGGTATTCCTCGAAATTTGCAGGGGGTTTAGTTGCATCTTATTACAGAGTTAATAATTTATCGGCAATTTTGTTTTTACGCTGTCAAAGTTTTGCGTACCGATGTCTTAATTAACAAAGGCCCTAACCCATATCTGTAAAATTTTAAAGCAATTCACAAACAAATATTTTTTAGTCAGACTAATCTATTAGAAATTTGTTGGATAAAATTAACTGTGGAACGTGATATTTTGTGATTCAAGCCAAAACAATAACACAGAAGCATGCAGTATTTTGAGTTCTGCAATTTAACCATCAAAATGTCATTTTTGACAAAGGTGTATTGAAAAAGGTGTGCATTAAGGCCGATATTAATTAAGCTATCAATATAGTGTTGATTGAGATATACAGTTTCAGTTAGGCTAAGTTTGGTGGATGTTGAATGGTTGAAATAGGTGACTTCTAAAATATTTGAAATTTTCTGAGCTCCTCAAAATAATTTTGGATTAACCCATAGTAAGAAGTTGAGCGACATACAGACTAACCAAAAATGCATCAAACCTTGAAAAGTGGTGGCTAAAATATGTCACTCTAGAGTACAGAAATTGCACATATTTTTCGGGGTCAATCAAATGAGGGACTTTCCCAAAATAGATTTTAGTTCATTTGTCCCCACGCTTGGGCAGCGATGATTACATTTTTTTTTTTACATGCAAAAATAAGTAAAATCATGTTTACAAATACAAGTTTCTTGTCTAAATTCCCCCTACTTTTTTTTTATGATTAATAAAATTGAGTATGTTGCGAATAATAATAAATATCAAATTTTAAAATTAATTTAGTCGAAATTAATAATTTAATGAAACATTCAAACACATGTTTGACCATATAAAATTACATACGAAATATTTTAGCCGCCAGTCAGCAGGCGTTGGAATTCTATTTGGGAAAATCCCTAATTGTAACTCGATAACAAACTAAAGTGGTATTTGTTGCATGAAAAAGGAAATTGCAACCAATTTCAAGCGCGACAAAGCATCCGCTGCTTTTTTTTTGTTTGATATAAAAAAAAATTTAAATAAAATTTGTTTACAATTTTTGTTTTCAAATTACATATGTCGAGTTCTTTCAGACTAAAAAAACTGAACTCAAGCAAAAAAACACTGAACTCAATCATTTTCTACTATGGCGAGTTCCGTTTGTTTTGATCGAGATCAGTTTTTTTTAGCCTGAAAGAATTCGACAATAAATTCGCATGACACAAGAATCCTCTACAGATAAGCTCAATAGCGTACGTTCATTATGAAAACTAAAATGGTGAAACCAGATTATTTTTATGTGATCTAGTACTCACACACTGTAGAAGAGAATGAAATAAAAGATAGAATACAAAAAAAAATAATCAAAAAAAATCAAATAATAAGCATTTGTTGGAACAGTTGAAATAAAACTAAACAAAATTAAAAAACTTGGTTTCACCAAAATACATATGTAGTAGCGACAACGTATTCATATTGAGCTTATCTGTAGAAATAATTAGTTGAATCATGGGTATCGTGATCTAATTCTAGAGCAAACACGAATAAAAGAACACACCTCATTTGTTGTGCTGAAAGCTGAATAAATAATCTTGTACAAAAAGCCAGCAAGCCAGCAAGTCAGCAAGCTCAATTCATTGGTATTGGTAACAAACCAACCAATGCCACTACATAAAAAGCCGTGACACAAAAATGTGTGGTAGTATTAATAAGGGAATAAAGATTTTATTTTCCTATGAAATGTAAAAAAATCGTATGGGATTTTCAAATACATTTTTTTATATCGCCTTTATTTTCAATTTATATGAAAATTTTTATTTATAAATATTAATAATTTGATACTAAATACATATATCGAAATGCAATTTGTGAACAATTTTGATTAAAATTAATAATCATTTTATAAGTAGTTTTGCATTTTTGTATAGTTATTTTTTTATCATAACATCGTCATGCTTCGTGTCCCTTTAAAGATTTCATTTTCTTCATTTCTTTTAGTAGTTTTGTTTAGTACAAATTTGAACTTCAATGAGCATAGATGTGTTGTAAGGTTGTCGCTTGTCGGAATATTGGGTAATGCAAAGCATTAAGAAAATATTGGACATTTTTTTGACGTTTCGTCATTTTTGATTTGAAGAAAGAAGGATGTGCATTGGTTCGCGTTTCTTGATGCCTACAACCACTGATTTACAGTTAACAATGCTCCACCAACGTTTTATGATTTTCAGAACCTCAAAAAAATTTAACTTATTTAAAACCGCAAATCACAAATTATATTTCCTCAAAATTATTGAAATACACTTTATTAGTGTTAACTTATCTCGTGGGTATTGTATTTAATTAATTAATATAAATTTATTCCGCAAACAAGAATACTTTCTGCCGCCAAACAATTTTCAAGAAAACAAAAACATTTTCCAAAAACATAAAAAAAATCACCTGTAAACAAAAACATAATTAAATGAGTAGCATCCCTACATACATCATTTCATTTCGACGAGCGAATTTGTACTAAAGTTAAAAAAGAAATAAATTAATAAAATAATCTCGTACGTCGTACGTAATCTACGAAAGTACGAAATTAATTTTTAAAGAAACACGAAGCCTGACGATGTTTGAAAAAAAAATCAATTTGCTAAAATGCAAAATTGTGTATTAAAATTTTATTAATTTCAATTAAAATTGTGTACAACCTGCAATTCGATATATTTAATTTCAAATTATTAATATTTATAAATAAAAATGTTCGTTTAAATTGAAAATAAAGGCGATATAAAATAATGAATTTTAAAATCCCATATGATTTTGTGTTCGTTTCATAGGAAAATAAAAATATTTATTCCCTTCTTTATATTAATGATTTTACTTTTTTAGACTAATGTCACGGCTATTTATGTAGTGGCATTGATATGAATCGAACCAATGCCATCTTGAATATACAGGCCTATGACTACAAACCAATGCCACTACATAAAAAGCCGTGACACAAAAATGTGTGGTAGTATTAATAAGGGAATAAAGATTTTTATTTTCCTATGAAACGTAAAAAAATCGTATGGGATTTTCAAATACATTTTTTTATATCGCCTTTATTTTCAATTTATATGAAAATTTTTATTTATAAATATTAATAATTTGATACTAAATATATCGAAATGCAATTTGTGAACAATTTTGATTAAAATTAATAATCATTTTATAAGTAATTTTGCATTTTTGTATAGTTATTTTTTTCTCATAACATCGTCATGCTTCGTGTCCCTTTAAAGATTTCATTTTCTTCATTTCTTTTAGTAGTTTTGTTTCATGATACAAAGAATTAATAAGGTATGCTCAATAGATGTAATTACGCCATCCGGTGACAGAAATTTGTTTTTTATTTTTTGTTATTTCTCTATTTTATTTTGTTTTTAGCACGTCATTCGGTAGTATCGTGGTGCAGCATCGAATGACGTGCTAAAAAACAAAACAAAATAGAGAAATTTGTACAAAAAATAAAAAATAAAAAACAAATTTCTGTCACCGGATGGTGTAATTACATCTATTGAGCATATCTTATTACTTCTTTGTATCATGGTTTTGTTTACTTGTTTAGTACAAATTTGAACTTCAGTGAGCATAGATGTGTTTTAAGGTTGTCGCTTGTCGGAATATTGGGTAATGCAAAGCATTAAAAAATATTGGACATTTTTTTGACGTTTCGTCATTTTTGATTTGAAGAAAGAAGGATGTGCATTGGTTCGCGTTTCTTGATGCCTACAACCACTGACTTACAGTTAACAATGCTCCACCAACGTTTTATGATTTTCAGAATCTCAAAAAAATTTAACTTATTTAAAACCGCAAATCACAAATTATATTTCCTCAAAATTATTGAAATACACTTTATTAGTGTTTACTTATCTCGTGGGTATTGTATTTAATTAATTAATAAAAATTTATTCCGCAAACAAGAATACTTTCTGCCGCCAAACAATTTTCAAGAAAACAAAAACATTTTCCTAACATAAAAAAAATCACCTGTAAACAAAAACATAATTAAATGAGTAGCATCCCTACATACATCATTTCATTTCGACGAGCGAATTTGTACTAAAGTTAAAAAAGAAATAAATTAATAAATAATCTCGTAAAAATCTACGAAAGTACGAAATGAAATTTTTAAAGAAACACGAAGCCTGACGATGTTTGAAAAAAAAAAATCAATTTGCTAAAATGCAAAATTGTGTATTAAAATTTTATTAATTTCAATTAAAATTGTGTACAACCTGCAATTCGATTTATTTAATTTCAAATTATTAATATTTATAAATAAAAATGTTCGTTTAAATTGAAAATATTGGCGATATAAAATAATGAATTTTAAAATCCCATATGATTTTGTGTTCGTTTCATAGGAAAATAAAAATATTTATTCCCTTCTTTATATTAATGATTTTACTTTTTTAGACTGATGTCACGGCTATTTATGTAGTGGCATTGAACCAACAAATACATAATATAAAAAATAAAACTCAAAGCCAAGTGCACGTGCGACTAGATCTGAAGCAAAAAAATTGCTAATTAATAAATCCAGAAATTAAATAAATTTATTAAAATCATTAAATCGAATCTCAAATTAAATAAAAGTGTTTAAGTCGTTTATTGTCCAAAATAAAATTAATTTCAAAAATGGATTATGTGATCAACCAGGTGCCATTCGAAATGGCGGAAATTTCTGAACTACTTTTTAATTTACAATTCCAATCGGATGTTACATTCATCGTTGACGGTAAACAAATTTTCGCTCACTCATTAGAGTTGATGAAGCGAAGTTACGTTTTTTTAAAGCAACTGGAGCTGACCTTGGGTGAAAAAAAACTAATTCCAGTTTTGGATTATGGTTATGACGTCTTTTACCAGTTCGTACGGTTTATTTATAAAGACCAGTGCGATTTCAATGAAGAAAATAGCGGTGCATTGTTGAATTTAGCGAAAGAGTACGAGGTGACCGGATTGGTTAATATTGTGGAAAAATATAAAAAAATTACATTTGGCAGCAAATACAAGCCAAAAACCAAATGAGAGAAATGTCGACAAATATTTTCAATTCCGAACTCCTATCGGACATTACATTTGTAGTCGAAGGTAAAGAGATTTATGCTCATTCATTAGAATTGATGAAGCGAAGCAGCGTGTTTCAAGAACAATTGGAATCAACTATGGGTGAAAAAAAACAAATATCGATCAGTGATTTTGGATATAACGCCTTCTTCCAGTTTATACGATTTATTTACACCGATAAATGTGATGCCACTGGCCAAAATTGTTTTGAATTGTTCAAATTGGCAATTGTGTACAAAATAATAAGATTAGTCAATTTGATGCAAAATTCACTTGAGTGTAACGATTTCGAGCTGTTAGAATTTTGTGATTCGGTAAATGACCCAATTGCTTTATATGTTGCTGAAAGCAGATTAGTTGAAAATTTACAACAAATATTGGCTTCAGATGAATTTGTGTCAGCTAGTCACGATACCGTTGCAGTAATTTTAAAATTTCAAATAATGGGTAAAGGAGTATTCGAGCGGGATAAAATCGATGCATTGGTCCGTTGGATGAAAAAACAGTGTGCTCGAAACGAAATTGAATTTTCTGGTTGTCGTGAAAAATCGAGGAGCTACAGGATATTGAGGTTACATATCCAGATTTATTAACGAAAAGTGATAGTCTTTATATTAGAGGCCAAAAAATATACGGACCTCTTTATGAAAAGAGAATATGGAATTTTATGCCACGATTGGAGTTTTCAGTCTTGGCAAAAAAATTTAATGAAATCCTGAGTGGATTTGTGATTAACAAATGTAATTTTTATAATTCTAAGCTAAATAAATGGCAGAGTTTTTTTAGCCATGTTAAGTTAATAATTTCACTTCAAAATTCTGATGTAGCTGGAATAAAACAAACACTAATAAATATTAACGTAAATAATTATAACCCGAAATGTACTACATCGAAATGTTATGGAAATGTAATATGTTTGGGTTCATCATTGCTTATCCGGCCCGGCTTTACGTATACTTGTGAGTTTAAATATGATGAATTTTTTACAAACCCTATAAATAATACGATATACATGTAGGCTCGCGCTCCACAATCCGATGTTATCATAAATGCTCCACAAAATTCTGTTAAAATCATACAAGCTGATAGATCCATAATTGCACTGCATTTCTTAAGGCCTGACAGCACTTCTTTTTAATGTACAATAATGTGTTTGAATTTTCATTAATAAAAATAAACCAGATGTAACATAAAATTTAATTGCTTTTTTAATTTAATTCAAAATTTGACAAAGTTCATTCTAAAGGTGAATTTACATGTGACACTTTGGATGACAATTGGGAATGAATCAACTTAATTGAATTCTAACTTTAATTGTATGCTTTCATCGAAATGGGATAGTTGATTTACTGGCGCATTTGATCTGGTTTGATCTAGCCCTTCACAAGATTTTTTCGTTTTCAAACATTCGCTTTACATTTACTTTTGACTGGAAAGCTAAAAAAACAACAAAAACCTATCAGAGGAAAACCGTAGATTAAAATAAATATAAATGAGTTAATGACACCAAAAAATGCTTTATGCAGAAATATTTACAGCGAAATAAGTAAATATATCCAGCACATTTAGATATTCTAAAATGTAGAAAAATTTCACTTGTAGATGTTTAGATGATCTGCTGAATGTAAAAACTATCATTAGGTAACTTCGGCTCAAAAGGACCAAAGTTATTGGATTCCTGTCCATCAGTTATTGGAGTCCGTCTGTCTGCCTGTACCCATGGTATGTCAAGAACTATTTGTCTGAATTGGAATTTTTTTCGTTAACCTGTTTCTATGGACAAGGCGGAGAATTGAAATGCTTTTGGAAGCTGTACGTCAAGAGGATCGGGGGTACCTGCCATATGAATTTACCACGTAATGATATTACCATGTTGACCAATTTTTTATATAAGCTGAAGATTGAGTCGGGCGTCGAGTTTGCGGTTGAGTTGAAGGTTAGATGGGATTCATGTGCGAGTTGAGTTGAGGTTGATTTGGGGTTGAGTGGAGGTTGGATTAGAGTTTAGTGAGCAGTTTAGCTGGGTGTTTATTGTGTTGAATTGACGATTGAATTAGGCGGTTGAGTTGAGTAGAAGACAGCGGTTAAGTTGGGAATTTATTTGGGGTTGAGTTGGAAGTTAGCTTGAATTGTTTTGTGTTAAATTCATGTACGAATATAATTTTTCGAGTCGCGTTCTTTGAAGATTGGATGTTGAGTTTCGGGGTTAAGTTGAGGGTTGAGTTGGGGGTGGTGTTAGAGGTTGAGTTAGGATTGATTTGACTTTATAGACACAAGCAATCGAACCGTGGTGGATTAGGGATTGAGCTCGGGGTTAAGTTAAGGGCAGAATTTGTAGCCGAGTCGGGGCTGCAGGGTTAGGTTTGGGTTGATTTGGAATTCATTCAGCCGTTCGGTTGGGTATTTATTTGGGCTGAGTCGAAATTTGAGTTGGAAGTTACCTAAACTTGTTCTGAATTGGGTTTATGTACCCATGTAGTTTTTCGGACCGTATTTATATGAGTATTGAGATTTTGATGTACGGTTCATTCAAATGGAGACAACAATTTTTCCCCTCACTAAATTCGTTATATATTCAGTACACGAAATGTGTGAGACCTATTTTTTACAAATTTAGTATAAATTCTTCTGAAAAAGGTTGCTAGTACCCGAAAAACCTAGTTTTGTCTGTAAAAACCAAGCTGCTTTCCCTAAATCTTATGAAATAAAGTTTTATTTCGGCAACAAATTATTTGTTGGATACCGGAATTTGTCTTATACCTAATTAGAAGCTTTCGAGCTCGGGAACAGAAAATTTCGTCCAAAGTTGAATAAAGAAGTTAATTAAACAACACAAACACAGAATATAATATTTTAATCGATAGGTAACAAAGCACGCATCGCGATTCGCGAGGTCAGCTTTTTCGTATTATACTTTTCGAGTAAATGATTTTGTGACCCGAACAACCCTATATATTACATCACATGCATTTCTTAGGTTCGTTTCTGATTTAAGAGAGACAGTCGGACAAAACAAGGTTAAATAAAATGCCACATGGATTGCCGTTAGGAGAAAGAAATCATCGCAATTGCTGGAGTAGTTCAAATTGAATGCGGGCGTTAACTTTAATGAAAAATATCGCCTCCCAGCAAATATTCAGCTGTTATTAACGCCATTCGAGAACGATGTTTCGTTAGCAGTTTTGGCGGAGCGTGCAGACAACTTAATGGAGACTCTGATTCACGCTCGACATCATACAATCGCAAATGTGACCACTCCTTTAGTTTTTCCTGCCAGTCATAATTTCACAATCCGCAGTAGGTTGAGAGCCTCGACGAAACGTTGGCCAATTTGGAGACCAAAATCATGCAACCGATTTCGGGTTTGGTAATAGACCAGGGCGTGTCACGCAATCGAACTCACAACAGCCAGGTCCATATTCCTCTTCTAGGAGCAAATTGGCGAATGATGACGTGTCGGTGATAATGGGGTTAAATGTATTTCGAACTGCAAACACCACGAAAAATGTATGCGACAGTCCAACAACTCGAATGATCATCCAAAAAATTAGGAGCCCACCAGCATGTGGCGACGTGTCTGGATAGTGCAGAGTCTAGTCGGCTTTTAATTGTAGAAAGAAACACCAAATAAAAATGTTTTACTAAGCCACCGCGGTCCGTAATAGTTTTTAATTTGTTTGCGGCGAATGGAACGCTAGTTAAAGCGTTCGGTGTACAGCAGCTAAGTTTGAACATCGGTCTTAGATGAGTTTTTGATTGCAAATTTACTGTGGCTGACGTCACTCTACCTATTTTATGAGCCGATTTTTTAAAGGCAACCGGCATTTTAGTAGATATTCGTAAAAGTAGAATCATGGAACTTCTAACTTCACTATTTGCAATCGGATCGTTAACTAAAACAGATTGTCCATTCCTAACTCTGATTGATAAGATATTATTAAATTATTATCAGATGTCTTAGAAATTACGCGAGATAACTCAAACTGCATCTGGTTCAAAGAAAGATGGTGGACTTCAGAGCATTAATGACGTTACGATACCTGATCAGTACCTGCAGTAACACATATTCTCATTCATTCATTTCAGCTCACCGGTTGTGTTGTGTTCACGACATTGGATTTGGTTAGGGCGCAGTATTTGCCAAAATTGTGTCTCATGCATTCTGACAAATAGAATATTGGAAAACAGGAAGCATATCTACAACTGATTCCAAAAGCTGAACCTCTTTGTACTTGCCATACCGACCATTTGGCTCCTTTAACGAGGTGTGCAAAGAGCTATTAATACTTGACGTTTTTAGAAAGTTTACTTGGTTATATCCAGTCAAAACAACAACATCAGCTGAATTATCGCCAAGTTAAAAATACAAAAAGTAACATTTGATGATCCAAGTCGAATTATATCAGATAGGCGAAGAGCCTTTACATCTACTTCGTTTGCGGATTAATGCCAACAATACAGGGGTACCCAGAAGCAATGGGCAGATACAGCGAATAAACAGCATCATTATATCTGCGCTTATACAAAGCTGACAATTTCCAAACATAAAGACTGGTATAAGCACGTTGGTAACCACCAACGATTTTTGAACGGAACCAGTGGTTAGCGATCTGGTGACGATAAAGAGAACTCAGTTTGCAACGAGCGCTAAAATCATTCCGAAGTAATTCGTTCGGCAATGAACGATATTAAGTAGAGAAGATAGGAGAAGTTACTGGACCCAATTAAACCTCAAACAGCGGACATGGTTGAAAATTTGGCATAGGTACAGCAAGAAAAAGAGAGTAGGTGTTACGAGACGGTCAATGTATCATAATATTATATGCAAGTCGGGTAATATATTTACTATATAAATATACAGTTGTACTAAGCTCGTGTGTTATCTAGATTAAATAAAAATTGTTGAATATTGAGATGGATTGTGTTTTGATTTGTGGAGAAAAGATAATTAATTTTTCTTCCTTTGATACTGAAGGGTATTCCCATATAAATGAAATAGAACATTACTGATGCAAACTTTTATATTTTATTTTCAACTTCTGTTAATCCAGAAGTTATTTTGAAATATTTTACGGTAGGATCTTATAAACTGCTGAATACTTCCCCTAACAGACACTTGAGAAAAGCTTGAAAGTGTGCACGAGTACATATAAGGTATCAAATTTTAGATTTTCCAGATCTGACATAGAAAATAATATTGATATACATACATACAAAATTTATATACATACATATAAATTTGCCACCCCCAATCGAATAAATGATGTCGAAGTATAAAAATCGGTTCATATACATATAGAGAGACAGTATAAAATATCATCTCGAGAAAAGTATTACAAATGAAATGATTGTTACTAGAAACAGTTATATATTCTGAAGAAATAGATAGTTTTGTGTAAAGCTGTGACAAGATAAAATAAAAATGAGGGCACACAAAAAAAAATACTTGTGTGAAAATGAACATTTCTTTAAGCTCTATTATGATTATTATATTGTAATAAAAAAAAAAAAAAAGTCTTATATCTTTTCCAAATCGATTGAACTTTTTTTTTCTTTTTATTCTGTAATCTGTCTTTGAAAATTGTAAATTGAAAATAATTTTACCTTTTGGTGACCCCAATACCAATCTGTATTTTTATCGCCTAGGTAAATTTTATACCAAATAAAATACAAAAAAAGATTTTGTTCTTATTTCATCTCCAATTTTAATTTAATGTAAATTTATTGTAATTGGATATTTTTGTTTGAAGAATTGCGATGAAATTAATTTCATTAGGAAGATTTTCGGATTGCCTCCGGAGGTTAAGTGATTACCGGAAATTTGAATTTTTTCTCAATCCATTTCGTTTTTTTTGTTTTGTTATTGGATACAATTTACATTTTCTAATTGATTATATTTTCTCGATGTATACTGTGCTGATGGTGACAACAACAAAATACCAATACAGTTTAGGTTAAGCTCAATATTGGAATTGGAATTTCGTGCAGAGTTTTTTTTCGATTTCCAATTTCATTTATTGAATGATTTTATCTATAGGACTGTGTCTTACTGATATGGGATTAGTAATATTCATTTATAGTAATGAATTTTAAAAAATATTTAAATACGTACTAATCTAAATAATGCATCTGTGCAATCTTTCTCGATTTTTATTTTATATGGATGATTTCGATACAATATTAGTTGGTTCTAAGCATTTTTTTTTTGGCGGATTCATTCTAATGATTAATCAAATGCAATCCTTTGTTAAACGTTTTTTGGATCTTCCCCAACAATGTTTCGAAGGCACAAAAAGCTTTCAGTTAGAAACTAAATCAAGGCCGAATTGGGTGTGATGTTATTGTGAAATATATCGGTTTTCTGTTGTAGTATTACTGAATATATTTTAATAGCTTCTTCCTGAAGTTGAAAATGTGTCAAGTGACGGATCGTCGATCATTTATGTCACTGGAACAATTCAAATCAGAATATCCAATTACTCCTGAATTAACCTTTTTCGATAATTCCAGGAAGGCGTCTCAGCATTTTTTTATCGCATTCCAGTGGGCAGGGTAGAGTTATTATTGACTTTGCTAACGGTCTTGATAGAATAGAATACATCTGGACGAGCAACGAACATGATACTTCCAACTGCTTCCTGATTAGAATTTTTTTTATTTGTGTAGCTTCATTATCAGATTGGCCATATCATACTTTCTCAACATATTTCATGTACAACATCAGCAAATTTGCAATTGCAAGTGTGATAAGCCCGCTTTAACAAATACTATGTCTTCTAAAGGGTCATTTAATCAATTTCTAGATCAAATTTAACTGTAAGCATAATATCGGATGGAGGAGTACCGAACAACTGTCGAAAACGTCGCCTCATAGTCGATACCTTTTCGTTGCGAGCCTATGACTATAAGCCGAAATTTATAATGGTTTACCAAATCGGTCTATTTATACGACACACGACGAATCTCTCTCGTGGCCATCATGAAAAACGTAACCGAGATGTACACACTAGAATTGATTCGATCATATTAGGTGTTCTCTCGCTACATTTGACTAAAGCATTGCAAATCGCTGTTTACTTCGGTCCAAAAAGACCAATGTTGTCAAAATTGATCAAAAATTTGGTTAGTCCAAAGAGACTTTCCTCGACGTTTTAAAAGTCCCTGAGGTCGAAAATACAAAAAAAAATTCGCCTGTCTGTTTAGATGTCTGAATGTCTGCCTGAAGTCATGATATCTCAAGAACGGCTCGTCCGATTCGTATTTTCAATCTGTTGCTATGGAGTCAATGCAGAGAAATTAAAAGATTTTGGAGCCTGAATGTCTTCTACAGAGTCGGATACCTGCCAAACGAATTGACCCAAAACCGCCTTATCTAAAATGTAAAATGTAAAACTGTAAAATGTAAAATGTTAAATGTAAAACATACAAAGTAAAAAGTAAAAGGTAAAAAGTAAAAATGTCCATGTCCAGATCTATTTTTATCAACGTTTTGAAAGTCCCTGAGTCCCTGAAAAGGGACACAAAAAAATCCGTCTCTTTGTCTGGACTTCTGACTCATAGTATCTCGAGAACGGCTTTTCTGATTTTGATTTCTTTTCCCCATAATTAAATGGTATGATGTTATCGCGTTGACCAATTTTTTATAAATACCGTTTTGAGGATTGAGTTGTCCGTTGAGTTATTGTTTGGGTTCCAGTTGCGGGTAGTTATTGGTTTATGGTTTGAGTTAAACGTTGAGTTTAGGATTGAGTTGGGCTTTAGTTGATGTTAGGTTCAGTTGGGGTTGAGTTTTGGTTGAATTTCAAAGCTAGTGGACAGTCTGCCTTTTGTCCCAACATTTTTGGTCTTTCGAGCCGGATCGGCATAGTACATCCGCAGCAGTTCTCAAAACAACATATGGAAACTTAAGAATAGGCGGCACTCACATTTAATACTGGGCATTTAGTGTGTAGTGTTGTTATTCTATATATTCTAAACTCCGTGTGTAAAAACTCTTGTCACGGTTGATCAAATTAAAGAAAGAAAAAATAACAGTTGATACAGTGGGACCACTTTGGAGTGCGGTTCTGGAAATAGCCCACTTACATTTGGCCACGTGTTAGTGCAAATTGTTCTAAGAGTGTATAATTGTAAACCATAAAGTGTAGTGATACATTTTGAAATGTCGGACATAAATTTCGATAGAAGAATGCAGGGCTAAACTGAATCGTCTCGAGAAGTTAATGGACGAATTTACTGTCATTGAAACAATATTTTTGAAGTTCTTCCGATGAGGTGTTGCGGGGTCTAAAAGCTATGGGAACGGATAGTGAAGATCGAGACCCGTGGCTAATTTATTTAGTACTAAATAAATTAGATGATGAATCAAATCTATGGGCACAAGAAACTTCGGAAAATGATTTTCCGGCAATTCAGGAGTTGTTAAACTTCCGGAGAGGATATGCGATAGAATCTTTGAGAGGATCGCTAAAGAAACACAAATTAAGTGATATGTCGTGTCGACTAACTCAAGCTGCGATGTTTGCAATAATACAGAACACGTGACTTCACAATGCCCGAAATTCCATGCCATGGAATTAAGTGATAAACGAAAATTGGCAAAGTAATAGTAATATTTAATGTAGTCACCAGTTACGACAAAGTCATTCTATGTCGAGCACTATTGGATTCAGCTCAGGCTTCTTTTATAACAAAATCATATCTTCAACTGTTAAATATAAAAAGAAGAAATTCTAGGATATCAGTGTTGGGTGTAGGCAATTCGACAATGGAAATAACTAGGGGAATTGTGTGTACTTTGAAACTCCAAACCAAGTGTACGCAGCACCCACACATCAACATTGAAGCGTTAGTGTTACCAAAGATAACTTCTAAATTTCCGACATAAACCATAAATCGTATTAAAGTCGAAAAACTCAATCTTCGCGAAATATTACTGGCTGATCCTTAGTATCACCAACCAAATAAAATTGATATACTTATTGGTGTATGTAGAACATTTCTTTCAAATTTTAATAAACGAGTAAATACAGAATGAGGCAAATAAGATTGTTCTACAGAAAACGATATTCAGTTGGGTCATTGCGGAACAAATTTCAAAACTAAATGAAAATTATGATGTCCAAGCATACTGTTCTAGAACTATCTATATGATTCGTCAGAAAATATCGACAAAACATTAAGAAAATTTTGTGAATTTGGAGAAATCGAGACGAACAACGTGTTGGCAGAAGAAGAAAAATATTGCAAACCACATTTCCAAGAAACCACGACAACTGCAGAGGCTGGTCCTTTCTTAGTAAAATTGCCTAGGAGAATCATTGTCCATCGCGGTTCGTCGGTTACAAGGTATAGAACGACGATTTCACAAAGACACAGGGCTGTACGAAGAATATAAAAAATGTATGGACGAATATCAAAATTTAGGCCCCATGAAGGAAATACCCTAAACAGTAGAGAGAAATAGTTTTGGGGTGTGCCTCCCTCCGACGATACAATCGTCATTGATTCAAATTCTCCTGCACTTTCGAGAACATGCCATAGTGTTTGCGCAGGTGATGTAGAAAAAATGTACCGTCAAATCTGGGTAAATAGTGAAGACACCAATTATCAACGTATCCGTTAAAGAAGCATTGGATCTAAAGGAAGGAATTGATTCTATTTTATAATATTAGGAGTTTCATCTAAGAAAATGGATTTAATGAAAATCCAGGAAGATGTAGTACTCGTACAAATCACAGATATAATAGACACGCTGAAGGTATTGGGGCTACATTGGAATCCAAAAGAAGGCACATTCCATTTCTACGAAAGTATTCACGACACCACAATAATTACAACAACGATAAGTAATAACTAACGCAAGCAGGATATTTGATCCGTTGGGATGTTTGGCACTGATCGTTATCCAAATGAAAATTTTCATACAGAACTTTTGGGTGGCTAGGTTAGAGTGAGATGAGACGTTGCATGGTGAGTTGCTGAGATAGAATTTGCAATCTATTCAGAACATAAGCATGCCGCGATTAAAATTCCTAAAGGAAGTATAAATAGTTCGAACATCGAGCTTCGATTTTGTAATGCGAGCGAACGTGCATTCCCAGCTGTTATTTATTTTCAACTAATGTTAAATAATGAAACAGCTCGCGTAAATTTAGTTACCAGTAAAATTAAAGTGTCTTCAATTAAACGGTTATCCATTCCACGAATTTAATTATATGGCGCACTATTACTAACGAAGCTCATTCAATTCGTGGACAAAATTCCACACTTAAAATTAGTGAAATTACGGCTTAGACAGATTCAAAAATTGCACTTGACTGGCTTTCCTTACCCCGCAACGCTGGAAAATATTTGTAAGAAATCGAACGTCTAAAATCCTAGACCATAAGCGGAGATGCATCCGATCAGTAGACAACCCAGTAGATTGTGCCTCCCGTGCTGGCAATATATTTTACAGAGAAGAATTGTTTGAGTCCAAAAATTCAGCTGATTCATGAGCTGAACTGCCTTAAGAAGGTCAATAATGTGCCATCCTCGAGCAAATTAAACATGTTGAATTCCTTTATTGATAAAAAGAGTATATTACGTGCCGGGGAAGACCAGTCTCCTTCTCCGAATATGAGGGTCTAAGTTATAAGATGTTGTCACGTCAAAAATACCTGATTTTAAGCTCTAAACCACTCTAATCACCAAAATCAAAACTCAATCAACAATATGTTAACCTGGATACCTGTGCGCAAAAAGAATGTCTACATAAGAAAAAAATTCTCAAATTGCTGCGGATTAAGTTGTAAATATTATCAAATTTACAACAACAACAACATTTAAAATATGATTTTTTGTTGATAAAAACTCAAAAAAATTATTTAATTTGTTAAATTTTATTTATTTTTTGAGAGACGAATTGAAGAAAATACTTGTTGCGAGGAAAAAAATAAACGTTGTGTTATCTTTTAAAAGCCTAATTCAAATTTACAGAGTGAAAAACAAATTACATTTTATGAAAAATGATTTAATTTTTATTTTTTATATTTTCTGTAAATTTGTGGTGTTTACACAAAAAAAGCAAAAAAAAAATAGAAAAAAAGTTTATTTTATTTACAGGAAGTTAAATATTTTCATATTTCATACAATTTACAAGGAAATATGAAAATCATATTGAATTGTGTATTCTTTTGTTTGTTGTTGTAGTCTCAAGGTGGGCTTTAACTTTTCGGCGTATTTTGTATTTAGTGTGTACATAAAAACGCCATAGGTGGTATGAGAATAATATTTTAAACGGCTATGCTATTGTGCATTGTATGTATTGTATGGTTCCAATGTACATGGTAATAAATCTTTAAAGGCGATTTGTGTTGTCTACGAATTAACGCGATTTGTTAACTTATTATTTTTAAATTTTTGAGCCAGGCAATGAATGCCCTATATACATGAAACACTTGAACCAAATATAAAATTTATTTCTAGGTACATGTTGTTAAAGTTTAAATAATTCTAGATCCTATTAGAACAATTTCCTACCTTTTTTGAACAATTACTGTGTTAGAAAGAAAATAAAACAATATTTTCTTTATTGTATTCTCCTCGAAAAAAAAAAATTGTTAAATTTATTTTAATTCCTAATAAAATATCCTCTATAAACTTTTTTTGTGTTTTGTGTTGGTAAAATAAATAAAATTTTTAATAATACAAAAAAAAAAATTAAAAAATTGAAAAACAAATTATAAAGTTTTTAATCCTCTTTTTAAACAAAACGAAAAATATTTTAACAAAAAAAAAAAAAAGGGAAACAAACCTTATTTTGTCTTGTAATGGAAATTTAAATATACAAATATAAATTTTAATTTAATATTTTTAAAATTAAATATGTTTTGTAACACTAAAATCAATATATACAGAAACTATGTACATATGGGTATACTTCTATGTTTGCATAACGAAATCATGTATTACACCGTGCTAAAATATTTGCGATAAATTTAATTTTGAATAGTGCCTACCCTATCTCGTTTCAAATATTGAATTTCGACGAAATCGATTAATTTTTTAGAATTTATATAATATTGACAAGATAAACATGATGACAATATTTTTGAAAATTTTAATTATATTTTCGTTTTTAATTTAAACTCGATATACATATGTTTGTATATATGTAAGTGCGCCCGTAAACAAAATTTGTATTGAGTTTATTCGAAATTTATATGTGTATGTATGTATTCATTTTAATACACCTTTGTTAACTAAAATATAGTAATCGAATGACAAAATGTAATTTTAGTTTGAAGTACTTAGTTAGGATGACAATAACAAATTTCTAGCAAACGATAATATTAAAATAATCAATTGTTGATATTAAGTAAACAATGTCCATTAAAAATGCCATCTAATAAGTATCCGGTCTATTCTAGTCCGTACATGGAGGATTGTTTATAATTGATAAATATATTGGCTCATAAAAATAAAAAACGAATTTATATAAATAATCTCCGGGTTGAAAAATGACAGAAGTTTTTTCCATCACATAAATGAAGAATATGGCAACAGCACAAAGAAAAGCATGAAATCCGTCATGAACGAAAATCATCAGTTGGCAAAATTAATAAACAAACAACATTTTTTGTTAAAATGCAGAAAAGAAAAAGTTTTTCCAAAAACGAGGAAACTAAAAAATATTTTCAATATAAGCGAAAAAATTTCGATGACGATAAGAAACAATAAATGTCCAAAAAAGAATTTAGCTATACACTCAGTCAGTGTTCTTCAAGGAATTTTACCAAGCAGCGTGTTCGAGGAATTTTTTCAACAAGCGGAAAGGACATTGAATTTTCATTTTAATGAAATTAAGGAGAGACAAAAAGCAAAATTTGTACAAATCATAAATAATAATTTAGATACTTTAACGAATGTTTTATTTGGTACATGTGAAAAATGGCTGGTAAATTATTCAAACATCGAACTTCCGCGTCATGTGAAAATTATTTTAAGTTTAGGTAATAAATGTTGTCCTCCAACCGTCGATTCTTCAATTTCATATTTCAATTTTTGGTTTAAATGTATGTAAAACTAACAAAGACTTTTCTAAAAGATAAGCCAGGGATTATGGTCACGAAGGCAGACAAGAGTAATGTAATAGTTGTAGCTTTACGAACGAACTATCTGGAAAAAATGTACAGCTTACTAAATGACGGTTCCTCTTACGTACGAACTGTTAGAGACTTATCGACACCAATAAAGACGAAAATAAATTGAATGGTAAAATAATGGGAGAAATCTGGGAATATTGGAATGGGATGTGAATACAAGAAAAAATTTAACGAGTTACACCGCAGTGATTTTAAAATTAAACGGTTTACCAAAATTCACAAACCAAATTTGCCGTATAGACCAATCGTAAGTTCCATATATTCATTTGCATCTTTTTTAGGCAATATTCTAAAATCCAGTATAGGAAAGACAAATTCTTACATCTCTTCGAAGATTTCAAATATAAAATTAGTAATGTTACGATCCCTCCAAATTTTCTGTTAATCTCTTTCGATGTTACCTGTTTGTTTACCAACGTCGATAGCCATATTGTCAAAAATATTATTAGTCAAAATTGGAGAAATATAAAGATAAATGCTAAATCAAAATTAACTAAAATACAATTTTTTACTGCTTTAGATATAGGTTAGGTTTGGTTTCACCGATAAGCTCACCAATAAGTTATCATAGCAAATTTAGTAATGAAAAATTTTCAAATTTCGGTTTTAAATTCGTTAGATTTTACACCCTTGTTTTACTTCAGATATGTGGACGATATAATTACGGCAATACCAATAAACAAAATTGATTCATGTTTGGAAAAATTTAATTCGAAAAACAACAGAATAAAATTTACCTTAGAAAAAGAAGTAGATAACACAATTTCATTTTTGGACATTCTGCTGATCCATGAACCAAATGGCAAAATTTCATGTGATTGGTACCATAAAAATCCTTGGTCTGGCAGATATTTAAATTTTCATTCTTGGCTGTATAACAAAAAAAAAATCAAATTCTGACCCATACAATTCTGAGACCGATACGAAATTTCACAATAAAAATTTAAAAATTCTAAAAGACGCATTATTTTGCAATCAGCATCCTGAAAAATTGGTAAACCACATAATTTGGAAACAAAAAAATGTACATACAAATTTTGTTTCTCGATCAACAAATGAAACCACTAATTATTTGGCCAACGTAGGGACGATAAAAATCTTTACGAAAAAATCAAAATTCTTTACAAAAATTATAACTTTAAAATTATAGGACGGGAAGCCCAAGCTAAAATAACAACTTGTTTTCTAAAATTAAAGATAACACACCTTTAAAGAAACAATCAAACGTTGTTTATCAGGTACAATGTGGTTGCAATGCTACCTACACAGGACAGACGAAATAATTTTTAGAAAAAAGATTTTACCAACACAGAAGTGACATAAATAAAGATCAAAATTTAAGCCTTAGTGCATTTACGCGACTACTGAAAAATACAAACCATCAAATCAGTTTAGATAACAAAAAAATTCTCGAGAAACAAAAAAATTTTAGAAAAAGATCGATTTTGGAAATGCTACAAATTAAATCAAGTAGCTACAAATTCAATCAATGTCATTTATGCTTATATTGGTAACTCATATTATGATTTGTTCATTTAAATTGTTTTTGCCCCATGCAACTTTATTGTTATTCAAATGTAAGTCAATCCAGTTCATCCAGGTGATCCACATTATTCAGTTCTTCTAGTTCAACATGCAACCCATTTCATCATCCAGATAATCCAGAACATTAAGAACATCCAGGCATCCAATTCATCTGACTATTTAGCCATACAGCAACCCAGTACATCAATCCAGCCCTTCTAGACCAGACCATCCAGAGAATTCAATCCGATGGATTCATTCAGACTATCCAGTACATTAAAGGTTATCCATTCGATCCAGTACAACCAATCCATCCAGTTCATCTGTTCCATCATGTGCATCCAGTTCATATAGCCATCACATCGTCCAGTAAATCCGGCCATGCAGGCTATCCAGTCATTCACTTAATCCAGGCCAGATAGTCCAACCACGCCATCCAGATCACTCGGCTATTCAGCTCATCCAGGCCTATAGGGCCATCCAAAACAACAAGCCGTGCATCAAAAACTTTGATTTGTCAAAGAAAAATTTGTTTTTTACATAAACACATGCACATGAAATAGATTAATTCCAGCTCGAATGATTTCCTTTATTTATTTATTTATTTATTGACATACATACATGTTGTACCCCAAGCTAACATACCCTGTCTTGAGCAGTAGCCTTCGGCCATATCAACACTACCAGTGATTTTTGGTCGTTTGGCCGATACCTTAAATCAGAAATTGTATGAGCTAAATTTATTTTTACACACTTAACCAATTCAGACTATCTTCTCAGCCTCCAGCATTAAATGGAACAAGCACATGGATAGTGACATTTTGTATTGTGTTCTTAAACCTATTATTTCATTGTATGTAGAGTTCTTTGAACGTAAGGTTATGTTGGGATCAGTATTTTTAAAATAAAACATGGCCCAAGGGCCATTTTAGAACGCTATATTCTCGTGCTATTGGCAAGTTATGGTCGTTACCATAAATCAAAAATTAGATTTGCCAATTTTATTTGTCCATACAAAGCTAATCCAGCCAACTTTCTCCTCCACCAGCACTGAAGGGAAAACACACCGTATTAAACCGATTGTATAAATAGTTCCTAATCTAAAATAGATTAAATCACGTCTTGAAGAATTTCTTCAGCCATTTTATTTGGGCCATGGTTTGATTTCTTAAATAAAATGTTTACGTCAGAAATATTTACTTTTTAATAGGAGAGAATTAAGCAAGTTTATGCAGTACCTACAATTATTTGAAATTAATCCCTTTCTTTGCATCCATATCAAGGAAAATGCTCGCTTTACGTTCGCCGTTTGTCGAAAAGGGCAAAAAACGTATTGGCACATTTTTAAAAGTTCAGAACAAAGTTTTTAATATTCCGACCATTTTTAATGTGATACAATCAATCCCATGCCATCTTATTGAAAGTGGTGAAATTATTGCTGATAAATTTAGCGATCTGAATAAATATTATCTATAAACCAAGCCAGGACATGTCCGGGGAAACCAGACGGCTGGTCACCATACAGCTACATACTATGCTAAAATATAAACCCAGCATTTTAACAAAATGTGAAAAATCTTTTTGTTTCTAATTATTTTAAATCCCGCCTGCTAGGAAGCTTGGTCCCAAATTACTAGAGTTAAGCCCTGTTAATGTAACTATGTTTCAAACTACCATTCCATCAAAGAATTCATGATTAGTTACTTATTTCCACAATGTACATCCATAACGAAAACAGTTTAATGTCGATTCTTTTGACTATTTTTCAAAAGTTAAGCAAAGTTTACAACAACAAAAACATCAAATTTATGATGATTAATAATAATTCTTTTCATGTAATATAGTCACGTTCATTTTCACTACATTTATTGTAACAAAAAAAAAAAACATTTTTATTGTAAAAACTTTCGATCAACAAACTCATTTTGTTTGAAGACACAAACAGATAGACGGGCAACAACAAATAGCAATGAGAAAAAAAATTATTCTAAAATTCATCTCAAACACGTACACTTATAAAAATTATTTAAAACTACATATTTATGAAACTTTACATCTAGGTAGTGTTTACTGTACTCGTAAGTGAACACAAATGTCAAGCAAATGTGTATTTTAAATAATTATAAAAGGCTTTTAAGATTATGACACTTAGACTAAAAACAAAACAAAATATTGTTTTCATTTTTAAATCCGTAAATGTATAAATATGTTGCAAAATGCATATGTAGATAAAATCCCACTTCATGTCCCTAGGGACACTCTATATGCACTATAAATTGAAATGACAAAACAAAGAGTTGTGCAAAATAACTAACAAACAAGGATATATAAATAAATAAATTAACGGAAATGAAATGAAACTTTTTGTACAAATATGTAGATAGGGGTTTGTCGGTATTATGTGCTTGTATGTGTGTGTGTGTCATTTCGAAACTTAAAATAGGATTTCATTTAATAACATCACTATAAATTTGTGTACACGTTTACCTAATTCACATTTTGTATAAAGCTGTTACAATTCAGCTTCATATGTACACCCCAAAGATATATTTAAGCAATAAATTCTCAATCAAATTTTTATTTTTTTTTTTGGCACATACACCAAGTTTATTGTTTGTAAGCGATTCTATTTTATTTCATCACTCTTAAATAAACTTTACACTTTTGATTTGGTTTAAAGTTCTTTTTGTTTTGTTTTTGTTCTGATAACACAACAACAACAACACAATACACAAATACATACCACCAAAATAAAATACATAAGAAATTTGTTTTGTATTTTACATTTTTTCTGTTTGTGCTTTTTTTAAACTTTCACAAAGCATGACAAATTTAATAGATTATCTTAATAAAAGTATAAAACAACAAAAAAATATTTAAGATAAACAAACAGGAGAAGTTAAAAGCAAAAAAAAAAAAAAAATGTTTTAAAGAAAACATCGTAATGAATTTGATTAAACACAAAACAAAAATTAATTTTGAATGAATTAATTTGGCTGTCAGATACAAAAATATAGACAACGAGTTAATTACTGGTGTACTGTAAATAGTTTGCCACCAACAGATTTAAACACGTACAACTTATCGTGGTCATGATTACGTATTTAACTTTTGATAATTAATATTAAATCAAGTTCTAATGAGTTTGCATTTAGATAATTAGAAAAAAAAAAATCCACTAATCATCGTTATCTATTTATACTCTCTTATATGATGCTCGTATACTCGTGCATGAACATAATCGAAGATTTTTAATTGGTTGTGATTTAACAAGATTTTACTATGCTGTGTAGTATGTGAATAATGTACTGTAATTGAATTTTTCATTGTTTTGCTAACAAATTACAAAGCTAAGTGATTTTCTATTTTGTTCATAATTAATGATATACACATAGCCAAACACAGTAAACGGATGAATTTATTTTTCTTATACACTGCATTATGAAATGTGTTACCAGTTTAATATACAAAAGCCAAGAAAAGCTTTCGATCCAAAGAAGTAGCAAAAGCTTCAGTATTATAATTTAGCTAACAGAGCTTTCACTCGTTCATGAGTAGAAAAATTTAACTTTTACAAAAAGCATTCTGGACTTTTTATTTCTAAAACTTTGAACTCTTAACTTTTGAGCTTTTAAGAATAAAATTTGTATAACATTTTCATGGGAACTTTTCCATTAGGTAATCTCATAATGAAGAGCAAAGAACTTTTACCAAAAAATAAATCATAATCCTTCGAGCTTTTAATTGAAATAATTTATAATTTAGAGCTTTAATAATTTAAAATCAATTTCTCCTCAATTATAATGAATATTTAGATTTTAATCTAGCAAATCAATCCTCAGATCTCACTTTCAAAGGATTTTTGTTAAAATCATTAAGTCTAAGAAAGCTCCAAAAAAAGTATACCTACATTACCCACAATATAAATTCACATTGTAAAAAAAAGGATCTGTGAAACGAACATTTCAGCCTTAAGAGTTAATCGCCATTTAAACGGAAATTTCTTTTAAAGCTCGTGGTATCATCTGAAAGTTGATCATAATTTAGTTTAAAAAAATCTATTTGACATTTCTGACCTATTGAAATCTTAAAAGCTAAAGAAAAAATTTTAAACTTTAATAATTGGAAAGGTTTAAAGGAAAAATTTCTCACAGAAATATTTTAAAAAAATTGAAGTGTTTCCAATAAACGATTTTCTTTTACGAACGGGGAAACTATTAAGCAAATTTCTTACAAATTTATTTTGGAACACTTTATACATTTTTAAGATAATTGCAAACTAAATATTCATGATCCACGGTCAAGCTGTTGTTTCCGGTTGGCCAATTTTCAATTAAATTCACTGGGACCTCGTAATTAATGAGAAAAATTTAATTACATATTAAGCTTCAATTAAACCATCTGGGCTGTTTAATTTAAAATTATGCAAGGTTTCATCAATCGTTGTAATTTGTAAGAAATAAAATATTCTATCAGTCCCAGGTTTTAATCGATTAAGGTTTTAGTCGATTCAGTTGCTCGGGAGTGTAGTAGCTCGACATTTTTAAATAAATATTTTTTTTGTATTTTTCCTTGGTTAAAGGTTTTTGTTGCTGTTTATAAAATTAATCAGCAGCACATTAAAAAAAATATCCACCTTTACATTGTGAAAACTACCCCCGAAAAATTCCAATTTAGATATTGGACTTAGGTATTGACGCAGAAGGGTGAACATACTATTTTCCCTTAAAATATTTCAATCTTCATATTAATTTTGCCGTAGGATAGAACAAAAAAGGATTTTTATTATTTTTATGAAATCTTCACCCACCTTCGGTCCCAGTTTCCCCCTTACAGAGATGGATATTATTTTTTTTACTGTATGGGGGCTGATAATTCTTACAAGTAGCAGTAGAAGGGCTCTTAAGTAAAAAATATTTATTTTAAAATGTTGGGTTATTTAGGGTTAATTTCAAACCCTATTATTGACCCTGTGGATTTTTTTTTTGTAAATTTATTAAATTTTTGAAAAAAAAAGTATAAAAATTACGTTTGGGTACGCTAATTTAAAGGTAATGAACCACAAAAAAGAAATGTTTTTGCATTTTTGGGATGAAACCTCCAAAGATTATGTTTAGAAAATTTTCAGGACATTAATAGGTATCGGGTGATGAAAATGAGAATTTACAGATCACAACTCAAATATTAAAAAAAAAACACGGCGGAAATTTCCTGTAATTCATTCAAATTTTATCCCAATCGCATATTCAAAGCTCTGCTAATATTTTTTTTCAACTTTTATATCTTAAACAAATTGCCGGTCAGGATACTGAATTTACTGTAAACCTGACAATTTATTATTAAAAGCAGTCAATAAAAGTCAAATAATTTCTTGAAAAGTCTCATGTTATGACGTTTGAGTATTTTTCACCGAGTTTTTACCGATAGACTAAGAGACAGAGAAGCAATTAAATTGGTATGAAATTTCTGGGATCTATCACCGATTTACTTAAACGGTTGTTCTTTTACACCTGTTCTAAACTGAAAAGCATTTAAAGCACAGTATATAATATTTTAACCTTCACATAGGTTTCCACAAGGTTGTCTGTATACTACCGTCAAACTTTGGGGTCAGTTTGACGATTGATGTATTTGTTTAAGTGTATTTCCCGTAAACATTTTGAAAAGCTTTAAAATAAGCACATATACGAAAACTATTAACATAAATGTTTTTTGCGTTGTTAAATATTAAAAGCTCTACAAGAGAATTTCAAACTTTAGCAATTTTAAAGGTTTTAAGGCAAAAAAAATACATGTAGAAATATTTAAAATTTAAAAAAGCTTTTTCCTAATTTCCCATACTTTCAGGAAATTGCTTGTCCTTAATTAAAACAAATCCTAATTAAAGCTCTCAGGCGTATAATCGTGTATTGGGCATAGCTTCTAACTTAAACAACTAAGGTAAAATAGGTTAAGGTGCACTAAATAAAAGCTTATCATCGTAAAAGCTTTCATCTGAAAATATAATATCTTAATAATATTACTTCGTTTACAAACTGTAAAGCTTTTAAGACCAACATTTGAAATTTTCATTTATGAGTGAATATTTATAAAAAAGTTTGCTCGAAAAAGCTTTCTCAACAGATTTGAATCTTAATTAGAGCTAAATAACAAGATTAGATTTGTTTCAGATGGGAAATAAACTATTACATAGATGGTAATAATACGTACATCTCTAGCTCTAAGGCAAATTTTAACCGGGACAACAAAAAATAAACGCTCTCGTGTAACGCGTTTTAAGATGAATTAAGACGTTTTCAAAATTTTAAATACTAATTTGTGAATTAAGAATTGTAGAATCCGTGATGCAAAGGATTTAACAGAAATCTAAACAGAAACAATTCTGAATGTCGTTATTTTGTTAGTGAATGCTTTATGTTCAAGTAAAAAGTAAGATCTACCGATCAAAATCCTTCAACTGGGTGCCCTCAATAAATAAAAATATGGAGTACTAATTAACATACTGGAAAAGGAGAAATTGAAAGAGCATACACCAGAAATGGAAAGATCATAAACCAATTTGAATGAACATACAATCTGAGAAGTAATCTTGGCTGAAATAATTAATTTTTTTTTTTAAATAAAATTATGTTGTCCACTTTCTGCATTCACGCTCTATTATAAATGAGCTTCTGTGCTCAAAATAGAGTGTCTATGATGGAGTGAATATCAATTGTAAAAATTCCAAATTAATGTTACCAAATAAATAAACCACAAGTTTTCTAAACAATTTCAAATTATGCCCACTCGTCCTTAAATTACGAGCATTTAACTACTAAGCTTTCAAAATATTTAGCAAAATCTTGAATTAGTTTGAATTTAAGTTAAAAAATTAAATTCTCGATTTGGTGGCTATCAACCAGACATCTGCAAAAGTAAACAAATAATATCTCTAACTGTGAGTATGATTAGAAAAGTTTATATTTATACAAAGAAATAAGCTAAACATTAATTTAAATATTAGCTTTTTTAAAAGCTTATGAAATAATCGAAACTTAATTTTCACAAAAGCCATCGAAAAGACCACAGTATATAACACAGTGATATAAGCTTAGAAAACGTAATAATGATTGGCTAACAGCCACAAATAATTTATATTTTAAGCTTTAAGCCTGTGGCATTGCTAATCGTAATTGCGATTTACATATGTTAAACTTTAGAGAACTTAGCTTTTAGTTCAATATATGTTTTTGATAAATTGTCCTTTTGGTAAACTGATATATGAAAATGAGTTAATTAATTTTGCAGTAATTATCTAAATCACACTCATTTTCTCAAGCAAAAATCATGCTTTATAAAAGAGCTTTAAGAGCTTAATTATTTTAGAATACCTAAAAATGAATTAAATTCAAAGAGCTTTAAAGCTCTACACAACGTTTTTTAAAAGAGAATAACGAGAACTGATCTTCTCTTGGGACACCTTTATTAAGCGTCATATTACACAAAATTGAATCTATCCTCCAATTATATTGCTTTAAAGCTTCACTCGAAATAATGAACAAAGGAAGGTTTTATTGAATTATTGTACTTAATTCATGGCATTCTAGAAGCTTTTAAGTTTCAAAAATGGCATTTAAAGCTCAGCAAATTATTCTCATACCAATTTTTTGCTTTCAAAATTCACTCAATACAAAACAGATAAATCTAAAACCAGTGATCATTATTCGAAATTGAGAATCGCTTCATGTTTTTATAAATTTCAGGTTTTCAGAATTTCAACAAAGTTGAGCTTATTACAAAATATAAATTTCACTCAATTTTATTTTGAATATCTTAAAATTTCACTCAAAATTTATTTGGTACAAATATTCGATATACCACTTGAACCTTAAGTTTTAAGGCATTTCAACTTCTATTTGAAATTGTTTCGGGTAAAAACTTCAAAAAACTTTGAATTCTGGGAAATTTGAGTATTGCATTTGGGAATATTGAGTGAAACTAAAATTATTCGAAATTAATTTCGAGCCTTATTTTTCACATCAGTTGTGAGTGAAATTGTATAAACTTATCAGATTATATCACCTAAGCCTATAGTTTTAGAACCATTTTCCACAAAAAATTAAGCTTTACGAAGAAATCTTCACCTCCGACCATCTCTGCAGTTTCAAAAGCAGTTGAAAAACGCTTTGTTTTCTATCCAGTTGTGTGAAATGAACTCCGCAAGATTGGGTACAAATTTTGCAGTAGCCAAAATGATCGCACAAGCAAACAAATGTTTAGGGATTTTTTTTAAAGATACTTCCCACAATTTATTTTGACCAGAGTGAAATATTCACACCGTTTGGAGTTTTTGTTGGCGAAGTTGGAATTCAGCATACATTCGGTTAATTTCATCCCATTCGCAATATACATTTTTTTTTATTTGTGCAAAGCGTAGGAAATTGCGTTAGTTTCATTTGACTATTCAATCCGATTAGTAACCTTGATTAATGTGCAGAAATGAGCCCAATTTTATATTTTTCCGATAATTAGTTTTCTTCTATTTAACAAACTGTAACTTAAAAAAACAAGCAACAAAAAAAATATCATGTTCCATAATTTTTTTTATTAAACAGAAAAATCATAAAATTAAAACATGACTTTCCGTCCCGTCCCATATAAAGAATTTGTGATTTCACGTATGCATTTTTTCCTATTTTATTTTTCTCTGTATAGTGTATATTGCACATATAAAAATCCAGGTCAATGGATCAAAACATCACCGTATAAATACAAAACAAATATTCTTTAATTGAATGTTTAGCTTCTTGGGTGAACATGTTATACAATTCCACGTGAAATGTGCACAGAGTATGATAATGATCATAAAATCAAATATTTTTAGAACAATAAAATAACCCCATTGAATTTATATAGCTAACTATAATATGTACGTGGATACGTAGATGTTATTCCAAGTAAATGTTAAACAATATTTTACATGAATGTACATATCTAGAAGAATAAAAAACCAACAGCATCAAATCTGGAAAACAACAACAAATCTTCATTAATATCCACAAAACAAAACGAGGGATGTAAAATTTGCTAGCTTACAAAACGCGTTGTATTTTCCAGATAAACAGCAGTAGCACAAAATCACAAATATAACACCGTTTCTTGTTCTTTTATTTTATTTTATTTTTTTGTTGATATGAGTACTTTTTATTATCATTATTATTATTATTAAAAATAATAATAAAAAATTGTGTAGTTTTTTGTTTTGTTTATTTATATTCGAGTACATAAACAACAATAATTTTGTTGTTGTATTGCAAACATAAATTTTATATACATATTAGATATTTTTCAAAAAGAAAACAACACAACAATGGTTAAGAAATGACAATAAAATGTCATACAATTTTATGATTTTTCATTGTGTTGTGTTTCCTTTTATATTTAAAAAAAAGGAAAATTTTGTGAAAATCCTTTTTTTTCTAATTTATTCACATTTTTTTGTAGTGTATTTTTACTCTGCTCCACAGTTGATATGAACAATTAAAACAAAACTAGAGAACACAGTTCTTCTTTTGTGTATTCACACGTCGTTTTTTTTTTTTTTGTTAAATTGAAGTTACCTAGGAATTTCTAAGTTTGGTTTTGATTCTTTTGATAAGCTTATACAAATATATATAGTGAAAGATGTATACATACATAGTCGTACACATTGGCTTTTTGATTAACTGCAACTTCTTTTCAATTTCAATAAAATTGGAAAAAATTTTTGTAAGAATTTTTATATCCTGGTCTCTGGAAGTGAAGGAAATTTAATTGCATTTATTTGAAAAATCTATTTAATGTTTCTGCCATTTTATGAAATATAAAACACGTTGAGTTTTTTTGTGTCCTGCCAGATTATTATCAATATCTAAAAAAATTGAGGTGTCGCCAACAAACGACTTTCTTTTACGATTAGAAAATTTTGAGAAAACTTATTATACAAATCAGGACACAGACTGACAGACGCAGACATCACTTCAAAACCCAATTTTTCGAGCTCAAAGGGCTTCAAAAATCTCAAGGTTGACAATTTTCATGATTACTAAACTTTGCTTTATTAACGTAAAAGGAAGTAATATAGTAAGAAACGGTATCTACAGGTCATTACCGGGGTGGTCCGTACCGAATCACAAATATCAAAATTATCTTCAAATTAGTGTCATGTAGAGATAAATTGCGGCTAAAGGTTTGGAAATTTTATAGTAGCGCAATCTGGATTTGAATAAACAACTGATATTTTTAAAATTTATCACGAACAACACAGCTAAACAAAAAAATTGTAAAGGGTATTCCCATTTGACGTTAATATATTATCTGACAGATGACAAGTAGAAACATTTCGATTATTATAAATGGGGAGATATACGATAGAACAACGCGTATTTATTATTACAAATTATTTTAAATTTGGGGAAAGTTATGCAGAACTTGTAAGAAAATTTCGTATGGAAAAGAAAATTGTTCGTCAATTGTGGTTCGAAAATTTGTTGCAAAATTTGTGAAAAATTGTTCGGTAAAGGATGAAAAAAGCGAAATATACCATCGCGTAGTGGTCGTTCAGTAGAAAATATTGCTGCTGTAAGTGCTAGCGTTAATGAGGGTCCAAAAAAATCAATTCGCCATCGTTCACAGCAATTAGATATTCCACCAACCACTTTTTTTGGATTAATTTATTCAACGAAGTCATCATTAGGTCATCTGGTGCAGCAATCGGACCGTATTTTTTTGAAATTGGAAGGTATGGACGTCCAGAATATGTAGTTTTAGCAGGACGGTGCCACATATCATACAACAACAGAAACATTTGATCTTTTGCGCTTTAATCGAATAATTTCTCGAAGAGGGAATACAACTTCGTCAACTTTATTGACCAAGTACAATATCATCGAAAGAATCTTGAGGTCACCTTATATTTGCCATTTATGTTTGGATTTGGAGTATTGTAATTTTTCCAAGACAGTTGGGATATTCACATTTTACTCTGTCATGATCGTTGAATGTGCTACTGGGACTGCTGCTGAGAAGCTAAGCACTCAGCACCTTATTCGAACAAACCCAAATTCCTCACACTATCATTTAATTCAACTTGCGTAAATATCTGTGCAACTTTACTATCCTCTTTATTACCACTGATGTAGTCATCATCACTTTCTTCTTCTTCACTGCTGCTTGACATTTTTTCTATCTTTAAAAACTAATTCTGTGGATAGTGGTTTTAAAATACTTGTGACATCAGTAGATACAATTCTAGATCTGGAGGATTGGATAAAACCTTTTACGTTAGTCTGAAAGAAGTAACACTCTTTTTCAGATCGGGGCTTACTCCATCTAACAGGAATTGAAAAACGTAATTTGTTAGAGAAGATAAGAATCTTTGAATAAGCAACTAAACATCGTATTACAAGAGCTACAAATACATTTCGGTATCTCGTCTAATATTTCACAACACTCGTACAACTTCTCTTAACAATAAATTCACCACAAACGTAACAAAAAGTGTTGGGATTATTTTTACATGGATAGTTTTCTTGTAGTTGTATAGTCAACACTAGCCAAGTTATCCACTAATGCTAGCTGCGGTTCCATGATGACAACGACTGCGACTTCGCTTTTTCATCCGAGCCAGCCGCCGATAGTGAGGTTCCGACTCCCAGCATCGTAACACTTTTTCCCCCGTGTCTGTCAGCACATCGCAAAAGAAGTGATCCAGCAACACCACGTGGAGCTACCCTGGACGCAGGCACACCAAACATGCCACGGCGACTGAACAAAAATTATTGTCAAAACCTTATGTAATCGGGTTATTGGAGTTTAAAGCTCACGTAATGAGGTTTTAAGATTACAAAGCTAATGTTGTAAAGTTTTTGAGTTTGAAGAGCTTACATAATAGGATTAAGAAGTTTACAGTAAGTTGTTGTTAGATTTAAGAAGCTCACACTGATGGTGGGATACTGTGGTTTAAAAGTTTATGTTATGGTTTGGAGAGCTTATATTACAGGATTGTTGAGTTTCAAGAGCTCCCGGTATGACATTATTTTATTTTAAGGACTAACAATGATCGATCCTAGGATTTTACAACCTTTAGAGGGAAAACTCTAAGGATACTGGGATTAAAACATTTATGTTATGGGATTTTAAGGTTTGAATAAATTTTCACAGTCTCAAAACCCTGAGGTTAAAAGCTTATGTTGTAAACCTATTGTGTTAAAAGAGCTTATATTATAAAGTTGTTTGGTTTAAAGAGCTTACCACATAGGTTTAGAGAGCCTATGGTATAGCGGTTTTGAATGGATTTCAGGAGCTAGCACCGGTCGATTTTAGAATTTTCTGGCTACTAGTTATGTTGTGAGATTGTTGTGTTAGAAGAGCTTTATTGTAGGGTTGTTGTTTAAAGAGCTTACCGCTTGGGTTTAAAGAACCTAGGGACAGCATTGTTTAATTTCAATAAAAAGCGTTGTTTAATTGAATCGCGGCTGCGAATTTTTATCTTGGGTCTATTATATTTAAGTGGGTTTTATGTCAAAATTCCTGGAAAAATTAACTCGCAGTTGGAACGAACGTTCTGTGAGGCCTCCTGTGAAACCCGACCTTTACGAAAGCTATCATCTTATAGTTATTATTAAACGTGATAGTTGACCGAAAAGATCCTACATCTTGAACGACACAGGTCCTTTTCAAACTCGTTGTGAAATTTGGGAAATCTCGTCCATATCAATTCTTACTTATGCTGGAAATAACAATAGATGATGTGAGATTCGTCTATCGATTTCATGAATACATTAAAATTGCGAAGTTGAAAGTTTTCGACAATCGTTTTTTGTGACAATCACAACAAATTTTGTAATATAACAATCTGTCAAGAAGACGAATATCATTAAAAACATTGACAAGGGCTTCGATACACCTTCTATTGAATTCAATGATGTGCACATCAAGTTGGGTTGAACAACATTGAAATTATCGAATATCTTGAGCCAGATAAACAGTAGGTATTACTGCCATTTTACAAACTCGTAGTTAGTATATTTTCTTGTGATCTAGTATCAAATGTAGCATTTCGATCTTATCGCCGGTAGGCACCGCTGACTGCTAGATGACCTCGATTCACATCTCAGCATGCTTCCCGATAAAACCATTGGCGTAGGTATTTCGATGAGAAAGAGGTGGAAGACAATGAGATGGACAACTTGGAGTTTGACAATTCGTATTTGGTGGTACGCTTTGGATATAGAAAACATTTGGATTTTAGGCAAGCTGATGAAAATCATTCAAATAAGCGAAACTTGGAAGTGTTTGAATAAATACAAAATAACGTCTATTCTGAAGGTGAAATTGTCGGCGAGAGTTATGACGGTCAAAATGTATAGTGTAATCGTGCTAGTATCGCAAATGTCACAAAAGTATGTAGTAATGCGGCGGAAAAACCGCATTTTTATTTACCAAAGGTGCTATTGCCCAGGTTTGATGGGAATAAGACAAATTGGCCTAAATTTCGACGATTCTGCCAAAAAATATTTTTATTTGGAAGGCTCCTTGGAAGGCAAAACAATATCAATTATATCGAGTGTTCTATTTTCATAACGTGGTTTTCAGTTGACTTGGGATAGTTTGTTGACACGTTTGAATTATGATGTGGGCATGCAAATGAGTGAATTTTTCAGCTTAAAATTAGTAAAAGATGAATCGGCAGTAGTGGTGCAACGTCAAAGCCAAATACTTGTTAAATGTATTCTTGTTAAGCAAATGTTTAACTGATGCGGTTACAGTACACAGAACCTCGAAAACTATGTCAATTCGAAAATAAACATAATAAAAAGCAAAGCTGAATATATTTGGAAAGATTTGGAAGAAGGAGAACTAGAATTCTGGTAAAGTCGCAGGAGCAAGATGCAATAAATAAACATAAATCATTTACCAGTCGAAAAGTTTTGTTGTTGACGCCAAACCAAGATATGAGTTTAGTAATAATGATCATTTGTTAAATAAGTGCAGAATATTTTTGAGGATGAAACCTCAAAAACGATATAATCCTGTAAAATTAAACGACCTGTGCTTAACATGTTTCAAGTCAGGCAGTAAAGCAAGTAAGGCATATCGAATTCATGGTTATACCTCCAATTGTACATAATTTACCAATGAAATATTTCAATATTAATGGTTGGGCATTTTTGGATAACACTGAATTGGTGGACCCTGAATTTAATGTACCCAATTCAGTGGGATTACTACTTGGAGCAGAAATATTTCACCGAATAATGCTCAAAGAAAAATTATATTTAGAGGCTGGTATGCCTGAAGTTACGATGATACGATGTTTGTATGGCTAATTGGTGATAAGATTGTTATGCAGGAAACTGGATCATTTTTCTTAGTCAACCCATAACAAATGTTCAGAAGATGAGAATGTAAATTGGTGTGTGCACCGTTTTTGTCAAGCAGACACATTTGAATCAACTTCACGTTTACCATATGATGAAAAATACTGTGAGCAACATTTTCGAATGTCTCACTTACGAGGTAGTAATGGTCTCAATAGCTTTGAGTTGCCGTTTAAGAACAATGTGACTGAACTAGGGATTCAATGCGGAGGTTCCAATATCTGGAAACCAAATTGAGCAAAAATCCCCATTTAAAACCACCGTAGGCCAAATTTGTGTCAGAGTATCTTAAACTGGAGTACATTAAGATATCATTAAGAAGTGCTGAAACAAGGTCAAATGAGGAATATTTTATGCCACATCACGAGATGTTTAAACATGATTTGACAAGCACTAAACTTCGTATTGTGTTTGATATTTTGTCTAAAACGTTTTTTATGCAGGACCAGTACGCCCTGACCTTTTTATGGTTATTTTGCGATTCAGATCATTTATCTATGCTATGACAATTGATATACAAAAAATGTGTATAATCATCAGTCTTCACACTCTAAAAAGTTTTGTGGCGAAAAAACCCAACTGATCCTTTGCAAGGGTTTACCTAGTGTGGCTTATAGAACTACATCGGCTGCATATATTGAAGGTGATAATTATGCACAGAATTTCAATGATGCAATGAAGTTACAAACCCAGTTAATTGCAAAATTGACGAGTTTTGGAATGAAACTAAGGAAATGGGCGGCCAAGGACAATAAGTTTTTGGCACATTTAGTTGATGAAGATATGGAACAATTTTCTGATAAAAATGAATCAATTAAGACACTGGGTTTTCATTGAGATACTACGAAGGATCATTTTCGTTTTAGAATGCAGTTAACTTGAACAGTATAGCTCAAAACGTGTACTAGCGACCATTGCGAGATTATGTGATAAATTAGGATTTGTAGCACTTTGCCTTGTACGTACAAAGATTTTGATTGAAAGGTTATGGATTTTAATGTTGGGTTGGGATGAACAGTTACCAGAAGATTTGCTGGAATTATGGAGACAGTTTTTTTTTGATGAATTGCCTACACTAAATAAGTTGCGGTTTTATAGATGCATTATGATAATCTAAGTTATAAAAATGGAAATATATGAATTATACATGAGTTTGACACATTTAAGGCTTTTTGATGAGTCAGGAAAGTTAGTACCGAATTGGTTTGCAGCAACTCGAGAATTTTACCATTAAAGGTGCAAACAATAGCACGACTATTGGCCCGAACAATCAGTAAAAGTTATCAACGCGTTGAAATTAATCACACCAGTGTTATGGTGTGGTTTAATTCTACAATTTCGCTGCAATGCTCAAAATTCAGCCTTGTATGTTGAAGGATTATGTTGCTTGTCAAATATCAGTAATTCAGAATACAACATTGCAAAAGGTCTGGCGATTTATAGAAAGTGAACGTGACTCTTTTCCATAAGATATGTATGCATTTTAAATTACTCTACTGTAAAGGCAGTATATTTGGGATAGTTGAGGATGCAACTTCTCATACCTTTATCGCATGCTTAAATTGATTTTTTTAGTCGAAGAGCTCACATTGCTCATTTGTGGAGTAATAACGGGACGAATTGCGTTGGCGCTAATACCAAGCTTATTGAAATGATTCAGATTTTAAAATCAGCAACTGGTAATATTGAAAAATTTTGTGCTGAAGGAATTTTATACCACCTCGAACTCCAAATTTGGTCAGAAGCGAAAATTTAAAAAAATTATTTGAAACACATAGCAAGAAATAAAGTGTTAACCTTGGAATCGATGTGTACAATAGTGGTTGAAATAGAGAGTATAATGAATTCCAGATCCATATCACCTATTTCATCTGATCCTATAACAATTTTGAACCATTTACTTCAGGTCATTACTTAATTGGAACAGCCATTAATTCAGTTTTGGAACCTGACGTTATGACAGAATCAAGTAATCGATTAACGCAGTGAAATTTGATTACATAATTTGTAAAACATTTTTAAAACAAGGTTCAGTCAAAAATACATATTGGGTTTACCTCAAAGGTCTGGTGAGATGTGCTACAATTCGTATAATAAAGTATCCGGAGAAACCAAAAGGGGCAAAAATATCTACCATGCTTGATAAAGCGTTTCACCTCAATAAAGCTTTGGACTAAACAAAACGTTAATTTTAACAACATCGCTTCCTGAATTTTGACTGCTAAAAGAAACAAGAAACTGCTTCACGAGGGTTTGAGTTTTATTAAAATTTAGGTTTTCAAAAATATTATTCGTAAACCTTTTGGAAATTGATTCATAAATCAGCAGAAAAAAAATTAATTTTTAAAAGCTTTAAGCGTGGTTAATTTAGCTAGGGTTTAGGCAGCGCTTTTAAAAATGGAGGATGAGGTGAGTAGGAATTTATATATGTAATTTTTAAAAATAAACAGAAAAAAACCTACCTCCTCTTCCAGGCTGCAAGAAGTGTAACTAAAACAGAACAAAAATCAGAAATTCTAGAAGGGAGGTCATTGATTATAACGGAAGCTAGTTAAAAGTTAAATTTCCATAACATCCAATTTTAGTAATTTCAAATTTTTTTTTAACTATGTAGTTGCCAATCTGAATTTCGCAACGAGGAAGTTGAAATTAAAATTTAATGCGGAAAGAATACAGGCGAAAATTATACCTATATGTAAACTATAAAATTCCCCCTTACGATAAATAATATTTTATCTTATCACCTTATAAATTATAAAGTTAACCGAAACAAAACTATAACACACCTAAAGATTATAAAAACTAGTAGGTGAAGAAGATCGTTATCTCCGCCACAAAATATAGTTTTGGTTATATGATTTTCACCCTAAAAATTGTGTTTTAATTAAATTAAATCCTTTGAATATATTTTGGGATGATACGAGAAGATTATGTTAACTATTAGAATTTCTTAAAATACCACGAAAAATCACTTTTATAGTGTGTAGACATTTTAACTTAGATTTAACTAATTAGTTTAAATGCCAAAACAGTATTACTCTGCAGGCCAGGTAAAAGATTAAATTTCCATTATCCCGTGACAAGAATAATACAATGTAGTTCAAATTTACCATTTATATTAAAAGCGGCACATTGCATGTGATAGATTAATGCAGCGCAACATAAAATACAATATACTACTATGTGTATACAATAACAAAGATACACACTTCAGAAAATCCGGAAAATCCAAAACTGAAAAGCAAATGAACAATTATTCGATAAGTAGCAGCAGCTAGCTCTGTATACAGTTACCATTACATTACAACAAAAGAACATGAATCATAATATCGTCGTTTATTACATTAATTTTTATGAAATGTCTCAGCAAGACTTCTCTCATTTATTTAGTTATTTGTTATTTAAACTTAAGATTACTTTTCTTATTTCGTATTTATTTAAGAACATAATAATAATTCTTTAGATATATACACTGGATAAAAATGTTTAATATTTTATAAGAAATAAGACTAAAGGGAACAAAAATTTGTTTTTGTTTATACATATAACGAAATAATACAAGAAATATGAATGTACCAAGGGAAGTGATGTAATGAGTTTGTGAGTAGAGCTGAGTAGCAACAAAATTGGAAAATTTCGAAAGGAGAAAAATTCTTTACATCACTACTAAAGTTCCTAGTAAGTAATAATAATATGTAATAATAAAAAAAAAAAATATTTTTACTCAATTCTGATTTTGACATTTTAATAAGAAAATAAATTTTAATAATAAAAAATAAAAGGCGCGCACAAACGATAATATTTAATGAAACTTGAAATGAGAGACTGTGTATAAGGAAATTGAAATACAAGACGAATTATGTCTGTATACAAGAAAAGAAAATTGCTTACGATAACGTTATAAATATTCATCAATTATTTATTGATGGATCATTCTAATCGTTTATTAAGTATGGGTAATTATTTTCATAATTAATCAGATACACAGAACAATTTGGTATATTTGTGGATATTAATGTGGAGAACATAACTATAACAAAGAAGTAACAAAATTCAAGAGCCAACGAGCCCGGTAAAATAAACGAGCTTCTACAACTATGTTTAACAAAATACTTGAACAAAAAACTTACATTTGGCTGTCTTTCATGATTTGTTTCATTTAATTTAAATCTCGCTCGTTTGCCGCCAGCACTCACCTAAAATTAAATTATAGTTTGTGATATTCGTAAACATTTTATGAATCTAAATAAATTACCTGTAAAATGTTGGTAACTTTTGATTCGCGGTAAATTGTAAATAACTAAATCCGTAAATTTCCACAATTGACTGAGAAATCAATTGACATCAAATGGAACCTTAAAAGAAATAAATAAAATGTATATTAATTAATTATAAATTTAATATTAAAACAATAAAATCAGAACAAAACTAATTAATTTTAAATTCACTCACAATATAACACAACAGAAATCGACCGCCATCACAGAACACACCACAAAACACGAATAATCATGAAACAAAAGAAATTGACAATTTATTTTTGAATTTATTATTTGGTTGCGTTCAGTAATTCAAATATTTTAACAGTTGGCATAACGATTATTTCGTGACTGTATCATCATCTTCTGTCACGATAGTTAATATAACTATAACTATATATAACTATACTTAAAATGCAAAAATTGAAATTAAAATGTAGTGAGAACTATAATTTCACTACTAAAATTATTTTTTAATATAAATAAGATAATTAACAATTAATTAAACCATCTCGAAAAAATTGTACGATAGTTTTGATATAATTATGGCAAAAAATTATGGTTTTATAAATTTAAAATTTGTCAAATTCGTTTGTTTCATGTTAATTCGTGTTTTTTGTGACAGCGGTGGGATTGCATCATATTTGTGTGCTTTGCAACTTTTAAAAACAACAAATAATATTTTCTAATTATTTTAACCATTTTTTTAACACAATATAACAATTCCAGTAAGCTAGAGTCCATCGAGCAAGATTTGTAGCAGAAGAATTTTTACATTGCAAGGATTTTATAAATCAAGCCGATTGTCTCAGCTCATTTGGATGTTTGAAGGGAAACCAAACTATTAATTAATTTTATTTTGCAGAGAGTTGGAAAAATTAACTTTATATTTGACATAAATTATTGCATTCTATTTAATGTTGCAAAGTACACACAACTACATACTTTTATTGTGTGCTGGTAGTTATTTGAAATGAGTATTGGCATAAAATCTTTGGGCATTGCGATGCATTTGACAGGAGCCGTCTTTGAGTTTATATAGGGAATTTTTTTAGCGTTCACGCTAGAGCTAAGGGTCCTCATTAGCTGCTACGATTACGTTATGTTTGTCGTCTTTGCTACCGATGATAATATCGTCAATCCAAGGTGGTACATCCCACAATTTCAGTTTTGTCATCCATTCGTTGCCAAAAAGATTAAGCAATGAAGGTGACACGTAGATGATTCCAGCAGCTTCGTGTTTGCCTATCTTCAAAGTTGCGGCAAAACATCCCAGGATTCATATAATTTTGCCGGAAGAGTTTGCGCTACTGCGGTACTGTAATGCTGTAGCTTAAACTTCTGTACTGTAATAATGTAGTTTAAACTACGTTCCGTCAACAATTGCAGTGACAAACTTTTTGGTTGAATTTTGGTGGATATGCTGATCGCGTTGCGGATCATTTCTTGGTACTTTTCATATTGGCTTGAAACCTCGATCGATATGCGATTTCTTCTGCCCGCACTGTCTTCTTGTTTGGCCATTTCCTGATGCTCGAACATATTTTTCTCTTTTTCTGCAGTTCGCATACGATCGCAATTGCTGACCAGTACGCGGAGGTTCAACTTGGACGATGTTGAAGGATCGTCGGTTGCCTCGAATTGTGTGTAATTTGATCTATAATCTCGAATAGCTTCTTGAGAATTTCAGCTTCTTTCGAATCTACCAGACCTTGTACGAATGCCAGCATCTTTATATTTTCTTAGCCGCATTTTCTGATCTCAAATGTAAAGCATTCGCGCATTACCCGGGCTGCATAGCTTTTGTCACGTTCACCGTATTTTTCTGATCTTAAAAATTTTCGTGAAGCTTTCTGTCCGAAAATTCGCTTGAGATTATTGGCAGACAAATTCTTAGGCAAGTTTGGTAAGATTGGATTTGCGAACTTCTGGTAGTCAATTTGTGATAGGTTCTGAGTTTCCTTCTGCGGTGTCCTGAAAACGTTTTCCGGTTGCTCGCGTTCGGGTTTCATTGCTCTGTTTGGACACGTTGGCCAGCCGCAGCCAGAACTGCTTGCATTATTTCCTTTACCTGATTAAAATCCATCTTTTCCTTTTTCTTTTTTTTTGTACGGTTAACTTACTCAAAACTGCAAATTTTTCCAATTAATTTCGCCACTGTGAATTCTTCTGTTGTTAGGGTACGAATATGGAAGTAAACACTATATATTTATGTGCAGTTTAATCTTTTATTTTACATCTAAACTCCTCTTGACCTTTTGTCATGACCTATACTATTCCTTACAGGTTCCATATAGCTCTGTGGGGTACCGTTTGAGCTTATGTTTGGTCGGAAAATTAAGGCACATTTTCATTTAATTTTGTTTAATTTTATTTTAGTTTTAGTTATTTAAACGCTCTTCAGAGAAGAAGAAAGTAGTTAAAAAACTGACAGTACGACCAATATCGTTATTGTCACGGATTTTAGCAGAAAACTTGGAGGAAGATAATATACGCTTAATGAAACCTCGTCAACAATTATGCTTAAAAATACAGAATTTTGTAAAACTGTAAAATTTTAGAAAAAATAAGTAGTTATGATGAAAAGATTGACCTGGAAATTCATAAGTAACGAGAATAAAAAGCTCTATCAATCAAAATATACAAAATTTCAAAACGCCCATTTTTTGGGCAGGAAATTCTTAAATGTTTACTCATTCTTCTGCACAATTAAATCTCAACATCTTTTTATCTGCCAAACGTATCCTGGACCAACAAATCCTTCGATTTAATTAGGGTTGAACAAAATTGTTGTTAAGTGCCTTATTATGTACATTTTTCGTTTCTTTGAATTTCAAAAGGAAAATATTATAAATTTTAAGAAAGAGGTTACACCGAGGCTGGTTCAAAGTGCCGAAAGTCGCGAAACACGAGAGAAGTAGCTAATTACGAAAAAAAAAGATAATTGTTACTTTTCATTGTATATCATCGTCAATTTATTTATGTGGTAGAAAATTGGGAAAATATCTTGTTTCTGGTAAACTTTTGTAAATCCCTTAAATTATATTAATGTTTTCCTGTTTTTTATTTTGGTTTGGTTCTTGTCCCTATACACACTAAATGAATATACCTAATACAAAATCAACTTTAAAAAAAACCAAATTTGGAAAACTTTTTACTCGAAATGTACCCAAAACAAAAACAACACAAAATGGGGGGTTTGTTTTAGAAAATTTTCCGATAATTTATCCTTTTTTTGTATTTTTTATTTGCGTGTGTGTGTGTGTCTCTATTTGTATGTGTGCGAGATCTTTTCCCAACAATACATGTCTAATTCGGAAAATGTTTATCATAAGAGTACGATTTTTGTTTTGTTTTTACTGTGCACGGTATTGCCTAGTTATGTGCGTAGCGTTGTTGATTGAGGAGATACCGAAAAGGTCAATTAGGGATTATTTTCCTTCACGCAGCAACAAAGACAACAACAACAACACAGGATATTCAATATAAATTTTAATTGAAATTTCTTCGAACAAAAAAAAATTGTTTGGGCACAAAATTTTGTTAATTTATTTAAAATAAATAACAATTTAGGTAGGTACTTTCTATAAAATCGGCAGGTAAAAATAAATAATTCAGAATATTCACGACAAACAATTATAAGTATATGTATATATACATATATACGTACATGTATATCCCAAACCAGATTGATGAGTTACCTATATTCTTGGTATTTTGATGTAGGTAATACTACAAAAATATTTGTAAATGACTTAACCCCAAAAAAATTAAAAATTAATTTGAGTTGATAAGCTTTTGTTTGGGGGACTGTTATCAAAATGTTGAAAATTTTATTACACCACTTTATGACGTGTTAAATCAAGTTACCAAATCCAATTTGCCAAATTGAATCCCGGTATGCATAAACTCCTTTGGCCAAAACGTAAAAGTTTATTTTATAGTCGGGCAAATAACAAAAAAAAAAAAAACTTTAATTAGACTAACCTCTCTAAAATTAATTTACTCTTAACTAAAAACAGCTAATACAACAAACAAACAAACAAATATATAAAGTTTATACTGGAAAAATTTCGAAATCAAAAGTTTTTATTTATTTTTCGAGTTTAGTTTTTCAACATGTTATAGATATCCTTATCTACAAATATTATGTATGTACTATACATACAACATACATAATATATGTGTTATGTCGAGTAAATAAAAATCGATCGAATCTCAATTTAAAATATAAATTTGTATATTCAATATTATAAAACGTATAACGTTTGCCTCACAGGAACAATATAATATTCGTTGGAAAACTTTTGTGCTTTTTCGTAAATAAAACTTTCATGTGTTTATACTTTGGGTGAATAGCAATTCTGATCCGTATATTAAATTAAGGGGTTATTTATAAAACCATTTACCAATTTTTAGATCGAATTAATTAATATTTATCGGATAATTGGTTTACGTTTATATGAATAAATTTAAATTTATATATTTTGCCTCTGGGGCAAATAACAATTTGGGGCATTTAATATTTTATTATTTGTTTGTTAGCGTAGGTATATAAAATCTGTTACGATCTCTTGAGAAGTGGTGGCACAACAATATACTTACTTTGAGAGACACGAAACACATCGGAACAAACCATTAAGCAGAAGTCACCGGTGCGGATCAATAATTCGTGAACCCGATTTTTCAAAAAAATATTAGGAGGAAACAAATCCCAGCACCGGAAAAATTGTAAAACTTGATACTGCATTACAGAGTGGTGGAAGAAAAATATCAAATTTAAGTGAGTCAACATTAGGTCGAAGCATCTTTTCTCGCACCATAAAGTACCACTTTGCGCTTTTAATTCATAAATACCTATTTCCTACAAAAAACATGAAAAGTAGGCTTTTTTCTCTGTTTTTAAGGGCCAAAATATCTGTTTTCTATTATTGATTAAATCAAACGATTAGAGAACTCAAAAGTGAGGACAAGCATAACAAGGCAAAGATCTCCGAAGATTCCTTTGTACCTGTTGAATAGGTAAACGAAGCGAAACTTGGCATGTACCACTATGCAGGCAAAGAAGTCTAAGAACTAAACAACAAAAAAAATCTCAAAAATAGTCATACCAGCCAGCACTTGGGAGTACAAAAGATAGCAGAGAGAGTTTAAGAGGTTGAAAAACGTGTTACATTAAAATCAATTATAACTTTTGAACTTGCCGAAAACATTGAAAGCCATTTTAGTTGCATCCGTGAGTTTCGCGCGATCAAGATCTGCTAATAGTTCTAATGCAGTAACGGAAGCGACTACAGGAGGAGAAACAAGAGAATGGTGAACAAGACACGGCAGGATAGGGCCGTGGCTTATGCGAGTTACATGACCTTTATGGCTGTTTTCTTTTTCTATATGTAAACTATTCAATGCAAGAAATAAATTAAACACATAAATAATTTTACCTAGAATTGTTGTCGCTGCTAAATGTAGTTCTACTTCTGTCCGGCTCACTTAACCATAACTTTTTTTTATAAGCCGAGGGTAAAATGGGAGCGTCTCAAAATCTCGGTTTTAATATCGGTTTTTATTTATATTTCTTTTAAAATTAATTTCCCCATTTTCCAGAATTTATAAAAACCGGGATTTTTTAGCACCGAGATTTTGAAAACCGAGATTTTGTAGCCAATCCGGGTAAAATATAGTATAGGTCGTTTTAACCGCCCACCGAATTTTCCGGTATATTTCATGAAAATTGAGTTAAAAAATTCAGAAATTGCAATCCCTGATCAAAACAATCATACATCATATAATATTAATTAAAATTTCATTGATGCGGCTGGTTTTATGGTATCTTTTATAAAGTGTAACTTGTAGCCTTACTTTAGTTTGGTTAAACCAGAAAACATTTTTTTTACGGCAGAATACGTCGATAACAATACTAACGAAATTTTTGGTTGTTATGCCCTAATTCTAGATTTTTAGATAGATGCGCACTTTAAATTATGTATAATAAAAAAACCTAAAGTTTTGGGTCTACACTTTATACTTGCCCGCCCACATTTTAATTTAAATTAAGTGAAAGGGTAAATTGGATCAAAAGTCATTGTTTGAGAGTGCTTGGATTATACAGTTTATTACGAACAAATTTAATTTCTGCCACAAATTTGTAGCGAAATGCTGATGCTATTGACGATAGTACAACTAGGTAAAGCGCCTCTTGCGAGAAATACAAAACATGTACCGGTTATGCACAAATTGCGTCGAAATCGTAACCACAAAAAAAAAAATAGAAAAAATGACGTGGCTACTAAAAAATTGGGACCCTTCAATCATCAATAATGATTATACGAGTATTTTTCGTTTTTAAATTGAAATGATCGTTGTAAACAAACTTTCTGTTTTTGTTAAAAGTGATTTGATTAATATTGTTGAATTGTCAGTGCGTGATCTTGGCGGGCAAGGGCATATAGAGCCGCAAATTAACAAATATAGAGCGAAAGAATGTACCAGATTTATGGAAATCATCCCGTTGGGCTCTCTATGATTGTGCTAAGAATCAGGAAAACAACCTTACGATGGTTAACCTATAATGGGCAAATCGCCCGTTTTTTGCTTTAGATAAATTTGAAAATCCGTGCCCTCAATACGAGAGTATAATCTTTCCAAATTGAACCTTACTTATACATAGGGTTTTCGGATTAAACGAACCCGTTTCCGAATTAAGCGAAACTACATATTTTCAAAATTATACGTTTTTCCGAATTAACAGAAACCTTTCCCGATTGCAATGAAAACTTTTCCAAAATAAATAAATTTAAAATCAATAAATACGTAAATCGGCGTCTTTTCAAACCCTATACTTTTGATCAAGCCTTTAAAATTGGATTCTCTCATAGTACTTAATAAATTCATTACCTTTGATCTTTGAGAGGGTCTTTTATATTTTGCTTAATATCAGTTAACACGGAGGAAACACATTATGTACATTGTACACGGTTTTTCACTGCTTAGATCAAGTTTACTGGATGAGTATTCTAAATATATGGAGCTCATAAAATATTTTATAACGGATTATGCCCGAACCATAACACTACCCTGAGCCCTCATCATTTTTGCAGCAAATCTTAAAATATTCCGATATGCTCCCTTCGCCCCGCTTCAACATTCTTATTATCAATTCCTCTATCGAAAAGATTGTAAACGCACTCATATCAATTAAGCTGAATTGACTCCTGTGTGAATAACATTACCTTAATGAGATTAGTTGTGGTTCGAGTGATAATTTTGCTTTATAGTGTTGATAAAAAAAGCATATTCTTTTAAAAAGCACCACAAGAAAAAACAAACAATCGGAAAAATGTTCACAATTATTTTGCTGGCAGGATTTGCTATAGAATAGATGGCGGAAAATTATCGAGTTTGGTGATTCAAAATTTACGATATCGTCTAAGAATTGTTTCGCATGTAAATGACTTTATCTGCAGCAGAAAATCATAAAAAAGTTTCTTCTTTCCTTGTCTGCTTTTGCATAAAAAATTTAATTAATTTTTCCAATGAAAGCCTTTACTCTTTAACTAAACTATACGAATGTACGATCAAAAATTAAATTTTTTTAAGTCATAATTAATGTTGTTCAATAGCTTTTAACTATTTTCCTAAAATCAGGTCAGTTTTGGTTTAACGCTGATTGAAGAAAGTTGAATTTACGATCGTCAAAAGTTTAATTTAAATTCGAAAATTCCTGCAAAAACTGTAAATCCAATAGAACCTGGGCTTCCTCAAGTGCACTTGTCGAAGGACATGCAAAGAATTTATTAAGAAAACCGGATTTAGAAGGCATGATCAAATATAGAATTGAAACGGTCACAGCTACAGATTGGTAAAATTTCATCTTAGACACCATGATACTCCCCCCTCCCCCCCTCCCGCTGGTGTTATAGCAGCAATACGTGTTTTTAATTCACAAGGAATTTATTGGTTTTAAATTTATTTAATTTGGTTTTACATATTTTTGAAAATGTTTCATTTAATTCGAAAAAGCTACACCTCAAACTAACCCAGTAAATTTATATCGAAAGAGGGTTTTTCCATATTATACCGATAATGTCGTCGCCGGTATTTCGATAATATCGGTGTACACTTTTCCATTGGAACGTTTTCACCGATATCGGTGGCGATAAAAAATTACAAAACTATTATAGTCATCTGTCGGTCGCTATTGCTACCTGTTATACTATCATGCCGTTTGTAAATAAATTATACATTTTGGACTTGTTTCGAAACGGTTACATCCCATAATTAAAAAAGGAAAAATATCTTTCAGAATGTCAATTAATTACACGAACTGATACAACAGGGGAATGATGTTCCCGATTTATCGTCCGATAAAATATATCCGTATGTCGGTACCGATAAATCGGTGGTGTATCAGCGGCGATAATTGTGTCATCTAATGGAAAAGCACACTAAGGGTAAAATATCTCGCCTCAATTTTTACTAACAGTCTTAGATACGTTTATTATCCATTTTTAACTGCCACTTCTTTACGTTAAAACGTATTAGTATATTGCTGCAACCGCGATTCCCCCGAAACTTTTGGGCGAACGGAAGTCTTTAGTTTGCTTTAGCAACGCTGAAATAATCTGTTTCCGTTTTTGGGCGAACTCATCTACATCGTTGAAAATCTTAAGATTTCCTTCTACTGATAATAAATTAGTTAATTATTTTGAAGACAATTTTATGTACGAAATATTGGGAAATTCCAAAAAAAGTTAACATTGTAAATTAACCAGCACGCAAGCCAAAACGAAAAGTATTTACACGAATTTTAACCAATTATCCTGATTATTTGTATGAATGTTTTCAGGCGTAAATTTAATATAATTTAGGTACCACAAGAATCGAAATCGGATATATACACGCGTTGTATTTTATGGCAAACGACAAAGCGATAATAACTTTAATGTTTGTAGTTTGGTATTAATATGAGAAGCAGAATTAAAAAAGGTAATAACAACAAGCGCAGGCGAAGTAGGTGGTAAGGGTCCAGTAATAATTTTGCATTAGACGTACTTTCCCGTAAATATTTTGAAGCTTTTGTGTAAATTGGTTATTTTTCGGATAACCAACATTCATTTCTATCAACCGTTTAGTGAATTTAGTTAAATTTTAGTGGAATATGTTAGACAATACTGCTTTTCTCGCTGGACTTTAGGAGCAGTAATTGGTGAGACATGTTTTTTATAAAAATGTTGATAATAAAAGCAAGGGATTTATTTTATTAATGTGGATATGTATAGCTAAAGTTTTGGAGGCGAATTGATAAAAACTAATAAACTTCAAAAACCGATGTAATATTAAATTCTTAAACGTAATTAATGAAAAATAAATAATGTTTAAAAATTTGCAGAAGAAATTGTTATCACGCAAGAGCCTAAGTCTGAAGCTAATAATTTTACAATTGAACCATCTGCTAAATTTGAACACCACGATAATTTAAGTAGAATTGTACCAGCTATAAGATAAGTTGAAGTGTAATATCGGGTAACCTAAAGCTAACTTAATAATACTATTTTCAGATACTTATCGCGTTTAAAGGTATTGACTTTAAAATCATCTAAGCAAATTATGAACAAAAAGAAACAAATTTTTCCGAGTATCCAACAAATTAAGCTGCCAATGAACATTAAGTAATTTACATGGAATCATTACGATTACTTCATTATGATCATTATTTGTAAAACAAATTAAAATAGTCTTAGAACTATAAGTTGTATATTACTGCGACTGTAAGTAAAAAAATTGTAAAATTAAATTAATTTACACAGGAATAGAACTGTGTGAATGTGACGAAGTTTGTAAGAGAATTTGAGTTTGTTACTATAATTCGATAATACAACCTGTACAAAGCACATTCCACATATATTACCACAAAACTGGAGTAATTCTATTACAATTTTCAAAAATATTAACTTCATATACCTAACAAACGATCAAAAGCCTTCTGGCAAACTTTACCGCGCTTTTTCGAACTACAGAAGTCAGTTGTGTCTTGCCAGAGTAATCAAAAGGCGATTATATTCAAAACCATTTAGTGGTATTTATATGTATAAAATAATTGAATGGGTATAAAAAAAATTAAATTTTGTTAATAATTTGGCAATATATCTGGCTTTGAATATTTTGTGCCGCTCGGAGAGTTTCGTCTTCTGGAATTATGTCCAGCAATACATATTTGTTGTAAAAACAAAGTATATAAACACAAATTCCTCATCAACTGTACATCAAAAACTAACCAACCAATAGTTAGTGTGCCAAACTTTCTGATTAACTAAAATTAATTTAAAATGTTTTGTTTGTGAAATTTTACTTCCTTACAAATACTTATGGAGATTATTTCAAAATAGATCATTCATATTTGACCGGATTTTGTTCTGACGTTTATTATTACAACTACAAGGGTGTTTATTCCTATATAAAGGAAATCATAAAACATTTTCAATTCCAAGTGAAACAACAAATATTTCAGATAATAGTCTAGTTATTATTTAAAGCTGCAAATAATCAAACTTTTGACTCAAAAACTTCCATGTGAAACCCCAATCCAATATATTTGATGCTACATAACTTGGCCAAGATTTATTAACTTAATTACTTAAACATATGTTTATCATTTTATGGTACTCACATTCAAATTACGTTCAAATTATTTAACCCAAATGATCTTATTACCAAGAATTATCATGAAGAATACTAAAGCAATTAAAAAACATGATAATTCTGGTTGGATTTGAAAGCATAAACCTATAAGCTCCGGACATATTCAAGCTTAATCAAACTCGACCAATATTAAAAATGTTGAGTATGAATATTATCAGAGCCTTCTAGAGTATAGAGCCATAATCAATATGACGTATTTTTTAGAAGCTTTTTTAGTGGTATAACTTTTCACTGATTTCTATAGGAATTCATAGTAAAAATGGTGTTTTTTAGCTTCAAGTTTTGCAATGAAAAAAGCAAAACTGTTACAAAATTTTCATACAAAAGTGTTCTTCATATCTTTAGCAGCAATATACAAGAAAGGTATATTGGTATTAAGTAAATATTAATTGCAGAAATATTAAAATTAAATTATTTCTAAAATATATTTTTCGAACTTTCATTTTGAAAAATACATCAAAGTTGGCTCTGACGAATTAAAATAATACTTGCTACATTTATCTTTAGTTTTACTAGTGTACGTAAGATGTCTCAGATTTATACAAAAAAATACGAAACAAATTGTTTAATCACAAAATTATGACCCGTTCTTAATATTTTGAGAATTTGTTTTGCTTTTCCTACAATTTTTGAACTTGAAATTTCCCCAGGCCGCAATTTTTCGTGCGATTTTTCAAAATGTTTACTGCCATCTATGTAATGTATATTGACTTAATGCACCCGATTTGTAGTAAGCTCTTCTTTTTAATTTGACCAGAATGCTGTTGTTATGAACTTTTTTTTAAATTTTGGTTTAAATAAATCAATTATTACAAGAAAATAAAAACGATTTACTTAAACGACATTTATATATGTTGAAATTCGAACATTTATGAAAATATTTCAGAAATCATAATAGAGTATTGGTAACGTTTTCATTTACAAATTTGTCTTTGGAAAAAAAGTGATTTCCCATATGTTTTATGCGTTTTACTATGGAAATTTTAGTTTTTTCGTCGTTTCTAATTCCCTTATAAAAGCTTCGTTTTTTAGATTATGGCTTGTATAATCAAGGTTGCTTTGATATTATGCGCTAATGATTAATTTAAAGCAGCTTTTTACAACTTTATTTTCCAAAATTCCAATTGAAAATTAATTAAAAGTTTTTGTAGAAAAACCGTGCATTTTGAAATTTTCAGTATAATATAAACATGCCTGGTGGTCAGGCTGCTGTGTATGCAGGGGGATAAACACAAGACTCGCTTCATGTGCCGTAACTGCATGCAACTTCAGCAAGTGCTCACACTGCCTCTTCGTGGCGGCCACTAGAAACTACTCTGTTAAAGGAGTAGGCTAAAGTGTGAGGGCTGTGGTCCTTCTACAGAAGGTTGGCGTTGGGTTAACAGCCCAACCTGTAAAAATTTTTTTGTTACGAAACCTCAACATGAGCCTCGGATATTTTTGGATTCACAACAACGACCTCGGACACGATATAAGGACAACGATTTTAAATTTGGAACATGGAACGTACTCAGCCTAAACCGCCCGGAGAGCCTCCATCAACTAAATCGTCAAGGCTGAGATGGCTTGGGCACGTACTACGTTCACAAAATCGGACCACTAAACAGGCCTTGGAGTCGGCACCAGCGAAAGTAGGACCTCGTGGGAGACCTCCTATCCGATGGATGGACGACGTTGAGAGGGACCTGTACACACTCGGTCACCGTGTCTGGCGTTCTCTTGTGGCGGATCGAAATATTTGGAGGAGCGTCGTTGAGGCGGCCAAATCCCTTCATGGGATGTAGCGCCAGCGGAAGAAGAAGAAGAATATAAACATCATTTTGGAAACCTAACATTCAGATAATTAATCCTAACAATGAACAAAATGTAATAGTTGTATTCAAAAAATTGAGCCAGTCTATTCGAAAGTCTATTTTGTTGACCATGCTTTTCTTTAAACGGAAGATAGAAAAAGTTTGGAAATCATCAAATATTTAGTCCTTTGATCAAATAATTAAATTCTTTGCAAAATGAAGTAATTGAGGTTAATCAGTATTTAGTCAAATTGGTGCTTGGTGTGAATAGTTCCTAACTGAATAAATGAAGACGGTAATACAGGCTTGGATAATAATATCTATAATATAGAGATTTGGAAGTTTACACAAAACCATATACAGTAAGTTGTTGCTTCAGTAGCTTAAATCCGAAAGTGAAAAGTCGATAATGCAGATTGTATTACTCCATCCGAAAGTAAAAACGATAATGCAGATTGCGTTGTCCCAGCCGAAAGTAAAAAAATCGGTATTGCAAATTGTGGTATCCTAGCCGAAAATAAAAAATGAAGTCGATATCGATCGGTAGCGTTTAGCCTAAAAACTACAAAGGAATGTAAGAATGCATGATTATCATTAAATACCTTTATTAATATTCATATATGGCAAAACCTGACTGCAGTTCCCCGTGGAAAATTGTGGAAACCTCGAGAAACCCAAACATATATTTTAATTGGAATAAAAACCGCTTCTAGAGTGTTATGTCTGGAGATGTATTTTATTGATGTGACTTGTCAATAGCTATCGCATGAAAAACATTCGACTTGCCAATAGCTATCGCATGAAAATTCGATTTTCCAAAAATCATTAAAAAATTTGTATAAAATCAGCCTCTAGAGTTATTCATGTCACTTATCAATAGATATCGTAGGTAAAAAATTCAGTTCAAGTTTCCCGTGGAAAATATCGGGAAATTTGAAAATCGTTCCGGCCGAAAGTAAAAAATAAATGTCAGCTTCTAGAGTGTTATGCCTGGAAATGGATTACATTGATGTGCCTTGTCAATAGCTATCGCAGGAAAAAAATTCAGTTCTAGTCTCCTGTGAGAAATCTCGGAAAATTCGATTTTCCAAAAATCATTAGCAAACTTGTATAAAATCAGCCTCTAGAGTGTTATGTCTGGAGATGTATTTTATTGATGTGACTTGTCAATAGCTATCGTAGGAAAAAAATTCAGTTCAAGTTTCCCGTGGAAAATCTCGGAAATTTGAAAATCGTTCCAGCTGAAAGTAAAAAATAAATGCCATCTTCTAGAGTCTTATGTCTGGAAATGGATTACATTGATTTGCCTTGTCAATTGCTATAGCAGGAAAAAAATTCAGTTCAAGTTTCCCGTGAGAAATCTCGGAAAATTCGATTTTCCAAAAATCATTAGAAAACTTGTATAAAATCAGCCTCTAGAGTGTTATGTCTGGAGATGTATTTTATTGATGTGACTTGGTAATAGCTATCGCAGGAAAAAAATTCAGTTCTAGTTTCCTGTGGGAAATCTCGGAAAATTCGATTTTCCAAAAATCATTAGAAAACTTGTATAAAATCAGCCTCTAGAGTGTTATGTCTGGAGATGTATTTTATTGATGTGACTTGTCAATAGCTCTCGCAGGAAAAAAATTCAGTTCAAATTTTCCGTGAGAAGTCTCGGAAAATTCGATTTTCCAAAAATCATTAGAAAATTTGTATAAAATCAGCCTATAGAGTTATTGATGTGACTTATCAATAGCTATCGTAGGAAAATCAAGTTTCCCGTGGAAAATCTCGGAAAGTTTGAAAATTGCTCCAGCTGAAAGTAAAAAATAAATGTCAGCTTCTAGAGTGCTATCGTTATGTCTGGAAATGGATTACATTGATGTGACTTATCAATAGCTCTCGCAGGAAAAAAATTCAGTTCAAGTTTCCGAAAATTTGAGAAATCTCGGAAAATTTCCTCACGGGGAACTTGAACTGAATTGTTTTTCTGCGATGGCTATTGACAAGTCACATCAATAAAATACATCTCCAGACATAACACTCTAGAGGCTGATTTTATACAAGTTATCTAATGATTTTTGGAAAATCGAATTTTCCGAGATTTTTCACGGGAAACTTAAACTGATTTTTTTTCCTGCGATGGCTATTGACAAATCCAATAAAACCGATTCAACTTCAGATATATACTCTACAGGTTGAGTTTATTCCAATTTTATGGATTCTTCTGATTTTTCAATGTTTTCCGCGATTAGATTAAACAAAGTTTTCCACATAAGACAATTTTCAACATTTTTTATTACAAGCCATGTATCCTATTTACTTTCGGCTGATAACCACAAAAATTTTTATTTTCTACTGGAGTGTTAATAAGGCAATCTGCATTATCGACTTTTTACTTTCGGCTAACTTTAACAGGGTGTTGTCTTGTGCTTTTGATGTGGCCCGAAATGTAGCCATGGGTCGTCGGCAATTACTCATCAGCTATAAGCATTGCCTTTAAGTTAAAGATATGCTTGATTAGGTTGGTCCTTCGGCTTTATGCCTCACTCATACTATTATCGCAATGACGTCATCAGGCGGCAAAGGAACTCGCGCCGATCTGAGATCCGATGGTGTCAATTCTTGCGAAAAAAAATTGGTGTTGGTTAATTTATTTTAAATTAAATTAATTAATATTCATATAAATTTTAATTGAAAATTCAATCTCCAAAATAGCGATTTACCGAGATTGAGGGCACTATAGCGAGAGAATGCCTCATCAGATCGGAGCAATTCGGGTATTCATGTGTGCTTAATAATGCATGGCAGATAATTGATTTTAAATTAAAATAATTAATCTCCACATAAATTTTAATTAAAATTTAGATCTACAAAGTGGCGATTTACAATGCTAGAGAGCATTGTAAAGGGAGAATGCCTCATCTGATAGGAGTATATGAGGCATTTTCGCGGAGCAAGGACGTACCGCCATATGTTAGTGTGGACTCCGATATACCTCTTGTGCTCTGCATCAAGGACACCTTCGACCTAGCCTGTGCCTCCAACACATTAGCCACGACGACTTTGGGAGGCACTTATCTGGATATCACATTCATCACTCACACCGCTGAGACCCTCCGCTTCATATCGTACTTCTCGTACCATCGCTCAATACTTAATCGTTTGCAAACAACAATGAACTTTCATTCCATGATGCTAATAATAAATAAATTTATTTTAACAAACCCATACATCGTGCCATTTCTCGCACCGCTTATAAACGTTATCACGGAAAACACCTACGGCCGTGTAGAAGACGCAGCCTACTCCGAATTTTTTTTATGAGTGGGAGTGTGATCCTAGGGTTTTCCATGGGATCATAGCTTACATTTTGGTGCGCATCCTGCTGGTTCATCAATGGAAGGATTTTGGGAGGATTTGTTGAAAGTGGCCTGAGGAAGTGGGAGCATATATGAATGTACATAATTATTATAGGATGTAGGTGAGCTTGGAGAGTTCAAGGCGAAAATAAGTGTAGCAGAAGAAAATTTGTATTTTCTTGTCAAAGCTATTTATGATTCATTTTATATCTTAAAAATAGTTAAATGTTTCAGGAACTTCTTCATGCAACGAGTAGTGACTTAAAATAGTGTTGTCATTATATTGTGTTAAATTACTAACTACCAGCTATTCCTATGTGCCTGTAACTGGAAGAATTTTGACACTACCAATTAAGCAATCATTGAAATTAGCAAATTAAGTCGCTTTATCAAATGTCAGATTCTACAAATTTGGTTAACAACTTTGATTTAATTGATTTTAAGGCAAACCAATTAACATTTAATGGCCCATTCTATTTAATCTCAGCTTACATAATGAAATACACATTTTCACAAAATATAAATTCAGGAAGCTTGAATAGGTATTCCCGAAGATATAAAAAAGTTGTCTTCTAAAAAAATTATGATATCAACTTGTGATTCAAAAGAAGTTGATATTGAACAAAGATTGAACAAAGTCTATCGACTGTTTTTGGAGATATTTTGTAGCGTAAAAGCTTGCACCATTGTTTTTATGGATGGCACACAAAATATATTTTTAGTAAATAGTGATGACCTCCAACATAAAATAATACTTTTAGTTTGTCTGATTAATACTCAAAACATAATTACTTTATTCTATATTGTAAAACATATAAATTAAAACTAAAACAAAAACTATTTTGCGCAAATTGATTAAAAAACTTATAACTGATGTATATGCACACAACAGTGTTTGTCTGTGATTTTCACTTAAATACAAAATACTAGAATAACGTACAACCAAACCCATCATGATTTATCTGTTTTGATTTTGCCAGAGAGATATGTACGTACACAAGATATACACTGAAAACTATATAATAATTAAATTAGAAATACAACTATATACTGCTATTCTGAAATTCAACTAAATTTATTTATTTATATAAAAACTATAATACAATAATAATAAAAACTAAAATAAAATTTACATTGTTTTATGTTGCTATATATTTGCTTATTTATAGTTTTTTATTATTTCATTTTAAGTTTTCCAATTTTTATTTTTTATTTTGCTAGTTTCTGCTGCAAATATAAAATAACTAATAGTAGTTTGTATACTATATATAGTAAGAAAGAAAGAAGCTTATAATGCAGAACTGAGGAGCGACGACGAGATATACAAGAAAACCAAGAAGAACGATGAAAAACAACATTTTCTTGTTTTGCTTGATTGCAATTGAAAATTCATTAAAACAAAAAAAAAAATAATTCAAATGAAAATTTTCAAATAAAAATTCAAACAAAACTAAAAATCCTGTTCATTTTCTATTTTGTTTTTGTACTTTCCTTTTTGGTTTTTTAGTTTTCCCGTTCATTTATTTCAATTAATTATTTTTTCCAGTTTTTTTTTTTTTTTTTTGTATTTTTTAATCAAACTATGGCATTATAACAATAATGAACGAAACGAATTTCAAACGCGAGAAAGAGAGGGAGAGTAAAAATTTTCTTTTCAACTTTTTCCACAATATTTTCCCAGCGTGTAATTCTCGACGATGTACACGAAAATAATTTTTCATTAAATATTTAAGTGATTACTTTGGTCATCCCTAGATATAGTTGTACAAATTTTATTGTACCATTTGTCCTTAGAATATGAGTACAAGTTAAGATAATTATTCGTTGAAATTAATTTTCATTATTGTGAGAAAATTGTGTAGCACCGTAAAATATTGTAAGAGCTTTTAAAAGTCATATTATTTCTAACTTTTTATATTTCTAGTCAAATTATTGTTCCATTTTAAAATTTACTTTATGGCTCAGATTCGAAAAAAAAATCCAGATAATTTTGTCTTCGTAAATGAGCTTTAACAAGACTCGATTAATTTCCTGAAGTGATTAGAAGTTTTCTAACTTTTGAAGCTTAATTGGAAAAAATTTACTCTTCAAACCCAGTTCCTGCAAGGATAGAAGAACCATTAAGCGAGAGCCTTTTTCATCTTTGAAACTAATCAAATTAGTTTAAACGCGCTTTCAAGTTAAGTTTATTGAAAAGCTCAATAAAATATTGATTTAAAAGATTTTCTTGAATCTTAACTTTAAAAGGGAAATAAAAGCTTAACTTTTATTGAAAAGTTTAATACATTCTTAGACAGTTAAATAAAAGCTTTACATTCAAAAAAGCTCTTAAAATATTTCCCAAACTCCGGCGCGTTTAAAGCGTTTTACATCAAAAATTAAAATACCTTTCATTGATATTTGGAAAATATTTTAAGAGCTTTTTTTAAATTTAAGCTTTTTTTTTTTAAAGTTAGGATTTCTTCGAGCTTTTTTAAAGTCAAGATTTTATTGCGGGTTTCAAAAAACTCTAATTGAAAGCTCTTTCAAACCAATTTGGCTCGTTTGAAAGATTATAAAAGCTCTTGCTTAATGGTTCTTCTATCCTTGTAGGAACTCGGTTTGAAGAGTAAATCTGGGTAGAAGCTTTAAAAATGATTTTATCAATTTGAGTTTGCCGATGTCTGCACTTCTAATGTTCGGTAATTTAGGTGCCTCAGTTGTCACTTTGTCAGTAGAAAAACCAAATTACTGTTGAAATCAATTGCATTGACCACGTTGCCATTTGATTCAACTTTGCTTAATATTTCAATGATCCTTCTGGCTTTATTGTTGAAATGGCTAGATTTTGTAATCTATGAAAGGCCGGAAGATTTATCGAATTTGAGCTAGAAAAATATTGTGCTGCTGCTTGGAATAGGTTAAGGTCCGTAGAAGGGCGGAAAAGCTTCCCCTCGCATTTTCATGCTACATTCTCTCTTGAACTTATAAATTTTCTGCAAAAAGTTTTTTTTTTTTTAAATATTCACCTTTTGATAGTATTAGCTAGTATTAGATGCCTAACAGTAATACAATCAGGTAAAGCTTTTGTTTTAATGAGAATTTTCAAATACTTCCTTTAAATAACTACCTCATGTAACCGCAACTTAAATATTGAAACGATTCGATAACCTTCGATCCCTCAAAGCCCTATAAAACAAAAATCCAATTATAAAAGCCAAAATAAATACAAACACTTAATGAGAAATCTCTTACCCCATTCAATATAAATTTAATACACAAAATTGATTTTTGAAATGCATATTTATTTAGAAAAGAACTTTTTGGGCAAAAAAAAAAATAACAACTTTGAAAATAATTTCATTTTAGAATAATAAAAATCAAATTGAATGGCAAAAAGAACTTTTTTTTTATTTTTTTTTTTTCGATGATGATATTGATGAAATTGAATAAAGAAATAAATCCATTTCCTATTTTTATTGCCACTTATTTGACACTTTCAACCTCAATATACGTATTATACTTTTGGGTGAAGAGAGATTTTCGATAACATTTTAACGTATTTACAGGTGTACCTCGTGTAACACTATTTCCTTTTTTTTTTAAAAGCAAGCCTCAACATTCCTGTACCATTTTGATCTATGAAATCGTTATATTGCACTGATTTTTTACGATTGAAAACGCTTTAACACGTTTTAACGTAAAAAGAAAATTTTTTGTTTTATAAGACGGAAATCTCGTTAGTAAAGAGTAGCTCAATTTTTGAATATACTGTTTTGTTATAATGACACACTGAGTACCTCAGTTTTCTGTACCGAAGAGAAAGAATCGAACTTTCAGTAAATGCTACACAATATTTTGGCTTTGCTTTAGCTTATTTATGTTTTAATTAATGAAATTTAAAATCGAATATGTCAAATGGTTCCTAGCTAAATTAGCTCTCTCTTTGTCCAATCAAAACAGCTAAGTTTTGAATTTCTTGTTAATATATTTTTGGTAGGTTTTAAGTAGTTGCTCAATATTTAATAGCAAATTTCTTTCCAATTCTTTTGAATAAGTTAGCTTAGCTTGAAAGCGATAGGTCAAGTATCAAATTTTATTACATTTGTACCAAAACTTACAAAGTTCCGAAAACATCTGGTATAAGATTTTGGGATTTCACATCCCAAAATCACAGCATCGATTAGAACTTTTACTGTTGTGAACCGATTTGAATCAAATAAATTGAAATAACCATAAGTTTTCTTAAATATTTGATTTTAGCTTCAAAGCAAAAAGGTACAAAGTTCCAAAAAATTTGGGGTGGGATTTTACGATCACTTGACTTGGCCATTTATATAATTCATATTTGTACAAGTTGTAATAATATTTCCCTGCTGCATCAACAAAGTCTTTATTGAGTTCTAATTCCAAATCCGATGCTGACCACGGATTAAAAAGTCTAAGGCATAATAATTATAAAAACATGATTTTCAAAAAAATCGGTGAAAAAATAAAAAAATTTGTACTGAACAAGAGACTTACAAAGAGGCGAAATACTATACGTTCAGCAATCGGCCATAAACCTAACTTCTATATTTCTTCTCACGGATTTCGAAGGAAATTGATAACTTGATTACTGTGGTCAATTCCTCATTAGAATTACTTTTATATTACCAATTATAAATCTGGGGTAATCATAACGTTATAAATTTTCTAGAAAGAAAACTTCTAATGTTTTAAGCCGATTCCAGTCAAGAAAGTCGGACATAACGTTTTATTAACAATTTGATAATTAAAATTTGAGATACTTTTGCATTTTGATTAAAGTCCTATCAGAATCAGGCAGGACTATTTCATTTATAATTTGTAAAATTAAAAAGTTGAGAATTTTAAATAAAACGAGTCATCAGAGTATTACAAACTTTTAGAAAAATTTTCATTCTAGTGATTTTGATCAACTTTCATAAACATTTGGGCTTAGATTCATAGTATTAAGCCAAAAATCAAATTTTATTAGATTTGGACCAGAACTTACAAAGTTCCAAAAAAAGCTGGTTTGGGATTGTGGAATTTCACTTGGCATGAGTAAATTCATATTCAAACGATCGCTATGCTATATTCTTAATAATTACTTTAAAGTGTTTATGGCTATTTTACTATTTGGATTCTGCACAAATACCAAGTCCGATCCCAGCTTCGATTGGAACTTTTACAGTTCTGAACCAATTTCAATCAGATTTCAAATAACGACAAGTTTCCTAAATATTTGCATTTGAAAGCACTAGGCCAAAAATCTGGGGTGGGATTTTAGTATCGCATCCAGCAAGCCAATCGTATAATTTGGGTTAAAATTATCGTTGTCACGTAAATACAATTTTTCTGGTGCATCAAAGTAGTCAAAGTATTTATGGATATTTTAATATTTGAGTTCCGTACCTACATGCCAAATCCACTACCAGCTTAGATTGGAACTTTACAGTTTTGGGCCGATTTCCATCAACTTTGAAATCTGGGCTAGGCACAAGGTTCTGTAACATAAAATTATTTAATTTTAATATTTTTTATTCTGAATGTGTACTAACACCAAACTCGATTCTAGCGTAGAACGGAACTATGTATTACAATTTTCAGGCGATTTAGGTCAACTTTTTAATCTGTGCCAGGTAAAACATTTTATTAACAGTTCGATAATTAAAATGTACGGTACTCAAGTGCTAAATTTCACGTCAGCCAGAATCAATCTCTGGTCATTGAAGGAACTAGCGGAAAGCAAGGGCTAAATCAAAGCTAAATCAAAATTAATGCTAAATCAAAGAAATTCTTAGAATCTTAGAAATTTCTGATTATTTTAATTCAACTACAAGCTCAATTTTTAAGAATCTGCGACAAATCAAATTTTATTAAATTTGGACCAGAATTCTTAAAGTTCCAATTTATGCTTATAGTAACGCCATACTTGCAACAACATTTTCCTGCTGCATCGATTTTAATATTTGGTTTCTTTACTAATTCCACATCCATTCCAGTTCAGTTTGGAACTTCTATAGATTTGAGCCGATTTCCATGCAATTTGAAATCTGATCTAGGCGTAACGTTTTGTTACAAACCTTAGAATCAAGCACTATTAGAACTTAAAAAAGAAATCTTTAGAACTCTAAATGATCGAATTTTATAACGAGTTCCTTATGTCAATTTACAGAGCATTCACAATGAAAAAACTTTTACTTTTGACTTACAGGTTTGTAAGAATTTCCAACTTAACGAACAAACATTTTTGTTCGTTATGTTGGAAATTAATACAAACCAGTAAGTTAAATGTAAAAAGTTGTTTTCATTGTGAATGCTCTGTTAGTCGATTTGATTTCTCGCATAATTTTGCGGTCTTTTAGCCTCATTCTGACCATTGGCTAAATTTCCTATTTTTCAATGAATTTTTGATTGTATGCCCAATGTCAGTTTCTATTAAGACAAGAAACTTGTCATCAATTTTAAAATTATAACGTTGCGCGATAATTGCAGCTTAATTTTAAATCGGATTAAAAGCCCACCTTTGAATTTGTTCTAGAAATTGTTAATTCCAAATTTATCATTTAAATAGGTAGGCAATATGATTTGCTTAAAATATGTATAGTTGCTCAAATTATGTTATACAGTCAAAATAGTTTTTTTAACATAATTCGGAGGTAACCAACCATCAGTTGCTCATTTCTGCACCAGAGGAAAAACAAACTTGGCGTTTTAGTGGTTCAATAATTCTAAAAGCAGCGTTAAGTATGAGTTGCTCAATACTTGATTTAATTTTTCGCATACAGCACAGCGTTCAACGAGTTACACTTGTCTGCTTATTTATTGTGGCCTTTAGTGGCAGTCTATAAAATGATAACATAATCAGCACCAAAAAATGAAGATAATAAAACTTTTCGAGTTTTATAAATGTAAACCTATTTTTACTTTACATCTATCTCTATAAGCCTGATTATATTTGCTAGTAGAAGGCAGGCATCTAATGATGAAAATGAAGATCAGACATAAAACCAATATGGATAAGAAAAGTATTCATTTTTCATACAAAAATATTACATAGCTCTCTATTTAGCCGGTATATATAGGGCAAATATACTACATTCTTATATGTATAATTTATTATGTATATTGGTATTACAATACCCAAGTGATTGTTTGTATTATTTGTTATTCTAAATGAAGAAGTATATCCATCCTTATAATATATACCTACGTACACATATAATACAGTATGGTAAGTGTTTTCTATAATTTTACGGTTTCTTTGTGTGTGTTTGCATCTTTAAGGTTCTAAGTATGTTTCACTTGACTCTTGAGATTATAAAAAATATTTTTTTTTTTTTTGTTAAAACTTGAAATACGTTTCCTTACATTTTTTTGTACGTTTTGTGTTTGAAATTGAAATGTTGTAGTTTATGTGTGCTGAGATGAAAAATGTACCTTTCTTATTTCATGGGTTTCTTTTATTTTTTTTTTAATACCGCGCCACATTCGACAAAAAAAATCATTTGCTATAGAAGAAAAACGGAATTGCCAGGATAATCATAATAAAAGGAAATATTTTTTTCTCCTTATACATACTTATACATCACTTCTAATACATAATGAAGTAGGAAGCAATGAAATATATAAAACATTTTGGTTGTTGATAAGATCGATCAAGCATAATCATCAAGATTAGATATAATGGTGGTGAAATTTTTTTTAGGGTTCTAAATCCCAAGGAACATTTTGCTACTCCCAAACCTACATATAATAAAATATTTAATGTAATCTTGTTATCATATACTAATGTCTAATTTTATATATTTTCATGAAGAAGTCTTCATAGAACGAAATATTAACACATCATCAAAACGGCTGAGAAGTATATCGGACTTTCAAGCCTTAGGAAGGCAATGTATAGCAAAACGCGAACTAATTTCATGACTTCAACAAAATAATGCATTTCGTAACCGGATTGGTGACCTGCTCCCTTCTGAACGTATTATCACCTGTGACAATGCTCTGGAAATTAAAAACTGCTGCTGAAGGCCACATTGAGGAAAAATTTGCATAACCCGCAAGTAAACCAAGGTTTGGTGAAACCATTCCAAATATTTTACCGACAACCTTTAAATCAGTATTTTAGAAAATTTCCAAATCAATATCCCCAGTTACTAGGATCAACCAATAGAGCCTATTCACATAATCACTACCAATGAACGTAGACCGTTATATACATTCACGACGAGTAAACTTCCAAAACAGACCATAAATAAATAATACGGCAATAAAAAGACCTATGTTAAACCAAATACACTCACCAGAAAAAATTCTAAGAGTTTACCACACTGAACCGTCATTCGTATGTAGATCCTAGTTTACAATATTACCACGAACAAATGACATTAGAATCGAACAAATAGACGATGTTAATGTAATCGAACAGACAGATAAGGGCTGGATCGAAAAGAAAGTAGCCAGGAGCTAGGGAAGACCAGATACACAGAACAATCTGCTATACGGAGAGTATATTTATGGATTTTAATGTGGAGAACATAACTATAACAAAGAAGTAACAAAATTCAAGAGCCAACGCGCCTAGCAAAATACTTGAACAAAAAACTTACATTTGGCTGTCTTTCATGATTTGTTTCATAAATTTAAATTATCGCTCGTTTGCCGCCAGCACTCACCTAAAATTAAATTATAGTTTGTGATATTCGTAAACATTTTTTGAATCTAACTAAATTACCTGTAAAATGTTGATAGCTTTTGATTCGCGGTAAATTGTAAATAACCAAATCCGAAAATTTCCACGATTGACTGAGAAATCAATTGACATCAAATGGAACCTTAAAAGAAATGAATAATTAATTATAAATTTAATATTAAAACAATAAAATCAGAACAAAACTAATGAATTTTAAATATACACACAATACAACACAACTAAAATCGACCACCATCACAGAACACACCACAAACACGAATAATCATAAAACAAAAGAAATTGACAATTTATTTTTGAATTTATTATTTGGTTGCGTTCAGTAATTCAAATATTTTAACAGTTGGCATAACGATTATATCGTGACTGTATCATCATCTTCTATCACGATAGTTAATATAACTATAACTATATATAACTATACTTAAAATGCAAAAATTGAAATTAAAATGTTAGTGAGACCTATAATTTCACTACTAAAATTATTTTTTAATATAAATAGGATAATTAACAATTAATTAAACCATCTCAAAAAAATTGTACGAGAGTTTTGATATAATTATGGCAAAAAATTATGGTTTTTTGAATTTAAAATTTGTCAAAATCGTTTGTTTCATGTTAATTCGTGTTTTTTGTGACAGCGGTGGATTTGGCAACTTTTAAAAACAACAAATAACATTTTCTAATTATTTTAACCATTTTTTTACACAATATAACAAGCTAGTGTCCATAGGGCGAGATTTGCAGAAGAAGAATTTTTACATTGCATGGATTTTATAAACCAAGTCGATTGTCTCAGCTCATTTGGATGTTTGAAGGTAAACCAAACTATTAATTAATTTTATTTTGCAGAGAGTTTCAAAAAGCAACTTTAAATTTGACATAAATTATTGCATTCTATTTAATGTTGCAAAGTACACACAACTACTTTTATTTACACTCAGCTGCCTTTGCTAGTTTGAAACATTAGTACTTTGCAGAATCATTACCAAGATGTTTAATAAACCCTAGATGGCCTCTAAGAAAACACCGTATAGTACTTATTTTATAATACATTAGTCATTTAAAATAACTTTTCTTATCATGTTATGTTTTCAAGTGAGGATTAACTGTGTGCTGGCAGTCATTTGAAATTAGTATTGTCATAAAAACTTCGGGCCTTGCGATGCATTTCACAGGAGCTGTCTTGGGGTTTATATAGGGAATATTGAAACTTGGCTATAGGCAAGCTTAGTTTCATAGTTATTCACCAAACATAATGGTTCTACTTAAGCAGCATGTTTCAAACTCAGTAAACTATTTGAACCTTAGAACACCTCAACTTAATTCTGAACAAATATTGAAACTGAACAAAACTATAAGCAGACGACCAAATTTTCTCTCGGATCCCGAAGAAATACTGACATATACGACAAACGTAAAAGGAGAAACCCGTACTCTATTCTATTCATGACCATATACTAAGACCGACCGATGCATCCGGAGAGAAGAAGTATCAATTAGTCATAGACATAGAGATTACCGATATCCTAGCAAATGTAGGGGCAAACAAACTCTTTACGATTGTAGATTTGAAAACCGGTTTCACCAAATCCCACTCGGATATCGAAAAACAGCGTTTTCAGCAAACCACGGGAAGTACGAATTTATGCGTCTTCCATTTGGACTGAAGAACGCCCCATCGATTTTTCAGTGTATTCTCGACGATGTTTAACCACAATATATGTATAGGAAAACGTTGTTATGTGTTTATCGATGATACAACCATCTTTGGCAAATCAGAAAATGAACAATTTGAAAACAGAGGTCATATTTAAGATTTTAGGGAACCTAACTCGATAAGTAGGAATTTCTGTAGGTCGAATTTCTTGGATTCATAATTTCTAAAGATAACAAAAAACCAACAAAAAGAAAATTCAAACTATAAACAAGTTTTCGATAACACGAACAGTTACGGAACTGAGATCATTCCTTAGCAAAGCCCCTGAATCAATCTTCCTCTATGTCAATTTAGAAAATTCGGAAATAAAGGCGTTTAACAAAATAAAAAATTCCTTAATATCTAACGAAGTTCTATTAAAATCCCCTGACTTTCAGAAAGACTTTGAACTCACAACGGATGCCTCTAATTTCGCACTGGGTGCAGTCCTGTCACAAGAAGGGAAACAAATTACGTGCCTTTCGAGAACACTTTATAACACAGAGGAAAATTATACACCCAATGAAAAATAAATGCTAGCTATAATTTGGGCTCTGACTTCATTGAGAAACTTCCTGTATGGATCAAGAAATCTCTAACGATTAATTTCATAACGCTCTGAGTAACAAGGACAATAATTCAAAAAAGAAAAGATGGAAAGCCATCTTAGAAGAATACAATTACGAATTAAAATAAAAGCCAGGGAGAAAAAATTGCAGAAATAACTTATTCCAACAATTGAAACCCCTATTAATGTTTTCAAAGCCAACTCATACTAAAATATAGGTGACTCGTATCAGTTAGTAAACCCTTCCTATAATTACGTCAGGCATATTATCACAACCCCAATTTTACTAATTAACATTATGAATTCTTCAAAAGATATCTAAATCCGAACACATTCAATGGACTAAAAATCACGGAAAGTCTCATAAGAAGAGTTCAAAAAATTTGTGGTGGACACCATCTTCATTACAACTGCCAAATATTTAGGCTGTGGACCAATAGTCGGGTAAATTGTTATTTTACCAAATACAGTATTAAAAAGTTGGGTAAAATATGAGGAAAAAAATTACCGACGTTGTTGTTAACTTTTGACGTTTCAATGATTTTTGGCAAAATTTCCGCATAATATATACTCGTGGGTGAAGAAATAAATTTTATTCCTTTTGCATGTAATAGCCAGTGATTTCAACCCTCCAAACGTTATTTTGTGTTCATCAAACCATTTTAATTTTTACGGAATTGGTACGACAATTGAGGTAAATATGTACTAAAATTGAAATTTACTTTACTGAATGATTTACTCGACTATTGGTCCGCAGCCTTAATTATATTTTCCTAACACACAACATAAACAACTGAATACGTAGTGACCCTCGACAAGAAAACACGTAACCCAATCCAGCCTTGAATCGAGAGAAAATACACAATCCAAACGACCAATTTGGGGAAATCAGAAATTCACAACCCAATCAGCCAAATTAGAGGAAAGCAGAGATACGCAGCTAACCAACTACCCGAGACGAGATACGCAGTCCAACAGTTAGAATTCAACTGGACGCAAAATTCATCTGGATCGGTTCTGTCGAATATGCAATAAGCAGAATAAACAAAATCGCCTGTAACCTCGCAAATCACAAAAACTGTAGTGCAAACCACAACAATGCGGGCTTTGCCCCGACTCTATTGTTTGCAAATAAAAACTAAAACAAAGAACGAGACTATAATTCGAGTTAAAGTTGCATTAATTAATTGAAAGCTTTATATTTCAATTAAAAGTATCCTGTATCAACATACAAATTTAACGCTAATAAATTTGAAAACTGTTTGCATTTTTACTTTGAAATTATCGTATTGTTTCCCTAACGCAACCAGAATATTCCTATAAAAATGAAAAGCTGAACAATATTTCTTCAAACAATGAATCAAATACCTATGTATATAAGCTTGAAATATTTTAGAAAACATCATTAAATGTAAAGTTGAGCACGAAATTTATAAAACAATTTTTGTAACCATTTTGAATCATGTCCAGTCCATGAATATCTATTCAACATGACGATGATGAATGATGGTGATTTATAATACGAACGATTTTAAGCACAAACTTTCTCTCTTTTATACCGGAAAAAATCGATAAAAACTATAAAAACTAATCAAATTCAATTAATTATCCCACAGGAACACGTTTTATCTAAAATTTGGGATAAAATTATACTAATTACAATAAAAATTGGCGTACTTACACAAAAAAATATAAATTATGTCCATCTTGTAACAAATCACTACTAAAACTGACATTTCGATACGAAACAAAGGAGAAAATTTAAAAAAAGGCCGGTTTTACAAAATTATATGACGAAATCAATTAAGGATATTTCTTGTAGAAGAGTATTATTGACTTTTGGGTAATTTTACATTTTAGACATTTTTTAAGTAAATAATTAATTAAATTGAATAATTTAATTAAGTTTTTGTTTGGTTTTAAATATTTTTTAATCTTTTAATAATTTTTTTACCTCGAAATATGTTTTTGATTACATTTTATTATAGTATTTGAGATAGGTAAACAATATTGATTAAGGCTACTTTCCAATTAGACGTTAGCAGTGTGGTTAATAAATATTTGGTAGGATTTTATTTAAGAAACCTTTATACATTATGGATAGGTATTTGATATAAAAGAAAATCGGTTAAAGTAGAAAGCTAACTTTCCTATCGGCGATTTAGTGAAAGGCGAAGTGGTCCACACACTTAATTTTTTTTAAATAGTGTCCCTTTTCTTAACTTAAAACAAATTAAATTAAACACAAAATTGAGCTGGATTAGTTAGAAAAATAATCATCAATTTAAAGAAATGTTCAAATCTAAAAGAGTAGCGGAAATTTAGGAGCACAAATTGTGTCACTCCTCTTCGTTATTTCCTTTAATTTTTCAACGTCTAATAACGTTGCCAGATTGCGGTTTAATAAATCCGATTTAGCTAAACTGGTTAATACCCCTGACACACTGCGATTTAATAAAACGGATTTAGTGCATTTTTCGAGTTTAGTCGCAGCATGTCAACATCGATTTTAACTAATCTCGTTGTTTTGCATAGATTACTTGAACGAGTTTAGCTACATCGGATTTATTAAATCGTAGTCTGTCTACGCCTTAAGGTACTCTATGAAACAAAACGCGATTAGCAATAATTAGGTTTCACACACTACGGCTAAACTCAAAAATTTAGTAAATCCGATTTATTAAATCGCAGTGTTCAATGCTATAACTTGATCTTAGATTTCCTAATTTTAATATTAATTTATCTCTTGATGTGGTTACCTTTAAGGAATATGACATTAAGGCTTCGCCATTTCGATTCGCTGACTGAAACTCTCTTTCCAATTTCTAACTTCCTTACATTTTTGGTAGGATCGCTTCTCTTTGTAGTTAAGATTTCATTTAAAGTATTTGGAATCATAAGATCAATGCATGACCGTATTTGACGTTTAAAAACAAGCATAGACCGGTCGCTGGTCCGCTGGATGAATTGTTTTTCTATAAAAAATGGAATATTTTGTAATGCCGCATGTAATTCATCTGAACTGCAGTTTAATGTCTATAATTTATTTTTTATAGTCTGAATATATCAGCACCGTTCCTTGCATTATCAATCAAACAGATTTGAAATTCATATGCCGTGAATAATTGTGTTCCATTGTCGGATACCAATACTGATGATATGTCATATATCCAAAAATATCACGACAATTTTTAATAGTAGTTTCCATAGTAAAGATTTTTTAGAATACATCTCCAAGCAGCATCGACCAATACAAAGAAATATTTTCATATTTTTGTTAAGGGTTAACATTTCTTTGCACTCTGGAGCAACTTGAAACTGTAAGTATGCCTTAACTAAGTTCTTCTAGTTTGGAGAATTTCTCACTTTCAGCCATGTCCGAAAACAAATCCTCCACCGTGAGTATAGGATGTTCGTCGACGATCAAATTCGGGATTATTGAACGGGCTTACGAAGTTATCCATTTTTTTCCAAATCGGCAAGCTCATCCTTAACTAGCGCTTTATAACAGAAAATAGAACCTGCCGAATTTTAATCAATACTGTTTCACTTGAATATTAGACATTTTCCAATGGAACTTAGGGTATCAAATACGTTAGGATATTTCTCAATTAGTCGAGTAATCGGATGAGTTTGATTAAAGTACACTCATAGAAAATCAAGGTCAGATGTTGGCCAATAAAAGCAAATTTTAATATGTCGATCTTCTTTGACATGATTAACATTAATTTTTAAATGGTCAAACAGTGGCGATTAATAGGTTAACGGTTTAAGCTGTTATCAAGCTTAAGAGGATTGGCTTGTGTTTGGATGTTTTTTGGAGAGAGCCTCATCTTTAAGAAGGAGTCCAACCACCATCAGCTCAGTTTCATACCATAAACCGCACTAGTGGAACGACTTTGCCGGTAATGTCGAAAAAACCAATCGGCGGCATAATTGCGAATAATCAATGCCAGATCCAAGCTGTCGAAATCAAATAGAAATCAAATAACTTTTTACTAAATTACTAAATAGGTCAAAGTCGTTTTATCGAATCTTAAAATTATCAGTTATTGATGATAAGCAGAGCAATTACGTAGCATCATTCGCTAATTTCTATACATAAAAGAAACCTGTATGATATTTCACGTGTTATTCACAAAGTTACTGTAGCAAAATATTAAATCAATTGCCTACACCCACAGTTACATATTAATTAAATTGTCTGTAATTTCTATACCGCACATTAATTAAACTAACAACAGTTTTAAGCCACAAAACTTATTAAACAAAATAGCATATTTGGTTCACTATAGAAACCGCACTTCAATATCATGTACCATATCCCCCACCCTCATCAAATAGAATATAAACACACCCGGACAAACACACATATCACATAAAACTTTTGGATACACAAAATTTATAAATTATTAACGTAAATCGCAACAACAATAACAACAACAAAAATTAATTATTTGGGTTTAATCAATTTGCAATTTAAAGTTTACAAAAAAAAAAAAATGGGCCTATCCGACTCCTCGGACGACACTTTTCCCATAAAACATCCGTTAAAGATCACCAAACAAATATTTTCCGTCATTTTTGGCAGGCAAGGTCCTTGAAATATGTCATGGCTTTTCTTAAATTTATCACAGACTCACAAATAATGTTAGATTACACCAACACCCTGCTTTACGAAATGATTAGGTTCCGCAAAATTGGTCGTAAATCGAAATTTCTTTTTGTTCTATTGGAAAATTTCGCAAATCGAGGGATTGGTGATATGTACATACCAATCCCTTGATTTACGAAATTCCCCAATAAAAAAGAAAAGAAATTTCAGTTTACGCCCAATTTTTTGGAAACTAATCATGTTGGAAAGCGAGGTATTGGTGTATTTAGAACTGACACGGGGATTATATATCTCCTAGCCCTCGTAAACCTGCTCCACCCTAATGGCGTGATATTATTTTAAATCCTCCCATAGTAAGAGAATTTATTACTCAGAAATAATACCTTTAAAAGCGATTTTATGAAAGCAATTCACAAATATTGTATCGATCAACATGCCGTTGAAATTTCAATCATTAAAATGTCAATAAAACGTCACAGAAATGTTTGTCAGAAATATTAATGTCATAGAAACGGGAATATCTTGCTATATTTAAAAGCTCACTAGATATAATTATTTTTAAATGTTGACGATATTACTTGCAATCAGCAAAGTATTTTAGGTAAATTTAGAAATTTAAATTTCATATTACACGGTAATCTATTCATTTTATCTTAAAGCCACCTAGGGAACAATTGTTAGAATTTGCAAGGTGTATTAACAGTAGCATAACATTTCTTCGGAAAGCTCGACATTACCTCTGTAAACAGATAAACTAATTTTTATTACTCCTTTTTGTCAAATGACCCCCACGCAATGCTTCAATCGACTTCAAATTTTGTGAACAAGTAGATGATGAATTGTCAAATTTATCAACAACGTAACAAAAAAATCGTCGGTCTCGTTTTTGAGAAAATCTGTTTGGCAGTTTTCTCTTCCACTACAACCCCCTCTATTCTATACTTGAATCGACCTAAAAGTTAACACAAACTGCTTATTACTAAAATCTAGCTTTATACAAAATGTCGACCAAAACTATCAATATTTGTGAGAATGGGAGGCAAAACAAAAATAATAAAAATGTGCGACTGGAAGGACGAAAGGACGGACATGACATTTTTCTGATCGGTGTTTCGGGGTCCTGGTAACCTAATTCGTCGAGAAATGTGAAAATCTGGAACAAAATTGTTTTCGCGATTACAATACTTACCCAATATAACTTCGTTATAGTGGGAAAAGTAAAAAACTAATCCACATCTGTATACGCAAATAGTCGTTGATTTGTAAAATTGCATATAAAAACGAGTTGTGGCCACAAAATAGATTTTTATAGTTATTATATCAGTGTCAGCACAACACACCAACTAAACTAAAAACTATTTATAATTATTTTAAACAATTCTAAACATTATTTTAGTACAACAGTAAAAATAAAAATTATTGTAATTAATTTTATTAATGTTTAATTTGGCAAAATAATCATAAACATATAATTTATTGTTTAATATTTATTTCAGTTATCGTTAATGTATGTGCTGCGGATTTCCGTTCAAATTGATTTAAATGTTCGTTACCGATTTTTATTTCAATTTCTCTAAGGGGTGCTTGTTGACAGCCTCCTCGTGGCGCATCCTGGGCAATGTGCTGTAGTGGTTGTGGTATCCAATCCCTACGTAGTAGAGAAACAGTATAGCAGCAGATAGTCAACAAAAAGATGAAATGGCGGGTGTAAACAATAATGTACTCCAGGTGGGTCAGAACTTAGATTCTAAATCCCGCCCCGGTTTACCGGGCTGCTCCGCGGATTCTGGATGGAGCAACACGACATTGCAAAGGAAATTGTCGGTAGGCAACCAGGCTGACCCTTTTCCTAGTACTACTGGAAGCACGGAACAAGACATAAATTTATGGCCCTTTGGTGGAAGAAGTACGGCACTTCATAGAACACCACCGTCAACTCCACCGTCATGGAGCACCACACTGTTCAGTAAACTTAACAATGAGAAAGAAAATTCCTCTCCTATGAACATTCATTAGTCAATCAAACTTCTGAAATCATGCAAAGTGCACAAACAGATACAATAAACAACGCGGATTTAATAAATAAATTTGAGCAAATGGAGAAGTTAATCGCGCAGCTAAACAATGAAGTTGTCGTGCTAAAGAAAGAAAACATTATCCTAAAGGAAACAGTAAATAGAAATAACAACGCAGGAAACTCAGCATTAATGAACAACCAATTTCAAGTACTCAGAGAACAAGAAGAATATCACACTGATGAAGATGAGCTTGAAAGAGAAACAAATTGGATACTACAGAGAGCCAGGAGAGCTAATAAGAAACCAAGAAAAGAATCCAACCCAATTAAGAGGAAAGCTGAATCATCACCAGAAGTTGAACCAATTCAAACTCACTCTAAAACTAACAATGCAATTACTGCACCAAAAGTGCATGAGCCAGAAAAGAAGAAACATGTTCCACCCCCGATCAATATTCTAGGAATATCAAATCACGGTAGTATTCAGAAATTGATGAAAGAAGTAGTACGAAATGACTACAAAGTAATATCGCTCAATAATAATATCTGGAAAAATGATAGATCAATTAAAGTAGTGACAAGAGGTCTACACCCAACTTGCTCAAAAGATGAAATCATTAAGGACCTGCAAAGCAAAGGCCTGAAAATAGTTGATGCAGTCAACATCATTAGAAAAGAGAGAAGAGTTAACAGGGAGGGAAATGTTGAAATCAATAGAAGAGATCTCCTACTTTTTATGCTAACCTTCGACAACCAAAAAAAAAATAGAAAGTATCTATAATATTAGGGCTATCCTTAACCTCAGAGTTAAAATAGAAACACCGAGAAAGGTCACTCGACTAATACCTCAATGCAAAAAATGTCAAGATTATAATCATACACAGAAGTACTGCCATCGAGAAGCAAGATGTGTTAAATGTGCAGGAAAACACGCAGGAAATGATTGCATAGTTCCCCGAAATACAACACCGAAGTGTATCAACTGTAATGGCCAGCATCCGGCCAATTACAGAGGATGTGAAGTTGCAGTAGAACTACAAAAAATGAGAGATAAATCACGCAAACCAGTTACATCAAGAAATGAACAATCTATTAAAAAAATCACGGAGCCAAAATGGTTGACTCCTAATCCTAACACACAAAGAGAGCGAGTAAATGAAAATGTTACTTATGCACAAGTAGTTCAGCAAACAGAGCAGAAACAGCTCAAAGTGGATCTCGTTTTACAGGACATACTGAGAAATCTAGAGAACCTCAACAAAAGACTTTCTTCACAGGAAACGAGTCTGCAGAACGCGCTAGAAGAAATGAAATCACAAACTAGTTTCAATAAAAGAATAGAAGAAAATTTTGATCGAGTGTATCAGAATATAAATTATTTAAAATCGAATTATAAAATAAAGAAATGAATAAAACATTACGAATTGTAACCTGGAATGCAAATGGGCTATTGCATCACATTCAAGAACTAGATATATTTTTAAACATGCATAATATAGATATATGTCTTATATCAGAAACCCATTTCACCAAAACTTCATTCTGTAAAATAAAAGGATATAATTGCTACCATGCATTACATCCAGAGAACAAAGCTAGAGGTGGATCAGCTTTCCTGATAAAAGATCATATAAAGCATAACGAAGAACTTAAAGTTGAGAAGCTTTCCATGCAAGTCACAACAATCAAAATACAATTGAACAATAATAAAACTTGTAGTATCTCAGCAATCTATTGCCCCCCAAGATACAATCTCAAACAAGGAGATTATACTAATCTTCTCAAAATACTAGGAAGTGTCTTTTTAATTGGAGGTGACTTTAATGCAAAAAATACCTATTGGGAATCACGGTTAACGACTACTAAAGGAAAAGAACTTTTCGCAGCAGGCAAACTATTGGCCCTCGGATATCAGTAAGACTCCAGATCTAATAGACTTCTTTATTACAAGAGGAATTTCAGATAATTATATCCATATACAGAACAGTGAAAGTCTATCATCAGATCATTCACCAGTTATTATGATACTTAGCCAAACAATTATTATGAAACAGAGCAACCCGAAATTAACGAGCTTCAAAACCAATTGGGATCTCTTCCAAACACGGTTAACAGAAAGAATTAATCTGCAGAACCCAATTCAGGGATCAGTCCAATTAGAAGAAGAACTAGATAATCTCATCTATAATATCCAAAGTGCTGCGTGGGAAAGCACTCCTAATAACAGTCAGGAAATAAAGCGCAATGCTAGCTACCCGGAGGAAGTGAGGGAACTACTTAAAATCAAAAGAAAAGCACGGAAAAATTGGCAAAAACATCGAAACCCAGAAAATAATAGGGTATTTAATCACTTGTGTAACAAATTAAAATATCTAATAAAAGACATTAAAAATCAGTCAGTTAATAAATACCTCAGCACTCTAACTGGGCAAAAAGATACTGATTACTCATTATGGAAAGCAACTAAGAATCTTATAAGACCCAAACTTCAGGTTCCTCCAATTAAAGATAAAGACAATTGGGCTCGAAATGCTAAACAAAAAGCTGATTTGTTTGCAAATCATCTTGAAGAAACATTAAACCTTACCCAAAACAAACGGAAGAGGAAAATATTACCCCGATAAATAAACAGGATGAAATAAAAATTACACCTATAACATTAAAAGAACTAAAATGGGAAATCAAGAATAATCTGAATGCGTATAAGGCTCCAGGATATGATGCGTTGAGGAAACTAATGCATATAATTAATGCAGCATTTCGACTAAGATATGTACCAAGACAATGGAAAGTTGCAGAAGTAATTATGATACTTAAGCCGAACAAACCTCCGAACGATAAAGCTTCATACAGGGCGATTTCTCTGCTACCAACATTATCGAAACTATTTGAAAAGGTTCTTCTTAAAAGACTAAAACCAATTATCGAAGAAAGGAATCTTATCCCCTCACATCAGTTGGGATTTAGGGAAAAACATTCTACTATAGAACAAGTACATCTAATTACTGATGTAATCGAGAAATCACTAGGAAGCAAACAAATATGCTCAACTATATTCCTTGATTCCTTGATGTAGCGCAAGCATTTGACAAAGTATGGCACCAGTGGTTAGAATTCAAACTTCATCGAGATCTTCCGGAGCAATTTTTTCAAATTCTAAAATCCAACATATCAGAGAGGCACTTCCGAGTAAAGTATGAGAATGAATACTCCCAACTTAAAAGAAAAACAGCAGGAGTTCCACAAGGGAGGGTTCTTGGGCCGATACTGTATCTCCTATATACTAGAGATATACCAATTACAGAAGCAACTACTAATCCACTAGTAAATTACAGAAGGCTACTAACCTGATATGTAAATGGACAGAGAAATGGCGAATTAAATTAAATGAATCAAAATCAGTCCAAGTGAACTTTACAAATCTAAAAGTTAATCATATACCAATAATGATAAACTCTATAGTAGTACCGCATGCGAACACTGCTAAGTATCTTGGGCATGACTTTAGATGCTAAACTTAGATGGAAGGAACACATAAAAAAGAAGAGGGAAGAACTAAACATAAAATTTAGAAAGATGCATTGACTCTTAGGGAGACAATCTGAACTAGCGATCCATAACAAACTGCTGTTATACAAACAAATCCTGAAACCTGTATGGACGTACGGTAGCCAACTCTGGGGTTGTGCAAAGAGGACAAATATTAAAATCATACAAACAGTTCAAAATAAAATCCTGCGATGTATTGTTAATGCACCGTGGTACATTCGACAACAAACGACAACCTCCATCGAGATCTAAAGATCGAGCTTGTCGCGGATGAAATTAAGCATCATGCAACAAAACACCTACAACGTCTGCACCAGCATGAAAATATGGACATACGCTGTATGCTGACTACCACACCAACAAGAAGACTGCAAAGAATAAAACCATTGGACTTAACGCGACCAGGAGATCAGTAGACTTACTGTGGCGAAAATCCAGGGGATGAGTTATACGAAATGGGGATAATCATGTGATTGTACCGACTAATTAAATACTTTATTATGCAATGTAAATTACTAAATGGGTACAAGACTCAGTCGTAATATAAATAAAAAATAAAAATTTGCCGTCTGAAGAATTCAATTACTTGCTTAACTTGGTTGCTCCACTAATAACAAAAGAGGAAAGCGATTTCAGCTGGTAAGAAATTGGCTTTCACGTTGTTATTTATCGCCACAGTAGCCCTATTCTGGTTTTTCCGGGGAATTGGCTTTGACTTTCTCGTCAACATGACGCTAGAAATTTTATTTTTTTTAATTTTTTTTTTAATTTTTAAATTTTTTGAATTTTAATTTGCATACTATGAGATTATAATCTTGTATTGAAATCCGTGATGTGAATGTTGAGCTAAATAAAATGGTGAGGGGTATGAAAAAAAAACAGGAAAGACTTGTCCAAATCAGGGTGTCTTTTTTATTGGTGACTGCTTTGAATTGAAGCAGAGCAAATCAAATACGACGTACGAAGGGAAATCAAGTATTCAAAAAGAGTATGCAATGTTATGGATGAGCCCACCAAATTAGAAGTAATCTTGGCCGAAATATTGTAACGCCCCTTCTTGAATTCATACATTATTATGAATGAGCTCCTACATGCTCAAAATAATGTGTTTATGATGGAGTGGTTGTGCGAGTACATGTTACTAATAACACCACTGTTTTAAAATAAAATAAAATAAATAAATAAATAAAATAAATAAATAAATAAATAAATAAATTGGGATTTAGGGAAAATATTGCTATAATTCCAGAATGCAAAAGTGCACAATTTTTTTACTCCCTATTTCTCAAAGTGTATTCTGGAATAAGCTCTTATGGAAAAAATACTAGTTCAAATGATCAGCACCAGAGAAACTAATAATTTAAGAAACACTGTCATATTTGAATACTACAAAAACCAACTGCAAATATTTACCGCTTTGCTGTCATGTGATTATCCTTTGCTCATAAAAGCAAACAAAGAGAACCACTTTGCTGAGTGTCATTACCTATGCGCCGTTCACACGTGGCAAATATTTGCCCAAATATGGTGGTAGTTATTTTTGATGAAATTTTTAAAGCAAATATTTACCGTTCACACGTTCGTAAATATTTGCTACATTTCCGGCAAATATTTGCTATACGTGTGTACTTAGCTTAAGATATAAAACTTTCTTTGCTCTCGTTCACATTTTCGAAATTTCTTTCCATCAAATACTTATAGCGGATCTATCTATTTGGCCATTTGACCATTATTATCCAATTGTGTTGAACCTATGTAATAAATTATACCGATGAGTTTTGAGAAATCCACTAGATCTTGCTCTCATTTTCGGATAGTTTTACAGGACCTGCCCATATTTTCCGACAGCTTGCCGTCGATACTACCCAGTTATCCCAAGTAGTCATAATTTTTACGATAAGTTCTAAGGCTCTCTACGAGGTACCTCAGAAATTGGGTTTCCTTCATCACAAACTTATTCTTTTCGATGTTCGTTTAACGTACTAATCAACAGATCATCCAAGTAAACGAAGATATCATCGTGGAGTTCGAGTGGAATCACAGTGTGCACTAAGTGGCATCAATCTTAAAATTTAATTTACAATTTGCAAAATTTCTTAAAGTTTACAAAACATAAACCTCAGGTTAAATTAAATTAACTCGTTAGAATGAAAATGTTATAGTTTTCAATAAAGAAAATTTATTTTCTCTCATCAACATGAATGAAATGAATTTCTTTTCAATCTGAACGACCAAAATCGTAACTTTTTCCACCTGAACATGCAAAGAGTTTTGTCTAAGCGGTGTGTAATCATTTTAAGGTAATGCCAAACAAATATTTGAATTGAATACAAATTTTTTGAATATATGTAAAAGAAGAAAATTGCAAAAACCATAAAAAAATCAAAAATTTAATTATATTTAAAAAAAATTATTTTAATTCAAACCTTTCAAAAATGATTTAAAAACCAAACCAAGAAGACTTTCATTTTGTATGCAGAGCAAAAACATTTAAACGAATTTTTTTTTTTTTACATATATGTACAAAACCTAAATTCTATTTTTATTTTATTTTTTAAATGTAAGAGAATTCAGAACATTTACTAAACATTATGTAACATTCATATGTATACATACATCATTCATATGTATGTACAATTTATACACAAAAAAATAAAAAAAGTTGGAAAAATATATTTTTCTAAATGAATAAAATAGAATAACAAACAAAACCAGGAAAACCAGGAAAACCAAAAACCGAGGTATTTTATTAGTTTTCATATTATGCTGCCTGTATAAGTATGTACAAACATACATGTACCTATGTTCCAACAATAGGAAAATACAAAAAATCTACAAAACTAAAGGACAAGTAGGTAGAGTAGTATAAAATAAACATAAACATACAAACATAAACATAAAACAACATGTATTTATAATCATAATAACAGCATAGAGTTTAGTAAATAGTAATGTAACGAAATAAAATGGATTTATATTTATCCATAATACACATTAAGATGTTTAAATTTTGGTTTTTGTTATATGCAAACGATTTTCTTTCTTGGCAACCAACGTCTTAATACCCAAAATGAAAATTTAATTTCATACCGAAGAAATAAATTTGTATATAGGTCTTCAAATCGTATAAATCTGCATGTATAATATATAAACCATAGTGCCAGAACTTTATTAAATTACTACAGTATTTTCAGTTTGATATGTTCACAATGTGCACTCTGTGTGTGTTTGTGTGGCAACGCCAAATTTGGCTGAATGTAATTTTATGTTTTTAATTTGATTAAAAAAAAAAAAAAGGCTGGACGGAATTTTTAAATTTATTGCTCTAGACTATTACAATTTGTAAAAACGGGTAACATATCTAAGACATATCTCGCAGAAATATTACAAAAAAATTGGCATTTTTATTATAAATTATCCACATTTTGACTTTGTGAATCAGGATGCGCTGTGCCTTGCTGAAGATGCTGATGGTGTTAGGTAGGAATTCGTTTTGAAATAAAATAATTTACGAGAGTAAGGAAATGATAACCATTCGAAATTGGAATCACATCCCTGCGTGTGACACCACAGGAGCAGCAGCTATATCACCTGGCGGCAGAAGGTATAAAATGCACAACAATTGTGACACACTTGTCTTGCAGGAAAATCCACACTCTTCGGAGTACGTAAGAAAGTAAATTCAAAATGAAGAGCAATTAAAAGATATCTCGCCAACTAGCAGGAACAACGAGTTACTGCACGCAAATAATCTAGAACGAGAAATCGAAGAACTATGGAAGAAACTAAACAACATATAGGAGAAGTTTTTGCCATATTAAGCAGTGAAGTTAAAACTTTAAGTTAGAGAATGAAAATTTAAAAAAGAATCTAAACATTAAGGTGACTCCAACAGATAAGAGAACATCAGATCAAAAAACATGAGATGAGAAAACAACAGAGTAGAAAATCTGTAGATATACCATTTAACTATACTGCGTGATTGAATCTTGAAGAAAAAAAAACTGAAAACTGAATCTTCACCGGAATTCGAACACTCTGAGCAGATAACTAAATCTGTTAAAATCGTACAGCACCAAAAAGATAAACCCAAATAGAAGCATCCAAATTTTACCAAAAAATTACTATCGATAAATTTGAATAAGATTATTGATTTATTGATAATTGATTTTAAGGTAAATTTCCCCAAATATGTAATAATCCCAAAATCACAGGAATCGACTCGACCGTAATGCATTCTACAAGACTTTGGGTCACTTGCATCTTCATCTGCACATTTGTCTATGCCTTAAATGAAGAGGATTATAACGGTGAATTTACTTATATGCTATATTGCTATGAATAATTTTATTTTTGTACTTACTAGTATACGAACGGCTTACTGATAATTTCACTAAACATTTAAAAACTTATTTACACTACATCTACTCTACATTTAATAAAATCAAATCAAAATGTACCACCAATTTTTTTTAACTCTAATCACGATGAAACCAGATCAAAAACTGAAACAAACGAATCGAAAATGTCGGTTAAATATTGTTTTTTAAGATTTTGGTGTTAAACGCATAAAGCGCTGTGCATAAGGAAAAATTAATTTTGTATGACCATCATTCATATTTAGCGAAGACACATTTTAAAAAAAATGCTACCAACATTTTGGAGTTTTTAGGTGCAAATTTACGCCAAACTGAATTTAAATTTTAGTTAATCATATTTATCGGTTTACTAATTTGACAATGTCCAATTTTAATTAATTGAATGATTATAATGAAACTAAATCCTAAACATTCAATTCAATGCGCTGTTTAAAAAATAATGCATACATTTAGGCGGCGGGCTAATTCAATCGATTACTACCGGATGAGGTGCTCAGAGATTTGAAAGTGCTAGGTTCTGCTGTCGAATCACGGGACCCGTAGCTAATACGCATCCTATAAGAAAAGTTAGATGACTCAGCAGAAAATGATTTTCCTGCGCTTGACGATTTGTTCGATTTTTTTTACAATCGCGAGCCAATTCCTTAGAAACAGTGAAATTAAATTCTACATAGAGTAAGCCTCAGTCATCAAAGCCAGAGCAAACTCGAAACGTGCATGCCTCTACTCAAGCCGTCTGTTCAGTATGCAAGGTATGGAAGATCACCTGTATGGCTGTCAACCAAACAAGCTAAATCAATTGAGCTCCTCGGTTTTCAGACGCATCTGAAAAGGCATACGCTGCAGCAGTACATTGTAGATGTGTGACCGATAATAATACGATAAAAGTTTCTTTAATTTCAGCTAAAACCAAGGTTGCACCACCTAGCAAAAGTATTATACCACGACTAACAAACCTTATGAAATCAGTGAAAGATGCACTGGAGATGAACATAAGTGGAATATACGCTTGGTCTAACTGGAAGATCGTGGTGGATTGGCTTTTATCGCATCCATCTCGGTAAAATTCTCAGAACCATCGATAGAGAGCATTGGTATCATGTCACATCACAAAAAAATTCCGCAGATTGTGCTTCGCGCGGACTGTCACCAAGGGACTTAGCTGATTTTACGATTTGGTGGAATGGACCAAGCTGATTGTCACAAACATCAGAGTATTGGCCAGCGCAAGAACCTGCAATTATTTCGCGAAATATATATGTGTCTAACTGCGTGTTATTCTACCTACCTTTATTGAGGAACTGGGTACAAGATTTTCTAGCCAGTTCAAGTTTCTTAAGGCGCTTTGAGAATGGTGCAAGAGAATTTCTATGAAAAAGATATCCCTGCACAACGTCTCTTCGTAGACTTCCAGGACGCATACGATAGCATTAAAAGGAGAACGTTATGGAACGTCTTATCTTCATAAGATCCCTGATCGCTGAGCAAAACTTTGTTCCTATAGGCATTTCATAGAGGATCGCACTATGCTTCCGAGCATTTTACGCCAACATCTAAGTAAATATTCAAGCCTTTTCATTGGTTTCGAATTTTGGACACAAAAAACATTCAAAACCTTGCTGTAACTGAGCATACATTTGTAGTGTGCTCTTCACCTTGTCACTTGTAGTATGAACCCCGATTTAATCCTCACTGCTCTTAAATGATATGTTTGCTATATGTTAATTCTTCAATTATTGACGGCAATGGCAATTGACACGGTGCAGTGAGAGGCGGTTGTCATCTTAACTAAACTCTATTTAAGGCGTTAATCTCAAATTTTTCTTACGATAAACTTTGCACCTTGATTACATAAATTGTGTCAATCCTAAATTCTAGACCGATGAGCGGATTGAAAAATGCGATCATTAACAGAAACTTCTGAATTAGATTTTAGTGCCACTAAAAAACTAACGTAATTTTTATAAAATGAATTGTTATTCCCTTTAACACTATAAAATGAAAACCATAGATTTTCTCAGCAAGTAAACTTTGAAGTAATTTTTGTGGTTCTGCAAGCGAACAGACAACATACGGAGGGGTCACCAGTTTTGTTTCGTTTTATGGGGGGTTAGAGGTTATGCTATTAATGATTATCAGGGGAAGGGAGGAGTAAAAAACGGAACATTTATGTCATAAATAATGTTTAGGTTATGTTTTATGCCATATGAAACTACAGTTAATGAAATTTTGAGTTGTATCATTTTTGTAATGCAAAGTAATATGGTTTTCCATGCTTTGAACATAGCAATTTGTATAATTGAGGCAATCCTGCCATTATTTTCTCTCTATTATTAATACAAATTTTCGGGTAAACTATTACACACAATACAGACACACACACATACACACACATTAAGCCAGATGAAACCAATTAAACTAACATCTTTAAAGAAAAGGCCTTTTTAAGACCGAATATGTTGTTTTATATAATAATTATAGATTTTTATTTTTTTTTCGAAGGGTATCCGGAAAATCTAAACTCTACTGTTGTGTATCACAAAATTTTTATTTTTCTAATTGGTCATTTTATCATGTGTTTTTGTGGGATTTTATTAGATAGACCAAAATAGTAAAACCAAATGTTGATGTTGTGTAGATAGTAGATACACAATATAGCATAATAGTACATGTTCTATATAAATAGCAAAGTGTTGAGATTTTTCCTCATATCTTTTTGGTGATAATTTGCTTCATATGTCGTTTTCTGTGTCGTTTGGTATGTACATACCATTTATATAGATAGGGGATGGAAAATCTATTTAGATAATCAAGTATTAATTTCTATCTTTTGAGTTTTTGTTGTTTTTTTTTTTGGTTTCAGGTTATCTCTAGGTGAGTATACAAGAATTAATACTCGTATGGTTAAGAATTTTATCGGTCGGTGTTTAATTTTCTCAGTATTAATTGAATTGATTTTAATTAGAAGAGATTATTGAAATTGTTATCGTGGCATTTTATTTAGGTACAGACAATTGAATTTAAATAAGATAATGGCCTAAAGTACTTTACGTTTTAATCAAGATACATATGTATAAAGATTTCAAATTCAAGCTTTTGCCAATTGAAGTTTATTCGGTAGCTAGCGGAAATTATCAAATTCAAATTTCTAATAGTAATTCCTTCCAGTTCAGTTATAATTTAGAAAAAATGATGATTAATTTTCTTCAACGCAATATACATCAAAATAAGTAGTGTGATTTGATCATTGATCTTAATCTTCGTACGGTCCTTTCTTAAGGCTGGTTGATGCCATGTTTGTAAGCGGCTTGTTAGTGAAATTCTTTCTAACAATTTCCCCAAAAATTATACATTTTAAGATTGAATAATTAAAAAAATTTCTTTAACTAACAACCAATACTATACAACTGTTATAAGCTGTATATTAGTGCTACATGCTTTGTATTATGCTTCATTTCCTCCAACTATTAAACAGTCACAATTTATATTGTTTACGAGCATATTTCGGAACATCCACATCGCACTTATATTTAGAAGTTATGTTAATTCATTAAATAACTCATTGTATATATTGTTTTTAACAATTTTAATGAAAGGAATTTATTTCTAATTAGTTAATATCTTTTTAACTACTTTTTGGCTAATTTTCTATTTTTAGTCAAGTTAAAATTATATTTTCCTTAAAAACAAATGAAATTTAACCGATTCGTCAAAGTAATATTTGAATTTTGCCATTTCAATCCGTAAACCACTATGAGCGCCTCTCTTTTAGTTCGTTTTTTTTTGACTTTTTTTTTCATTTTCTTTGTTCAACGGTTGTGGTGCCATCTCTACCCAAGGCACAGAAACTAGCATTTTAACGACGCACCCCAACAAGCAGATGTTTGCTTCAAGCTTTACTATGAGAATTATGACTAATATCCCTTATTGACGATTGTAAAAGTAAAGAAAGCGCCTCTCGAGGACAATAGTTAAAATGATGCACCTGATAAAATGACATTTGTCACAAATGCGACGAAAGAAAATTTAGCAATGCAAAGTCTGAAAGCATTAAATCGGAAATTGTTCACTACTTAGGAATAGACCAAGTACGCAGCTTCAAATTAGGTTGAAGGTGTGTACATAGTACATTTCCGGTGAAAAAATGTACACCACGAAGTTAGCAAACAAGTTGATTACGTAACCAAATGGTTGCTAGGTGTGTGACCCTACATGTTAAATTGATGCCTACTAGTGAACCAAAATTCTTGACCTGTTAATATTGGAAACGCTAGTCAATTGTTTTGTACTACTTAGTTGAAAATAATTTAACTCATACAGCTAACTTCGTGATATACAGTTCACAGAATTGTAGCATGTATGCAGGCCAATTTAAAACCCGTTTTTTTCATGTTAGACGAGTTTCTGCAACAAGCAGATTCCGTTTTTGAGAGATTTTAATGAAATACTTGGCACTTTCGGAATTAGATGAATAGATGAGCCAGAGTCAAAGTACATAGTATCGTAGACCTCTCATTTTACTAAAAACATGAAACAAACTAAATTTCTGATATTTCTTAATATGTTATCGTTGGATAAGTGTATGTTATGACAAGCGGCATAATTTATTTCTTGGTTGCATTGGTGAACATATGTGAATTTTTTTTTTTTTGACATAAGGTTATGTTAATCTTCAGTAAATCTTTTGTTTGATTATGCACAAGTGTTATGCTTTAGTTTGATTATTACACAGATTTTGTCACAAAAATTATTTTAATGACACAACTTATTTATTAATTAATAACGAACTCGTAAAAAGTCCTGAGTTATGACGAATTTTTTGGCGTCTTTAATTGTCACAATTGAGATTGACGTTTCTTTTTTTTTTGGTACATACATATTAGCAAATCTTGCAAAAATCTCGATTTGTTAAAATTCATTTATGTGGACTTCAATTAGGCAAAATAAATTAATCTAATGTCAAAAAAAATCACTTAAATAATTACGCGCGAATGATTGGGCAGAATAAATCATTAATTTTTTGATTTAAATAAATTAAGATTAAATGCAAGATTGACCAATACCAACAAAAAAGAAATGTCAATCTCATTTGTGACAATCAAGACTTCAAAAAATTTGTCATTTTTAATCACTCCGGAGCCAGTCGAACACCATATTAAAATAGCAAATTTAAAATAAGCACCGAAAATATCATAAGGAAAACAAATTCAAAATTGACCGCTCGAAGTCAAAAATGCAATAAAAAAGTTGGTTTTTCGGTGTGGTTAATGAGTGCGTTTAATGCCAAAAGTGGTAAAAAATATGTTTTGTTTACCATTTTTGCCCGATTGAACACTTGGAACATGATAATATTTTTTAACATTTTTGCCATTAACAGTTCCATTGACCAGAGATGGGTAAAACGCTAAAAAATCTGACTTTTTGGTAATTTTATCAAAAATAGGTTAAAAGTTAAAACCCTTAAATTATTGTTAAAAACTGTCTAAAATTGTCAAAAACTGTCGGAAAGTGTTAAATAAAATCAGAGATGTGTAGTATCGAAAACTACTATTTATGAGATAGTTTTCAACATTTTTGACACGAGTTTTTGACAGTCTTTCAAAACATGTGTTTTCGACACTTTTTGATACGAATTTTTGACAGTGAAAATAATTGTAAAATGTAAAATTTTAGTTTTATTTACGTTTATAACAGTTTCAACAATTTGAACATTTTCGAAATATACTGTTATATTTCAAAAACTTGCTCACGAAACTATAAGAATATTTTGTTTCCTCTTTTTCCCAATATTACTCGCACAGATTTTAATGCTTTCAGACAGTTTTAGACAATTTTCGACTGTTTTTGACACTTTTAGACCGTTTTTGACACTTTTCGACAGTTTTTGACCATATTTAAGGGTTTTGACCTATTTTTGACAAAATTGTCGAAAAGTAATATTTTTTAGCGTTTTACCCATCTCTGGATATAACGTAACCAAAATGGGTCACAGGGCAACAAATTTGGTTCAGAGGGAAGAAATTTAACCCGCAGGGTTGCAAGCCTACATACCAATACGCGAAATTAATAAACGAACTAAAAGGGAGGCGCTCATAATGGTTTACGGCTTGAAATGTCAAAATTCAAATATTACTTTGACGAATCGGTTAAATTTAATTTGTTTTTAAGGAAAATATAATTTTAACTTGACTAAAAATAGAAAATTAGCCAAAAAGTATCATAGTTAAAAAGATATTAACTAATTAGAAATAAATTCCTTTCATTAAAATTGTTAAAAACAATATATACAATGAGTTATTTATTGAATTAACATAACTTCTAAATATAAGTGCGATGTGGATGTTCCGAAATATGCTCGTAAACAATATAAATTGTGACTGTTTAGTAGTTGGAGGAAATGAAGCATAATACAAAGCATGTGGCACTATAATTAATATTCAGCTTATAACAGTTGTACAGTATTGGCTGGTAGTTAAAGAAATTGTTTTAATTATTCAATTTTAAAATGTATAATTTTTGGGGAGATTGGTTTCTGAACGTAAATAAAGTTAAAATTTTACATTTTTCAATTTTTTCGCTGTCTTGCCAAATAGTGTCGAAAATACAGATTTTAAAAGACTGTCAAGAACTCGTGTCAAAAAGTTTCGAAAACTGTGTCATAAATACTAGTTTTCAACACTACCCATCTCTGATTTATACAGTCACCTATTTATATAAACATAAATAATAATTTATATTTCGAATTTTTGTCTGAGCACACAAACACAACGAAACTCAAGCTGCAACTATTTGTCTCTCCAATATTTGAATTAAAACCAAATAGTTTCAAAATGTAAATAAACGATTTAAAACAAAATTTGACATTTAAAATCAATTTATCATTTTTTCTCAATTTTGATTGTTCAATCGGGTTTAACGTAGGTATTGACGATTGGAGCCGTGATTTTAGACAACATATTTATAGCCACTTCACTTCAACAAATTTCCGCTATACCATATTTTAGTTGTTCTGCGAGCGCTGATGCTAGTTTTTCATGGTTGCTTCAGTTTTATTTTATTCCGACAGATAGTGCTTTCTCTACATTTACAATCGTCAATAGTGAAAATGTTATCTCAGCGAAATTCTGACAGATCTCGCCCATCTACAAAAAAAACAAAACAAATGGCGTAAACACAGCGATGTATTTAGGCTAATTTGTTTGCATTTTGAGGTTAGAATTTGTCTATTTTGAATTATGTTTTCCTAAAATTTATTCACAATAATTAATATAATTTTAATTTAGATAACACACTAGCACTAAAACTTTTGAGAACATTTAAGATAATTTTAATGTCATTGTATGCTTGCCTCGAACAAATTGAAATTTGAAATCGAGTTTTTTTTATTGTTTTGCTTTAAAACGAAAAATGACATTTCTATCTAAATATGCCTAGTTCGTAACTTAAATATGGGTATAAAGCCTGAATTCCATAGTGAATAATAGTTTGTCAGTCAATAAGAAGTGAGATAAAAATATATAATCGGAGTTTTGTGAATGAAACACAAAACGAAGTCGGTCAAAATTGTATCTACAAAAAATGTGTGTCTAGATTAGTGGATCACCATAATTATGTTTAAAAAGTATCAAATCGAGATTATTTCAACTAACACATCTGCATAAATATTGTGTACGATGAAAACTATTTCTCGCACACACTAATAATTTTAATAGCATGGCGATTTTTTTTTTTAATTTGTTGTTTTATGACGGAAAGTCTTCGAAAAAAACAATTCTGATATGAGTATTAATAATAATTAATTTTTTAGATGATTTTGAAACGTAAAATTAATCAAATTAACACTAATACCTAATTTTGTTTAATAATTTTTGGTTATGTTTTTGTTTGCTGTCAAAATGTGTCCATCAAATTTTGCTATGATAAAAACAATAACAAAACACTTTGTCTTTGTCACTCTGATGGATTATTATTTTTTGTCTTTTTCCAACTTGAAAGCTCAGTCAATTATTCACTATGGAATTCAGGCTTTACTCGCACCGCTTGCACTTTCTGTAATGTTGAAAAAATTATATCGCTTTGTAGAGCTACTTGTGCCATCACTAAACTGAATAGAACGAAATAAACTTCAGAATTTTCAAAGATTAGTGCTCTAATCTCGATTAGTCACTGATCCTCAATTAAAACGAGATTAGCTAATCTTCAACTTAACACACTACAGCTAATCTCGAAAAATCACTAATCGCGCTTAGCTAATTACTAGTCTGACAAGGGTAACGGAATGAAGTTTGAGTAGGCTAAAATACCATGATCTATTTTACTACTTCTGCCCCCACTTTTGTTTTTAATAATAAAACTAATTTTATTAAAAAATTGAACTAATAATAATTATCCGTTTGTTTGCAACTAAAAAAATAACATTTTTTAACATTCAATTGTTTTATTTTAAGCAACCTACTCAATTTCAAATTTCAATGCATTTAATAAAATTCTAAATACTGCCTTAAACTATTAGTCTTTCTCTTTTTCGCACTAATTTTTGTACAGTCGAGGTTTTTTTATTTCTCCTCTATAGTTTTTATCTCTATGGCGTTTTGCATCATATTTAGGGGATTCACAAAGTTGTTTAGTGAACTTTGTGTACTTGTGCAGTTGAAGTAACTGTTGCGTAACATTTTAATTTAATCAAGATCACTACACACTACCTAGCTAGCCGCGTGTAACAGGAATTAATCTAAAAATTTGCTAACAAATCCAGAAATTCAATAAAGTTATTAAAATTCAGTTTTCATTAAATCGGTTAAGTGTTTAAAAATTCGAAGTTGTTCGAATTTAGTTTCTGCAAAAATGGATTATATAATTAACCAAGTGCCATTGCAAATGGAGGTAATCCCGAAACACCTTTTTAATTCCGAATTACTATCGGATATTGAATTTAGCATTGAAAATAAACCAATTTATGCTCATTCGCTCGAATTAATGAAGCGAAGCACCGTGTTTATAAAACAGTTGCAGCCGACCTTGGGTAACAAAAAAATTATTGAAATTACGAATTACAGTTACGACATATTTTATGAGTTCGTACGGTTTATTTATACCGACATGTGTGACGTAAATGAAGAAAATTGTGTTCCGTTATTGACTTTAGGAAAAGAGTATAAAGTCACTGGACTGGTAAATGTTATCCAAAAATATAATAAAATTGATACTGTATCGAATAATGTGTCACACAAAATGAAGGAGATATCGGCGAAATTGTTCAATCTACAAATTCTAACGGATGTTACATTTGTAGTGGAAGGCAAAGAAATTTATGCTCACTCGTTAGAGCTAATGAAGCGGAGCACCGTTTTTCAACAGCAGTTGGAGCAAACTTTGGGTGAAAAAAAACAAATCCCAATAAGTGATTATGGATACGATACCTTTTATCAGTTCATCCGATACATTTACACCGACAAATGTAACATAAATGAACAAAATTCTTTTGATTTATTGAAATTGGCTATTGTTTATAAAATAGCAAGTTTAATTAATTTTATACAAAACTCATTTAAATTCGACGATTTTGAATTGTTAGAATTTTGTGTTTTTGTAAATGATAACATTGCTATATTTGCTGCTAAAAGTAAGTTGGCGGAGAACTTCAATCAGTTACTGACTTCAGATGCATTTTTATCGGCTCGAACCGATACTGTTGCAGAAATTTTAAATTTTGATCATATCGATAAAGTAACATCCGAATTGAATATAATCGATGCTTTGGTCCGTTGGATGAAACAACATTGCACTCAAAACAAAATGCAATTTTCTGATTGTCGTCATAAATTTGATAAATTGATTCGATTAATACGTGTGCCAACGCTATCAAACGAGGAGCTTAGAGATATTGAGTTTACTTATCCAGGATTATTTACGAAAACCGATTTTGAAAATATTGGGGGTCACATATTATTCGGAGCAGATTATGATGATACAATATGGAAATGCATTCCTCGATTGAAGTTAACGACGCAACTTCGGTTTGGGGCAGAAACAGAACACCAACCTACAAGTTTTGCCGTTGATTCTGAAATGATTCTGGCTGGATTTATTATTGGCAAAGTTTTCCGCATTAATGCTAATAAGGCACAAATGTCGTATATCGAGTGTGGTATTGAAAGTGTCAACATCAAAATGTCACATCTAAATTCTGATGCAGGTGGAATAAACCAAACATTTTTAAATAACTCGGTGAATAATTTTAATCCGGAATTCAAATCAACTTTTTATGGGAATATAATAAATTTGGGTTCATCAGTCCGCATTCGGCCTGGTTTTACGTATACGATTGAGTTTAAATATGTTTGTTCTTGTTCTTCTGCCCATATAAAATATTGGAAAACTCTTGATTCGGAATCAGAGGTCATCATAAATGCGCCATCGGCATCAGTTAAAATCAAAGCAGCCCAACAAGCGATTTTGGCAATGTATTTCTTGAAACCGGACGGCGACTCATGTTAATTACAATTAATAAATAAAAGTAAACTTGAAATTTTTGTAATAATTCAAACAAATAAACTTGAAAAATGTAAAAAAAATATTGTTTTTATAATGTTGCAGTCCAGTTTTTGACGGTTTGCTTGTTTTTATCTCTGTAATCTTTTCTGAGGCTCATGGCACTCCCAACTCTTGCAGTTTGCTTTTTACGTCCTACCTTACGCAGTAGCCAAATCGAGGACCTACACACCCAGCTATATGTCCGTTTTATGTAGACCTTGTTCCATGCCAGCCGTATATAGCACTGACATGAGAGGAGGGTCGCGGCACATGGATTCTGCACTCACCAGGGGGGGTCCCGATGGGATTGATTCACATCTGAGAGCAGCTTCTCAAGGAACTATGGATACCTAAGTTCAGTATCGTATACATCATTCGGCGCAGCAAAAGTTATCCTTTTCTATAGCAGCTTGTGAATTGGAAGTTCAGTGCGAAAATATTTCCCTCTTCAAAATTGGCAAGGTGACATTAAATGGGCTACAATAATGCTTTTCAACGTTGGTTTAGTAAAACGAAAAGAAGCCAGATGGGCAGAAACAACCAGTAAATCCAGTAAAGGTGGCGGTAACATCGCTGCATGAAAACGTGTTAGACGTTCGAACTGTGATATCAGCGATATGAAACTATCTTTAAGGTATTACGATGGCTGTACCATATAAAGAGGGCTTACTGAGCAAAAAACTCGTTACGACCGACTTTCAAAAGTTTACCAATATGATTTTGCCTCGCAGGAAACACTCTTTGCCCTTTGTGCAGAGATTCAAAATTCAACAAACAGTTTGGCGTTCAATCGCTGGAGAAACAACTTAATAAATTGGGCTGACAAGAGATGCGGCTGATATTTACAAACTGATATTACGAGATGTTTTCAATATTGCGAGCAGATTAAGCAGGATAAAAGTCGAGAAGTTCATCACAAGGCAGGTTACTGTGAGTCAGCTGCAGCGACACTATGCTTCTGTAGAGTGCGAAATTTCAATCAACATGAAAGCCTTCTGTAGATGCTTTAACTATCTCGACCCGAAACTTTGTTGAGCCAACTAACAGTCGAAAGCACGAAATTGAAATTACAATTCGATTCCGAATCTGACTGGAAAATGTCCAAGTTTAGTGTCGTTGCCGTCGGCCGAACCCCAAAGTCTTATCCGCAACCCATTCTCGATTTTCGACGACTTCCACTGAGTTCAATAACTTTTCACGGTTACACTTTCAGTCGCGATTTCAGCGGAATTCCTCCTTTCCTTTCTGCAACAGTGCCTATATTGAAGACTACAAGGTCTTCTGGACATTGTCTCTGCATTGTTATGTAACCGTCCTCGTTTATGCTCTGTTTTGAACGTGTATGCCTGTAGTCTTTCAATTCATCTTACAACTTGTCTCTCTGGCTCGTTGAACTGTCTGTGACTATTCCCGTATTACTGGCGTCGGTATCCAAAATCAAAAGATCTCCTGCCCGTGGATACGCCAAAATCGGACAACTGCAAAGCGTCTTCTTAAGACGATGATGCAAGCTGCGAGCGGCATCACCAAAGTTTGGCACAAATCGCCGATAGTAATAACATAGTCCTAGAAAACTCCTCACGTGGAACGAACCGTCTTTCCTTTGCACAAGCATCACAGGCAAACTCCACGGGCTGCTAGATTTCTCGATTATTCCATCGCGCTTCATTTTCTTGACCAGTAGAGTTCGGCCTCCGGTTGCTTTGCTAGTGGTAATCTTTTTGGCACTTGTCGAATTGGAGTCGCATTTCCGGTGTCGATCCGATGTTGCACTATATCAGTTTTTCTCATGACATCATCGTTCATGGCGAAGGCATTGGCCAATTCTTCCAGTACTTTTATTACCGCTCTCGCCTCTGCTTCTGCGAGATGATCACATAATGAGCGAATGATCCGCTTACCTGCTGCGTGTATTGCCTTTATTACATTGGTCTTCCGGTACGTAATTTGTGATCAAATTGATCCCCTCAACTTGGGCTACTATTGTTGGGCTCACGTTCATTACTCTCACTATTAGTATCTTTGGCTTGGGTTTTAACCGGATTCTTTCACATAATAGGTCAGTTTCTACTATTTTAGTTAGCGCCATGCCTATTATTGTTCATTTGCAGGGGTACCTACCTCTCAGTTAGTGCTCTGACATTAAATCTAAGCCTAGGAATCGAAATTCAAACCGTATCCCTCCGACGGTGACTAATAGGGAACACAGTATCTGTTCTTAAGGTTGTAACGAACCACTTTTTCCACACGCTCCATCTTGAAGCTCCGGTATCGAAAGTGAATGTACCTACATAGTTGTTTCTCTAATGCGCCATTGACAACTACCGTGGGGCATTCTCCCACTTTCACCCGCTCTCGTTACGTAAAGATGGTGGTACTTTTCTTGATTCACTCATGAGGTGAATTAAGCCATCTGTCTCACTATCTCGATTACAATCTTTGATGTAGTTCCCAGGTTCTTGACATCTAAAACGTCTGGGCCGAGGGCGAGATCACCGGCGTCTGTTGTTCTGGAAGCCGTGCATTGGTCTTCTTTCACATATTCGCTTCTATCATGGTCTCTATCTGGTGCTATGCATTCTACATTGAGCTTTCGCAGTTTAACAGAATCAAAGCTTAGGCTGGCTCTAGCTGCCTCGTATTCTATCCGAAGATAGTATTCTTCCCTTTTGCTATTGTCATCGAATGAAGTTAATGAACGCATTCACTGTCAGTTCATTCAAGTCATCAATTGGAACTTTGCAATGCAACTTGGTTACTTCACGTTCCACATCCTGAAGGCGTTCTCCTCGTTGTTGTCACCTATTAGATAGCTGGATTTTGCACTTCTGGACATGGCTCTATTCGTACCTCAACTCTAATTCCTTCAGTATTCTTTCGCTGCTCATCTCTGCTGCAGATTTAGTTTGTAGCACATCAGCTGCCTTGACCACGATCCATTATGTTGATCCTAAGCTTAAAATTGTACCTTGAAGTTCTCAATCGGAGCTTCGCTATCAAATGATGGAGGTTTTAAAACTCCTTTATTGGTTCCAGTAGGCAGTTCTTTTTCTGTGGTTGTATTACTTCGTTTTCATCATGCCTAGCATTTGTTGTATCTTTTTAGTCATGTCTGCTTCCAACTCTGTCATTCTTCCTGACATGGTAGTCTCGATATGTTCCAACTTCTCATTTAATTGCTGCTTAATTTCGTTGTGGAGCTGATCAAATTTTGCATGTTGCTGTTGACTGTGTTGCATCTTTTGTTTGCTGGTTTCTTTAGCTTTATTACGGTAGCAGCCATCACTTAATATAGCAGCCATTAATTAATTAATTCAAATTAGGTTAAACAATTTGTTATCGAGAGGTTGTACCAGCCGATTTGTTATCGAGAGGTTGTACTGCTATGCAATTAAAAAATTGCCAACTATGGTGGAATGGTCCGCAATGGCTCCAAGAAGAACCGAACAACTGGCCAAACAATATGCGGTTGACTTATCTGAGGACGACATGCACACTGATGAAGCCGAATCAAAGGTAAGGTTATTAAATGCGCATATTAACATCTATTGCGAATTTCCAGTGACAGCCTTTATGGTTAATGATGAGCCACTGATTAATAGAGCGTCCACTCTGAATAAATTGATACGAACAACGGCCTTTGTTTGCCGGTTCATTCGAAGAATAAAGGGAAATGGCGTCAAACCTGTCAAACTAGCAACAGTTTAAGATGTTACTCCTGTGTCATCAGTTGAGCGCGATAACGCAGTTAATTATTGGTCTCGCGTAGTACAGATCGAATACTTTGGGTTAGAGTGGAAGGCTCTACAGAATAAAAAAGAGATTCCATCGAACTCAAAATTGCGTCAACTATGCCCGTTTATCGATAGTGAACATGTGGTTCATGTCGGTGGGCGATTAGCCAAATCAAATTTGCCATTGGAAATGAAGCATCAAATCATCATTCATCCAGAATCAAGGTTCTGTAAGTTGATTATAGAAGACGCTCACTCACGTACATTCCATGGGGGAACACCATGATGGGTTCATTACCTCCAGCTAGGACTAATCAATCATTCCCATTTGTGGTATCTGGTGTCGATTTTGCTGGACCGGTTGTGGACGTGGTTCGTAAAACACTTGCGCCACAGATGAACCTGCACCAACTAGCAGCGAAAACCTACAAACCACCAGCGACCATAAAATGTTGGGTTGTGGTTCTCGTTTGCATGACGACTCGAGCCGTGCATTTGGATCTTGCTCATGGTCTATCGGTGGAGGCATTCTTGGAAGTTTTTGCAAGATTTATCAGTCGACGTAGGCAATGTAGTCAGTTATGGAGCGATAACGGCATGAATTTCGTTGGTTCAAATAAGGAATTGCAACGTGTTCGTGTTGGCCAATTTGGGGACAACCTGGCGATTCAACTCACCTGCTGATCCACACCAAGGCGGGCTTTGGGAGGCGTGCGTGAAATCCATGAAGTACCACCTGAGAAGAGTCGTCGGTCAGCGTATATTGTCAGCCAATCAGCTGTATACAGTGCTCACTCAAATCGAATGTTGCTTAAATTCTCGTCCACTTTCACCATTAACTGATGATCACGATGACCTCGAGGCTCTTACACCTGGTCACTTTTTGGCTGGTCGATCATTATTGCATCATCCACCATCAGAAGACTTAATAAATTGCAAGAACAACCGTCTGACACTGTGGGGCCAACAGCAAAAAATAACTCAATCATTCTGGCATCGCTGGAGGGATGATTTTCTTGTATCATTACAGAAACGAAGCAAATGTAATCGACCACAGGAAAACATTAAAGCCGGTGACATGGTAATCGTACTGCAGGAAAATCTTCCACCGACGTGTTGGGCCCTTGGTCGCATCGATGAGGTTCATCCTGATCATGATGGTCTTGTACGCAAGGTGACCGTTAGAACAGCTGCTGGCACCAAAGAACGCCCTATTCAAAATCTTTGCGTTCTTCCCATCAATCACTCGTAGGTGCAAGTGCTTCGTGACTTCTCAACCCCCCGGTGATCTGGAAATGCGTTTTCCCCTAGCTCCACTAGCTAGGTTTTCCATTTCCCTTGCACAAATGTGGTATCATTCTTGGCCCCTCAGTCGTTACATTTGCACACCACGCGCTGTTTGCGATATTATATAAATATCGTAGTAGTCTACAACTCGCTCGAACATTAAATAAAAGAAAATAGAAAGAAAAACGTATTCAAGCAAGCAAATAGATTGTTTTATTTTATTTGGAAAAATCCACAAACACAACAACCAGAATTAAAATTGCCAGTATTTGATGGGCAATATACAAATTGGATGAGCTTTAAAGCACAATTTCAATCACGAGTTATGCAACATGTGACAAACAATTGCGATCGTCTAGAATATTTAAGAAGTTCATTAATAGGAAGAGCCCTATTAACCATCAAAGGATTAGAAGGTCGAGATGAAGATTTTGCAATTGCTTGGAAATTATTAAAAGACATCTATCAAAATGAAAAAATCATCATTAACAGTCATCTTCAACAAATTGACAATTTAAAAACACCGGAATTTCAATCAGCATCATCCTTACAAAAATTCATAGATACTTTTCTATGCCATTACGACACATTAAAAGGATTAGAAACTACAGTTAAGCAGTGGGACATCATCTTAATGTACATTCTGTCGAAAAAATTAGATCCATCATCACGTCGAAAAAAAGAAACAAAAACATCCCCTAATAAGAATCAGACACTAGAAGAATTCATCAATACATAAATCATCAGTTAAAAAATTGTTTTGCTTCTGGCTGTAAGATATGTAATCGCAAACACAACACGCTATTACATATTAATAAACCCAAGGAACCTTTACAAATAAAATCATTAACATCACCAGTAACAGAAGTTCAAAACCAAACAATACCATCTATCAACATCAAATTGTGCACATGCTTTACTAGCTCAAAAACAAATTAAACATATCTGGTTTAGGTAGATGTTGAAGATACATTTGAAAGTTTTACTACTTATAGATGTCTACTTGATTCAGGTAGTCAATCCAATTTCATCACAACAACGGTTATGCAACAACTATAGGAATCAAACCAATCAAAATTAATACAGCAGTTTCAGGAATTCACGAATCGACAACAAATATACGATATAAAACACAAGTGAAAATCAGATCAAAATATTCATCATACAGCGTAAATTTGGATTGCCTAGTGATTGATAAAATTAGTGGTTTAATACCGAGACACCGAATAGAATTTGCACAGCCGTCCGTGCCAAATGTTCAATTAGCAGACCCAAATTTTAATTATCCAGGCAAAATAGATGTTTTAATCGGAGCAGAACAATACCATAATATAGTAAAAGAACGAATCATACAACAGTCACTCCATTTTCCAGCACTGCGGGATAGTGAATTTGGCTACATCATATTTGGAACATCTATAAATCAATGCCATCTAGGAACAGAAGATAATATTGATCATCTTTTAGAACAATTCTGGGAAATAGAAAACTGCGATAAAATCAACAAATCATTAACCGTCGAAGAAGCATATTGCGAAGAACATTTTAAAAATACGCATCATAGAGATAAGGATGGACAATTTATAGTACAAATGCCAACTAAACCAAATAAAAATGACCTGGGTGACTCACAGAGTATGGCACTACAAAGATATCTCAGCATAGAAAGTAAATTGCAACGAAATAAACAACTTAATAAAATGCAATATGTTAACTTCATGGACGAATATCAGATGTTAGGACACATGCGGGAAGTCAGTGAAAACGAATTCCAGAAACAGAATTTCATACCACATCATGCCATATTAAAACCAAGCGCGGTTACTACAAAATGCCGGGTCGTCTTTGACGGCTCTGCTAAAACATCAACCGGAATTTCTATTAATGGCACGTTAATGGTAGGTCCGAAAATACAACAACACCTTATCTCAATCATATTAAGATTTAGACAACATATGTTTGTATTCACAAGTGACGTTAAGAAAATGTACCGACAAATTTGGATAGATCAATCGCAACAAGGATTACAACAAATTTATTGGAGACCAAATCGTCATCAGCAAATAAAAAAATTCGCGTTAAAAACATTAACATACGGATTGGCACCATCGAGCTTTATTGCTACAAAATGTCTGCAGCAGTTAGCAAACGATGAGAACTTAAATTTCCGGAAGCAGCTAAAGTTATAAAAAGGGATTTTTATGTAGACGACCTTATGTCAGGCACAGATAATATAAATGATGCCTTAACATTAAAGGAAGAAATTAAGCAACTATGTAAACTAGGAGGTTTTGAATTACATAAATGGAATTCAAACAACAAAAATCTGATAGACAAACCTGTAGAAAATACAAAGTAAATACAATCACAAGAAACATCAGCCATAAAAACTAACTATTGGCTTATGTGGAATACACACGATGACGAGTTCAGCTTTAAGAGTCAAACTACTTCTAACATCATTACAAAGCGGGCAATTCTAGCAACCATTGCAAAATTGTTTGACCCAATAGGATTAATCGGCCCTGTAATTCTCGTTGCAAAATTAATAATGCGCGAGTTATGGAAATTGAAAATTGATTGGGATGTGGAGCTACATACCTCTAGATATTACTACAAAATGGCTTTCATTTCAAAATCAACTAAAGTCTATAGAGGAAATAAATATTAAACGCTTAGTTATACCAGTAATACCATACAACAATATCGAGTTACATGGATTCAGTGATGGATCAGAGGACGCTTATGGAGCCGCAATTTATATAAGGACGACGGATGGGCAAGGAATAAACCATTGCCGGCTACTGTGTTCAAAATCAAAAGTAGCTCCAAAGCGACAAACAATTCCAAGAATAGAATTATGTGGTGTTCTACTTATGTCTAACCTCATACAAATAGTGAAAAGCTCAATGGATATTAATTTCCAAAAAACTTATTTATGGGCTGATTCCACAATTGTTTTATACTGGTTAAAAATGTGCCCATGTAACCTGAAACAATTTGTTGGGAATCGGATAGAAAACATTCATAGTTTGACACATGATGCGGAATGGAGACATGTAGTTTCAAAATCGAATCCTGCAGATATAGTATCACAAGGTCTACTCCCGAATGATCTTAAGAACAACAGTCTTTGAATGTTATCCACCATGAAAAAGAGCTCGAAACAAAAACAATTAATTTGTCATCTACATGTTTGCCTCAAAAAAGCGATATCATCAGTCGGTTTAGCAGCCTTACAAAACTTCAACGAACTGTTGGCTTTGTTTTGAGATTTTTAAACAATCTGAAAAATAGCAAAGGATCAAGTAAAAGACACAAGCAAAATACGCAAGCTGCAGAAATTTCTCCATTAAGTGTAGAAGAGATCAAAAATGCTAATTTTTGTTTGATAAAGCAAGTTCAGTCTTCATATTTTAGCAAGGAAATCCAGCAATTATCGAGTAAAATAACAAGGCGACCAACAGTTGATAGAAAAAGTTCGATATTTTTACTGTGCCCATATTTAGATGAAGCACACTACGCGTTGGTGGCCGTTTAGACGAAGCTAAGTTTCATCAGGATATGAAGAATCAAATAATATTACCAACAAAGCATCACTTCACAAGATTAATAGTCGAGTACTACCATCGTAAAAATCTACATGTGGGTCGACAAAGCCTCCTTGCGCAATAGTAAGGCAACAATATATTGGCCACTAAGAGGAACAGATTTAGCAAAATCAGTTTATAAGCAGTGTATAACATGTTTTCGAGGTCAACCAAAAGGAATCACAAATTTAATGGGTAATTTACCACCTGTAAGGTTAAAGTTTGAACGAGCATTTAAGACCACAGGAATAGACTACGCCGGGGCCCTATTATGGTAAAAAGGATTTACGGTCGTTCACAAACATTGGATAAATCTTATATCGCACTTTTCATTTGTATGTCAACAAAGGCAATACATCTGGAATTAGTCAGCAATTTAAGTACAGATGGGTTTTTAGCTGCTTTTGAAAGATTAGCGACAATGGGTCTAATTTTAAAGGAGCTAATTCGCAACTAAAAGAGTTAAATAATTTACTACGAGAACATCAAAAATAAGCCTGTATAATCGACAGTAATTCTCATCAAGGTATCAATTGGCATTTTATTCCGGCCTATTCACCAAACTTTGGAGGTATATGGGAATCAGCGGTAAAAATCGTCAAATTACACTTGTACCGAATTTTGGGAAAAGCACATCTGAACTTCGAGGAATTAACAACATTATTAATTCAGATTGAAACTGTGATAACTCAAGACCACTTACGCCGATTAGTGATAGTCCAGATGATTATGAAGTAATAACACCTGGACACTTCTTAATTGGAAGTTCCTTAGAGAGTACACCAGAACTAGAAGTTACCGAAAAAAATATAACAGATTATCTCGGTGGAATCGTGTTAAACAACTGAAGCAGCATTTTTGGCAGCGATATTGCAGTGAATATATAGTTTCTCTTCAAAAACGGTACAAATGGAATAAAACTAATAATAATATTTGCATCGGTACTCTAATACTTGTCAAAGATGATAAATTACCACCGCTTCAATGGGCCAGAATAGTGAGAGTATGTGATATTGTGATGTAAAAACATTAAACGGAATAATACGTCGTTCTATCGTTCTATTTCAAAAATATGTCCATTACCTTTAAAAGATGATATTGAAGAAAATCCTTCAAGGCCGGGAGTAAATACATTTTAGGATTCTATTATTAAGTAAAACGTAATTAGATATTTCTTGGAACAAATGTTCAATTTAATTTTATTGTTTTATGATCATTCAATTTACATTTTCTACTATCAATCCTAAATTTATATTTTTTTTACTAGTTTTATTACTTTATCACCCGACCTTTTCGTTTTTGTATATTATTTTTACGATCGCAGCTGAATTTATATTTTATGGTATACACTTACTCAATAGAAGAAGAATTTCTATTGGTCCACTTTAGTTTATATAATTTTGTTAAATTAGTGGTAGGGATAAAAAAAAAACGTATAAAACTCAGAATTTTCCTTACAGTGCTTTGTGCAGTTATAAATTATTGTTGTTAAAAATATTTTAATTTAATCAAGATCGAAAGCCACTTGTAACAAGTAGTAACATACAATTTTGCTACCAATTATAAATTAATTAAAGTTTTTAAAATTCAGTTTTCATCAAACTAGTTAAAAGTGTTTTAAATATTATAAGTAGTTCAAATTAAGTATCTATTTACAAAAAATGGAATATGTAATCAACCAAGTGCCATTGGAAATGGCTGTAATACCGGAACATCTTTTTAATTTACAATTTCTATCGGATGTTACATTTATTGTTGACGAAAAACCAATTTACGCTCATTCGCTGGAATTGATGAAGCGAAGCACCGTGTTTGTAAAACAATTGGGGCCGACATTGGGTGAGAAAAAACTAATACCAATTACGGATTACAGTTATGACGTTTTTTATCAGTTTGTACGGTTTATTTACACCGACATGTGCGACGTCAATAAAGAAAATTGTGTTCCTTTATTGAATTTAGGGAACGAGTACAAAGTGAGAGGATTGGTCAACGATGTCCAAAAATATAATAAAATTGATGTAAGATTCAAAGATGTGCCCAACAAAATGGAAGAGCTATCTTGTAAATTATTCAATTTACAGTTCCTATCGGACATTACATTTGTAGTGCAAGACAAAGAGATTTATGCTCACTCGTTAGAGTTGATGAAGCGGAGCAGCGTTTTTCAACAACAGTTGGAGCCAACTATGGGTGAAAAAAAACAAATCACAATTAGTGATTATGGATACGACACCTTTTTTCAGTTCATCTGCTTTATTTACACCGACAAATGCAACATCAATGAACAAAATTCTTTTGAATTATTGAAATTGGCTATTGTTTACAAAATAACAAGTTTAATTAATTTTATACAAAACTCGTTTAAATTCGACGATTTCGAGTTGTTAGATTTTTGTGTTTTGGTAAACGACAATATTGCTATATTTGGTGCTAAATGCAGGTTGGCCGAGAATTTCAATCAGTTATTGACTTCAGATGCATTCTTATCGGCTCGACCTGATACTGTTGCAGAAATTTTAAAATTTAATCAAATTGATAAAGGGACATCCGAAATGAACATAATGGATGCTTTGGTCAGTTGGATGAAACACCATTGCACTCAAAACGAAATACAATTTTCCGATTATCGGCAAAAATTCGATAAATTGATTCGATTAGTACGTATTCCAACCCTGTCGAAGGAGGAGCTTAGGGATATTCAGTTTAATTATCCTGATTTATTTACAAAAACGGATTTTGAAAATATTGGTGGTCACATAGTATTCGGAGCTGATTATGAAGACGCAATATGGAAATGTACTCCTCGATTGAAGTTAATGATGCCACTTCAGATTGGGTCAGAATGGCAACCTACAAGTTTTTCCGTTGGTTTTGAAATGATTCTAGCTGGATTTATTATTGGCAAAATTTTCCGCGGTAATACTGTGACGGTTCACGATGGATACTCCCATTACACCTACGTAGAATCTTACACCGAGTGTGGCATTAAAAGTGTTAACATAAAAATTTCATATGCAAATTCTGAAAAAGATGGATTGAACCAAACACCTTTAAATATTAATATAAATAATTATAATCCAGAATTTAAATCAACCTTTTATGGGAATATAATAAATTTGGGTTCATCAGTTCGCATTCGGCCCGATTTTACGTATACGATTGAGTTTAAATATGTTTGTTCTTGTTCTGATACACATAAAATATATTGGAAAATTCTCGATCCGAAATCCGAAGTCATCATTAATGCTTCACCAACATCAGTTCAAATCAAAGCAGGCCGACAAGCCATTTTGGCAATGTATTTATTGAAGCCGGACGGCAACGTTTTTTAATTTTTGCAATTATGTATTAAGACAAATAAACTTGAAATTTAAAAAAGAATTTGAATTTTTTTCTTAATTGAATTTTAGCATTCTATAATATTACTGGATACTCTGCTAAACAATAGTTTTAATTTAAGATAATGTCATAGAATATACAGAAGCGATATAACGCAGTTGGGTTTCACTAATTTGGTCCAAAATTTCATTTTCAAAATATTGCTTATTTATGTTAATAATAATCATCCCTATTATGGTTGGCAAGTCGATCGACAATCGCTTTCCATATTGTTAATCAATCTATTCGTGTATTCATTCCACAGATGTTAGAAATATCATTAAAGCAGAAATTTCTGATTGTGAAAATGAACCCGGGCTATATGATTTTATTACTATGCGATTGATGTAGCCCAATTACTAACAAATACATGACCAAAGGGTCGATTGTACACGAGTTGGTTTTACTGACAACTCCTTAGTGCAAGAATTGCTAATTCATGGGTACTCTTTCACAATATTTCAGTTGTCAATACACGAAAAAAATTGGCAGGCAATACATTTGCAAAAAAAATCGTGAGGAAGAAGTTGTGCCATGTCGAACAACTGCTACACATATATCATTCACAGCTTATTCTCAATTAAATCAAAAATATCCCGATTACACACGTGCCATAAATTCAAGATTTAAGGAACTCACAATAGGAAGGAAGAATTCCAACCGCATCACCACGAAATGTAGAATTGTAGGTACCATTTGAGATCCCCGCTGTCGGCCGTAAAATACATGGCTTACATACATAGATGGCCCTGGTAGAAATAAATTTATTGGATGAACCAATACCTCGCTTATTTTTTACTAAAATGGAATTTTAAAAATCTTTTGTCTTTTTAATTTGCGTTATTCAAACAATTTGCTCTAATTTGACACAGTAAAATACATTAAAAGTTAAAATTTAGTTCCCATAATCATTTCGGAATATAATTAGTTATTAGAATCTGTCATATTTAACAATAACATTGACATTCTTCTGTTTATTTTAACCGGCTCTGCGTTTATACATGTTTAACGGCCATTCTTGACCAAAGGTCTGGTACTTTTGGTCTACAGATTCCAATAAAAAAAAATGCGGCAAAATTTAGGGCCAATCAATACCCCTATCGGCTTGGTGAGGAAACTCAGCTTTTTGGCGAAAATTGCAGATCGTATTCTGGAAACCATGCCACAGTCGCATATCATGGCTGTCGCCCCACCAGTCGTACCAGTCACAAGTAATTTTGAAGGCAACATGCTGAAACGAATCGACGCGCTCATCAAGCTGTTGGACCAATTGGAGTCCCATGTAAAGCGCCGAAGGTACGCGCAGCAGCGATCTCACAACAAGTCTGCGACCCGAGTTCTACATTTTGAACATTTCTCAATTCCAATGGTTGGACTTCTCAGATACACTGGATTACTAGTGGACATTCAACAAGGTCGCCTTATCGATCCCATGACCACGCTCTTCTCAGTGGCTTCGAGAATCACAGAAGTAGCACCACGATACGGCTGATAGAAGACACAGGAGTTGACGAAAGGATTGTGTGGCTACGGCATCAATTTAGGCCATTGATCAACAACATAATTTTAGCAAACGAGCAGCCGACGGACCCAGTCACGTATCATATCGTGACACAATATCCATCAGTGTTTGCTCGACTGCGCAGACTAAGTGCAGAGAAGATTGAGATTGCCAGGAAGAATTTTCAAAGTATAATAGATCAAGGCCAGCCAGCTGCACCTAGTACCCAAGAGGAACAGCGAATGGCGACCGTGCATGGACTATCGGTCGTTGAATAACGTGACCGTACCAGATCGTTACCCAACTCAGCAATGGAACCAAACAACAACGACGGATGGAAGCCATTGCAGTTTTACAATTGTTGGGCAAATCACAATTGTTTTTTTGTTTAATTCTCCATTAACTCTTTGAGTTGGTAACCAATTAGCATTCAACTCTTATCTCTTTCTTTTCATCTGAGTTTTAATTACGATAACCACCAACAGTTTTAAGGCAACAGGCATTTTTCGTTCGCTTAAATGGAGAAAAAAGCAATTTGAATTGTGCATGCAAGGGAGAATTGTTTTAAGGGGAAATAATGTTACTTGCATTCTTCGACCAAAATCTTGTTTTAGCAATATTTAGAGTTATAGAAGCTCTCATTTTTGGTTGTGACTTTGGTTTAATGTTCAATATTAATATTGAAACTAATCACCGAAGCTTAAATTGATCATAAACCAAGATTTTTTAAATTTGTTTAAAATTGTTGTTCCAACAACAACTTTACTATTTTGGTTGAGTTAGTTGTTTTTCCGAAAATCTAAGGTCGATCAAGTTGATAGTTCATGAACAAATAAACATTTTAGATCCGATGCATAAAAATGGTTGTAAAAATATCTAAATGGCGCCATACTGGCATCTCAAACCATTGCAAATTTTGAGTCATTTTGAAAAAATAATCAAGTTTCGGGAATCTAATATCTATAAGATCATTTCATTGCTATGCCTAATTTATCTTTAAGCCAAACTCGAATGGCATAGAAAATCTTCAATAAATGATTAAATTTTCTCCGATAAAAATGCTTAACACCAAGCAAATCTGAAATAAGCTTATACCCTTGACAGACTAGGGATTAGCTAAGCGCGATTAGTGATTTTTTCGAGATTAGCTGTAGTGTGTCAAGTTGAAGATTAGCTAATCTCGTTTTATTTGAGGATTAGTTACTAATCGAGATTAGTGCACTAATCCTTGAACATTTTCGAGCTTATCTCGTTGTATGGGGTTTAGTGATGGTACAAATGGCACTACAATGCGAAATAATTATTTAAACATTGCTGAAAATGCAAGTGGCGTGAATTTACGATAGAAGTTATAAAATCAATAACATCTTAAAAAATTTGTGCTGAATAAATTTCGATGAAAAAGAAAATCTAGTGAGTTGTAATGTATAAATCTTAGAAGTATTGAATTAAAAAATGAGTCCAGCTGATTTACTAGCTATGTATATTTCAGCGAATCACCATAATAATATTTTATTTCTCTGCAAGAAACTAATCCCTAGTCTGTCAACGCATATGGATTTGTGGTGGATTAGCTAATCTCGTTTCACTAATCGCGCTTAGCTAATCCCTAGTCTGTCAGTGGTATTAGAACCTCGAAAATCCAATACAAAATTAAACTTTATTTGTAAAAAAATTATAAAAGCAACAAATCTTAAAATCGGGATTTCTAGAGGTCGATGTATGCCTAATGAGATTCTAATTTTGTTTGAAAATTGGAAAACGCAATTTCACTTATTGAAATTGAAACGTGCAGTAGGCTGACAATTTGCTTGAAGAATTTGTTTTTCCCAAACCGAAACCAATTGTTTATAAAATAGTCATAAAATATTAATTCGATTAGTTGCACGCGTGAAAATTTAAATCAGCAGCCTCCGCTGCCACGTCGTTCGTTAATTGTGATTAAACAAAAAGTTTTAAATGCCATAGGTTCGCCATGACTGATCTGTGAGTTATATTCGTTTATGCATCGTATTTTGTGAATTTGCAAAATTATTTAACGGGTTTTATGCAGTTATAAATTATTGTTGTTACCACCGTATCAAACAAAAAAAAAAACATTTTAATTTAATCAAGATCAATAGCCGATTGAAACAAGCAGCACCTAAAATTTTGCTAGCAGTTAACCTAGAAATTAATTAAAGTTATTAAAATTCAGTTTTAATCGAATTAGTTAAAAGTGTTTTAAATTGAAATTTTATCAAATTAAGTATCTACAAAAAATGGAATATGTAATCAACCAAGTGCCATTGGAAATGACGGTAATACCGGAACACCTTTTTAATTTACAATTCCTATCGGATGTTACATTCATCGTTGACGGGAAACAAATTTACGCGCATTCGTTGGAATTGATGAAGCGAAGCACCGTGTTTATAAAACAATTGAGGCCGACCTTGGGTGAGAAAAAACTAATTCCAATCACGGATTACGGTTATGCCGTTTTTTATCAGTTTCTACGGTTTATTTATACCGACATATGTGACGTCAATGAAGAAAATTGTGTTCCTTTATTGAATTTAGGGAACGAGTACAATGTAATCGGACTGGTTAATTGTGTTCAAAAATATAATAAAATTGATATTGGATTCAATGATATACCACACCAAATGAAAGAAATATCCTGCAAATTATACAATTTACACTTCCTGTCGGACATCACATTTATCGTCGAAGGCAAAGAAATTTATGCTCACTCATTAGAGTTAATGAAACGGAGCAGCGTTTTTCAACAGCAGTTGGAGTCAACTATGGGTGAAAAAAAACAAATTCCGATCAGTGATTATGGATACGACACATTTTTCCAGTTCATCCGATTTATTTACACCGGCAAATGCAACATCAATGAACAAAATTCTTTTGAATTATTCAAACTGGCGATTGTTTACAAAATAATAAGTTTAATTAATTGTATACAAAACTCGTTTAAATTTGACGATTTCGAGTTGTTAGACTTTTGCGCTTCTGTAAGTGACAATATTGCTATATTTGCTGCTAAATGCAGGTTAGCTGAGAATTTCAATCAGTTGTTGAGTTCAGATGCATTTTTAACGACTCGAGCCGATACTGTTGCAGAAATTTTAAAGTTTGATCGAATCGATAAAGTGACTTCCGAAATGGATATAATCGACGGTTTGGTCCGTTGGTTGAAACATCATAGCACTCAAAACGAAATACAATTTACTGATTGTCGTCAAAAATTCGATAAATTGATTCGATTAATACGTGTTCCAACCATGTCGAATGAGGAGCTTAGGGATATTCAGTTTAATTATCTAGGTTTATTTACGAAAACGGATTTTGAAAATATTGGTGGTCACATGATATTCGGAGCTAATTATGAAGATGCAATATGGAAATGCACTCCTCGTTTGAAGTTAACGGTGCCACTTCAAGTTGGGTCAGAATGCCAACCTACAAGTTTTTCCGTTGGTTTTGAAATGATTCTAGCTGGATTTATTATTGGCAAAATTTTCCTTGGTAATAATCGGGTGGATCGCTATGGTCGCACCAACGTAGAATCTTACACCGAGTGTGGCATTAAAAGTGTTAACATCAAATTTTCATATGCAAATTCTGAAAAGGATGGATTGAACCAAACACCTTTAAATATTAATATAAATAATTATAATCCAGCATTTAAATCAACCTTTTATGGGAATATAATTAATTTGGGTTCATCAGTTCGCATTCGGCCCGGTTTTACGTATACGATTGAGTTTAAACATGTTTGTTCTTGTGCTGATACGCATGCCAAATATTTTAACACTCTCGATTCGAAATCCGAAGTCATCATAAATGCTCCACAAAAATCAGTTAAAATCAAACCAGCCAATCAAGCGATTTTGGCAATGTATTTCTTGAAGCCGGACGGCAATGTTTTTTAATTTTTGCAATTATGTATTAAAAATAATAAACTTGAAATGTAAAAAAATATGATTGATGTTTCTTAATTGAATTTTAGCATTCTATAATATTACTTCTACTAAACATAATAGTTTTAATTTAAGGTAATGTCAGAGAATACACAGAAGCGATATAACGCAATTGGAATTCACTAATCTGGTCCAAAAACTGGTTGAAAAATTTTGATATTTCAAAACCTCATTCTAAATATTGTTTATTTATGATAATAATAATCACCCCTATTATGATTGGCAAGTCGATCGACTATCGCTTTCCATATTGTTAATCAATCTATTCGTGTTTTCGTGTATTCATTCGACAAGTGTTGAAAATGTTATTAAAACAGAAATTTCTGATCGTGAAAATGAACCCGGGCTATACGATTTTGCATTAAAATTGTGTTAGGAGTTTTCCCAAATTACTCTACGATTGATGGTTAGCCCAATTACTCACAAATATATGACCAAAGGGGCCGATTGTAATGTACACGAGTTTGTTATACTGACAACTCCTTAGTGCAAGAATTGCTAATTTATGGGCAATCTTTCACAATATTTCAAGTCTATACACGAAAAAAATTGGCAGGCAATACATTTGCAAAAAAATCGTGAGGAGGAAGCTGTGCCTTGTCGAACAATTGTTACACATACAATACTCACAGCTTATTCTCAATTAAATCAAGAAGATCCCGATTACACACGTGCCATAAATTCAAGATTTAAGGAACTCACAATAGGAAGGAAAGGATGGATCCTCCTCTGTCGGCCGTAAAAGATGCAGTATATATAGACGGCTCTGGTGGAAGTAAATTTGTTGGATGAACCAACACCTCGATTATTTTAAACATTTTAATTAGCTCTAATTTGATACAGTAAAATACATTAAAAGTTAAAATTTAGTTCTCATAATCACCTCGGAAAAATAAATAGTTACTAGAAGTGACAAAAATGACAAATGTTGCGGTCTCATCTGTCATAATTAACATTGACATTTCCTAAAAATTGATGTAGATAACAAGAATGATTTTTCCGCTTAACCTTTCCTCCACTAGCAAGGGCTGTAAACCACCAATAATATGTTTGTTTTGGACGGCTATAAAGTTTTCGTCAAAATCAGAAAAATAACAAATATGACGGTTCAAAATTTGTGCATGTATTGGTAAAACAATTGGCAATTGGAATTTATAGCAACCAAGAACAAAGATAAGTTACCTTCGGCATCGAGATACGAAGAGCTATAAAGCTTCTTTTCACAGTATAATGATCTGGTATTTTATAATAATTTTTATGGCGTAATAAATGCTTTGGTATAGAATACAAACCAGGAAAATTGCGTTTAATTATTGATGCTTCAAAATTAACTTCCCTACATACCGAAGAGTCTTAAGAAAACATACAAAAATTCTGTTGTTTTATTTATGAACGGGACAGTAGGGAAAGAAAAATGTTTATGTTAAGAGAATCTCTTACTCCAGCACAAAACAATTTTAAAAATGCTCCACTAATACAACCTGATGATGTATGTACTTTTACCACCTCTACATATTAATCTTTTTCTTACGAAAAACTTCGTGAGAGGAATGGATCGTGGTGCTGGAGTTTTATACTTGAAAGAAAACTTTTCCAAAATCAGTGACGCCAAAATTAAAGAGGGCAAATTTGTGGGTATTCAAATCAGGCAATTTATGAAGGAAGAAATATTTAAAGAAAAACTTAGTGGTCTGGAAAATCAGCTTGGGAATCTTTCATGAAAGTGACCTCAAATTTTCTCGGAAATCACCAATTAAATGACTATAAAAGTATCATCGAGGATGTTTTAACTACTTATAAGGCGTTGAGTTGTAACATGTCCTTAAAAATACATTTCCTACATTCTCATTTGGACTTCTTTCCTATCGGGCGCCGTTAGCGATGAACACGGTGAAAAATTCCACCAGAACATTTCTAGAATTGAAGAACGATACCAGGGGGTCTATTATGAAAATTTTCGACCGCGTTTTTTCTCGACATTATCGAAAATCGCCCTATTGTGAAATAAAACAATTATAAGACAGCGTATTGTTAAATACGAATATTTTACGACTGCTCTCGTGGCGACGAATTTAGTGTCTCTCAAACGGGATGCCGGCATCAAAAGTATGACCGGGAAATACCGGGATTTACCAGTTTTCTATTTATTTAGTGTTAGTAGTCTTCTAACCTAAATACGCATAGAAAATTTAGTGATTCTTTAACTGAATTTTGGGATCTCGTTTTCTGTATCAAAAGTGTGACTAATCCTGGGATTTCCCGGTTTTCGATTTATTTATTTTATGATATATCATGTAAAACCTTGGTTTAAGAGACTAATTAGGGGTTGACTTGTCTATGATTTCCGATTGTCCCTTAGATCTTAATATAAACAGTTTAAATGTCCCTTAAAATAGTAATAAACTTGGTTATTTGTAAACCGATTTTGATAAAATTCGATTTACACGATAGAAATGGGATTCTAAAATGTTTTTTGAATAAAGTTCTGGTATAGGACCAATTAGAAAAGAACTTGTCTGTTTCTAACCGATTATGATGTTATTCGATTCATACGATGGAAATGGGATTCTAAAATGGTATATAGAAAAGTGCTGGAATATGGTTGTGATGAAATTTCAAAAATACGGCATGACATCCTAATTAGCCATGTTTCAGAACTTCATGTAAAAATCATTTTAGAACCCCATATGATCATAATCGGTTAGGAAACAGCCAAGTCCATCCTAATTGGCCATTTTGCCGAACTTGTTTCTAAAATTCATTTTAGAATCCCATTTCCATCAAATCTTTATTTAAACAACAAGTATTTTCGGAAATAGATATGTACGTTTGTAACAAAAATTAAGAGACACAGCTGAAACTATGCCAAATCACGTAGAACTTCATAAATTGATAATATTTTATAACAATTTTGGCAGGTTCTACAATAAAATTAGAAGCTAATGCAGCTTCTTGGTTTTTGTTGCAGGTTAAACTATTTCTGATGTAAAATTATGAAGAGGAATAATAGTTCAGGTAGCGTATTTTGGGCAAGAATAATTACTCTGCATATAAAGTTCGATTGAGGTTTGTTTTAATATAACGGATGTAGTACTTATAACCAGGGCCAATCAGAGGGTGGGCCAGCCGGGCCATACGGCACGGGCCCCCGATTTTTAGGGGCCCCCGAATTTTTTGTTACTATAGATTTCTCATTTGCGCTTGATCTTCGATAGTATTTTGTCTTTATAACAAGAACAAGATGTGTGACAATTTAAAATTTGACATTGAAGAGCGTTTTATTTGCTTCGATTCATTCTCTGGAAAAACCGGAGAAGAAATTGCTGCCAGAATTCTTGAAATTTTGTCGGATATGGAATTAAAATATAATTTATGTATTGCCCGAGCATATGATAATGGTGCAAATATGGCTGGCAAGCTAAACGGTGTGCAAGCCATTCTTATTCTTACGAAGCGTAATCCTAATTGTATTTTTTCCAGCTGTGGAAACCACACATTAAATGTTGTTGGAGTTGATTTAGCTGAATCGTGTAAAGAAGCTGTATAATTTTTTGGAGTTATACAACAAATGTATAATTTTTTTAGCAGTAGTCCGCGGAGATGGGAGGTTTCAAAGAAACATATCCGTATGTCTCTTCATTCGATTTCCAAAACTAGATGGTCTGCTAGAATAGATGCAGTAAAACCAATAGCCAAAAATCTATTATCTATTCGAGATGCTTTAAATGAAATGCATTCCTTTAATTTACCACCACACGCAATCGTTGAATTACACTCAATTGAGAAATATTTAAATAAATTTGAATGTGTTTTGCTTTCTATCATATGGCTCGAAATTTTGACAGATTTGCATCAGACAAATTTGGTAATTGAAGCTCGAAATGCTACACTTGATATTTAGCAAAATAATATTGAAAGTCTACTAATGAGATTTCGCAATTTAAGCGGAATGTGGAATGAAATATTTGCGAAAGCAAAAGCTAAAGCACGTGAATATGGAGTTGCATGTGATTTTGCCATTAATAGAACGATACGGACACAATCGGATGCTGAAAAATACTACAGGATAAATGTGTTTAACGTAATAGTTAATTCCGTAATAGCTGGCTTACAAAGACAATTTCAATCTTTACAAAATATCTGCAATCTTTTCGGTTTTCTTTGGTCATTTTCAAATTTGACTGATGAAAAAATTGAAGCTGCAGTAAACCGTTTGCATTCAAAATACATGGGTGAGTTATCAAACGAGATACTAGATGAGGTAAAATTCCTTAAAAAAATGTATGAAGCTAATTTCAATGCAGATCCGACACCAACAAATTTATTAGAAAATATTCTCAGTAAAACTTAGCTGGTTTATTTCCGAATCTTATCATTATCTTAAGAATATATATATTAAGTATCCCTGCATCTGTGTCTTCAGCCGAGAGGAGTTTCAGTGTTCTTAAAAGAATAAAAAAATTTCATCGCTCAACAATGGCAGAACAACGGTTAAATGGATTGGCAATGTTAAACATTAACCACGACATGGCAAGAAAAATTAATTTTGAGCAAATCATTAGAGAATTTTCTAATAATAAAGCGAGAAAAGCTTCAATCTAATAATTTCTAATAAATTCTAATAAATACTAAAATGAATTCATGTGATATAAACTTAAGATTGTTTTATTTTATTTTTATGGGGCCCCATTTTAATAATTTGGCCCAGGCCCCCTGCTAGCTCTGAAAGGCCCTGCTTATAACTATTGGTCACTGTTGATAATCTCCAATAAGTCTTTTGTTAGTCCCACTGCCATTGGCTCATTATTCGTACTAGGACGCCGAGCGATATTTTAAGCGGGAACTTGTCCCTACTGAGTATTATTTTATACATATTATAAATTTTGCAAGATTTTATAGATTTTAACGAGATGGAATGTCTTAAGCCGAGCGTTAAGTTAAGGTGAAATTCTCGAAATACGAGATTTGTTTAATGTAGAGTATGTATGTTCAGAAAAAAAATACCTACGTTTGTTTGTTTTTTGAATCATTTAAATTGTGATTATTGAAGCTTATTCTAAAATTCTAAGTTAATTCGATATTTTTGGGAATACCAGATTATTCAAACTTTTCGAATTCATATTCGAGTTAATATCCAATTTCTCGATATTACTCTAAAATTGTAAAGTGCTGTATTTTTATTTTATTATTTATTTATTTTTATTTATTTCATTACAAAAATTATAACTATATCACATATACAGATAATTACGAAAAAAAAAAAAAAATGAAATAAATAAGGAAGTGCCTTTTGCTCACAAGGTCAGTAGCAGGCATCCCTTTAGCTAATAATAATAAAATAATAAAATACAATAATTGGAATAATAATAGTTAAAAAAATACTACACAATACAACCAATACGATGTAAATAATCATATAACAAAAAATAATTTAAGCAATTTAAAAAGATTTGTTATATAAAAAAGAAACATCAGTTTTAAATTATTGAACCCCTCATTTCAAAGACAACATCATTTCCTATTCATGCAAAACTTACCTCTCCTCAATAACTAGCGTACAAAATTATAAGTGAAAAATTAAATAATGATTCTAAACAAAAAATCTATATTACTAAATTGGACTAGCCAAACTTTCAAACTTGCCAGGAATTTAGATTTAGAATTCAAGCTACGGATATCAATCGGAAGTTTATTAAAAATGGTTGGAGCAGTTACTAAAAAATAATTATAAAAATGCGTTTTGCAAAATTTTGAAACGCTTCTGAAATGCATGGCATTTTTACGCAGTAAATAACTGTAACAACTCAAATAACGATTGCCACTAATTTCAAAATATTTATGCATAACCTTAAAAACATAAAGGTGTTTCAATGGAAGAAGTCTACTGCTCAAGAATAATGGCCAAGAAGGGCTACGTTCATTCTTGAAATGCATCAATCTAACTACATGCTTTTGAGCTACTACTAATGGTCTGATCGTCTCAAAATATGTACCACCCCAGCAACAAATACCATAACCCAGTCTGGACTCAATTAAGGCGTGATAAAATATTTTAAGAATACCAGGTGGACAGTGTGATCGCAGTAGATACATTTGCCTAATACCAGAATGCAGAGAGTTTGACAATTCTAACATATGATGCTTCCAGTCTAATCTACAATCGACGTTTAGGCCCAAACATTTAATGTTAGCAACAGATTCAATAGGCAAGCATTTATTAATGCACGAATTACAGTGATACATTGATATTTTCGATATTTTAAGGGATTTTTGAGGTTTTAAGCTTTATATTTTCGGTACCGTTAGAGTTTGACGAGATACGACCTTAAAAGACGAACCGAGGGCGGGACGAACTTCTAACTTTGACGACGACCCTTTAAAGGCAACATTGGGGCAAAATCTAAGTCAATCAACAAGAGATATAGCAGAAAGGTGTAATACATGACAACCAACCGTTTGCCGCCATCTGGCGAAACTAGAGAAGTTAATAAGTTAGGAATATGAATACTTCACCAATATCTCAGTGAACGGAATAAAGAAGATCGCGATTGACATTCACTACAAGTCTGCTGTCACGGGAAATAATCGAGCCACTTTTAGACAGAATTATAATAGGTGATGAAAATTGGATTACCTATGACAATGCCATCCGCAGAAGACTGTGGCTTGATAAAGATCCGAAAGCAAACATCATTGGAAAAAAAAACAACGAGCGAGTTCACCCTCAACTCGTAAAAGATTTGTGCGAAAACTTTTTTGTATAAATATCTATTGAATCATTTCAAGCCATTTCGATAAGGCTCAGAAACCCCTCCATAAAGACGGATGTTATTCGCTCAGTATTTATTTAAATTAAGTTACATTTTTCTATTTTTGTTTGCCATGTCGTTATATGAAACTTGACTATTAAATACCGTGATTTTATGGCATTTGATGAATGATATTTGACTTTTTAAAAAAGGAGAAAAATTGGCATTTGTTTGAAGAATTCAAATATGTCGCTAACGCATTTTTCGGCTTTGGGCGCTTATGACTATTTTTCTTAGCACAGCAGTATTCTATTTTGAATTTAGAGGACGAACCTTACTGACATTAATTGAGCATGAGCAAAGTACAGTTCTGTTAAGTTAATCACCTAAACCTGTCATGCACGCTTTAAAATATACACAGTAATCTTGTTCAAGATTTCATAGTAGTAAATGGTCACGGCAAATTCGCTGAACAAAGCAAAATCGCATCACTTTATCACTGATTAGTTTAAAATAAATTAAATAGAGCGGTTCTATTTGGGCGCAAAGTTGACCGTAAAATTATTGTAATTGAAAATATAGTAGCGCGAAACCCCCCATAACCAAACTCACCAACAGCATGAGCATTTGAGCAATACTAATTAGAAAGCATACCGACAAAACCAACACAAATGTCTTATACAAGCCATAAAGTCATATTATTTCCGTGACGCACTCATATTATTAAATCCAAAACCTACTATTTTCTGTAAGTGTTAGTGATATTTTATACTGTTTTTGATACAAACTACAATTTAAAATCAAAATATGTAAAGATTATACTGTTTTATGATGCTAATACTTACAGAAATAGTAGGTTTTATTTTGTGTTTGTATAGCAATAATATGGCTTGTATAAGACATTTGTGTTGGTTTTGATTCGGCTCACGATGGTTTTGAAATGCCGAATGATGTAGTATATTGCATGTGTATGCGTAGATTTTGCATTGATTTTACGTTTCATTTATTTTTTGTTCTTGTCGATATTCACACATGCCTGCAAAAGTTTTTTTTCGGTACTTTTGTTGCCGTAACCCGATTTCTATACAATTTTTTACTTACTCCTGCCGCTAAAGATGCTTTCACATCAAAAAGATTTTCGAGGTATATATATACACGGGTCGTTAAAGTCAAATTTAACGATTATAGTAGATACAAGCTCCACGAATTAAAAAAGGCTGAATTAAAAAATGTGTTCATTAATGAAATAAAAATAGCGAATTTTTGTATGAAAAAGTATGAACATCTGTTACTATTTTTAATTCATTTTTTTTCACAAATTTTCTGAAATAAAAAATGTATTCTTTTTCATACAATATTCGCTATTTTTATTTCATTAATGAACACTTTTTTTAATTCAGCCTTTTTTAATTCGTGGAGCCGTAGATACATATGGCTAGCAGCTGCAAAGCGAAACTCCATGAAAACGTCTTGTACTCGTCAATCGCAAAACCTCATTCTTTTGCTTGTCAATGCGCGGCCAAATACAGCAAGGGTGTCTCAAGAAATTTTTTTTGAGCTTGGATGATCTCTTGGATGAGCTTTCACCAAACCCACCTTACTCCTCGAACCTTGCCTCGACAGACTACCACCTTTTCTGTTTCTTACAAAACTTTCAACTCTGAAGAAAACGTCAGTTAGGCTATCGAAAATTTCTTCCGGTTAAAACCAACAAAATTTGGCAAGGAAGAATTGATAAGCTAATTAGTTAGGAAGATGTGAGAAGGTCATATATAATAGTGGTGAATACATAATAAATTAATATAATGTAATTTTGTTATTTAATGAAAGCAAAATAAATGTCTGATAAAACAGCGAAAGTTATTTATGACACTATCTAATAATATTCGTGCCCTTCCCCCTTAAAACCATAAAACTGATGTAATGTGAGATTATTTTTTAAATAAATTGATAAATTCAACTTCTTTGCCAGTCATACTGGAAGTGACAAATTTTGATTCAACAATTTTGCGATTTTGAAAATACCTCAATTACCGCCTTATACAATTATCAACTCCTTTGGTGGTTGTCAGAGAAAGAAAGTAGACATTTGGATTTTTCAATATAAAATAAATGGGCAAATCACAATTGTTTTTTGTTTAATTCTCCATCGACTCTTTGAGCGAACCATAACCAATCAGCATTCAGCTCTTATCTCTTTCTTTTCATCTGAGTTTTAATTACGATAACCACCAACTGTTTTAAGGCAACAGGCATTTTTCGTTCGCATTTACTTACATAACATACAAGCACAATTTATATTCCCTGTTTAAATGGAGAAAAAAGCAATTTGAATTGTGCATGCAAGCGAGAATATTTTTAAGGGGAAATAATGTTTTGTGATTGTGACATTGTTTACTGTTCAATATTAATATTTAAATTAATCGTCGAAGTTTAAATTGATCAAGCGATCAATTAAGTTTAAAATTGTTGTTCCAACAACAACTCTACTTTTTTGGTTGAGTTTGTTTTTTTTCGAAAATCTAAGGTCGATCAAGTTGATAGTTGATGAACAAACCGACATTTTAGATTCGATGCATAAAATTGGTTGTAATAAAAATGGAATGCATTTTCCAAAAGAGACTGAAAAAATATATAAATGGCGCCGTAGTGCCATCTCAACCCTTTGCAAATTTCGAGTAATATTGAAAAAAAACGCGAATATTCAAGTTTCGAGAATCTCATCTCTGTAATGGCATCTCAGTGCTATGCAAAGTGCCAAAGTGCTATGCCATCTCAGTGCTATGCAGTGCGAGAATCCCTTAAAATATCGATTTACGAGTAGCATTCGGTAACGTTTCGCGCACGATAACGTACAAAATTAAACTTTATTTTTAAAAAATTTATAAAACCAATAAATCCTAAAATCGGGATGTCTGCGGTGGTCGATTTTGTAATCATAACAAATATTAATTAAGTTCAATTTTTTTTTTAAATGTGACAACACAATTAGCTATATAATACATTTCGAATTCCCGTAATGCTTATTCATAATCGCGTTTTCTCGCAATGCAGTCTTTGTTAATTAATTACGAGTTCTCGACATTTATAACTCGAAATACGATACACACTTAGGGGTAACTTGTTCAAATTGAAACGTGAATGGATTACGATAACTGCGTATATCTTTCTGTGAAATGAAGTGCTATAGTCTGAGAATTTGTTTGAAGAAATTGTTTTTTCCAAACCGAAAGCAGTAGTGTACAAAATTATAAAAAAAATAATGCGATTAATTGAACGCATTAATTTTACCGCCGCCTCTGCAAACAGTGCAAAGTCGTTACTTGTGATTAAATAAAAAAAAAATTTGAATTTGGACATAACTGATCTATACATTATACTCGTTTATGCATCATATTTTGTGAATTCGCAAAATTACTTAACGAGCTTTGTGCAGTTATAAATTATTGTTGTTACCATCGTATCAAGAAACAACCATTTTAATTTAATCAAGTTCGAACGCCACTTGCAACAAGTAGTAAAATACAATTTTGGTACCAATTAGAAATTAATTAAAGTTATATTAAAATTCAGATTTCATCAAATTAGTTAAAAGTGTTTTAAATATTATAAGTAGTTCAAATTAAGTATATCTACAAAAAATGGAATATGTAATCAACGAAGTGCCATTGGAAATGGCTGTAATACCGGAATACCTTTTTAATTTACAATTCCTATCGGATGTTACATTTATTGTTGACGAGAAACCAATTTATGCTCATTCGATGGAATTGATGAAGCGAAGCACCGTGTTCATAGAACAATTGGAGCCGATATTGGGTGAGAAAAAACTAATTCCAATTACGGATTACGGTTATGACGTTTTTTATCAGTTCGTACGGTTTATTTACACCGACATGTGCGACGTTCATGAAGAAAATTGCGTTAATTTGTTGAATTTAGGGAAGGAGTACAAAGTGAGGGGATTGGTCAACGATGTCCAAAAATATAATAAAATTGATACTGGATTGAATACTGTGCCACACAAAATGAAGGAGATATCTGCGAAATTGTTTAATCTACAAATTTTTACGGACATAACATTTGTAGTGGAAGACAAAAAGAGATTTATGCTCACTCCTTAGAGTTGATGAAACGGAGCAGCATTTTTCAACAGCAGTTGGAGCCAACTATGGGTGAAAAAAAACAAATTCCGATCAATGATTTTGGATACGACACCTTTTTCCAGTTCATCCGATTTATTTACACCGACAAATGCAACATCAATGAACAAAACTCTTTTGAAATATTCAAACTAGCGATTTTTTACAAAATAACAAGTTTAATTAATTTAGTGCAAAATTCATTTAAATTCGACGATTTCGAGTTGTTAGATTTTTGTGTTTTGGTAAATGACAATATTGCTATATTTGGTTCTAAAAGCAGGTTATCTGAGAATTACAATCAGTTATTGACTTCAGATGCATTTTTATCGGCTCGAACTGATACTGTTGCAGAAATTTTAAAGTTTGATCGAATCGATAAAGGGACATCCGAAATGAATATAATAGACGCTATGGTCCGTTGGATGAAACACCATTGCACCCAAAACGAAATCCAATTTTCTGATTGTCGTCAAAAATTCGATAAATTGATTAGATTAATACGCATTCCAACCCTGTCGAGCGAAGAGCTTAGGGATATTCAGTTTAATTATCGAGGTTTATTTACGAAAGCGGATTTTGAAAATATTGCTGGTCACATACTATTTGGAGCTGATTATGAAAACACAATATGGAAAAGCACTCCTCGTTTGAAGTTAACGGTGCCACTTCAAGTTGGAGTTTCAGAATGCCAACCTACAAGTTTTTCCGTTGGTTTTGAAATGATTCTGGCTGGATTTATTATTGGCAACATTTTCCGCGGTACTAATCGGGTGAATTACTATGGTGACACCTACGTAGAATCTTACGCCGAGTGTTGCATTAAAAGTGTTAACATCAAAATTTCATATCAAAATTCTGAAAAAGATGGAATGAAACAAACACCTTTAAATATTAATATAAATAATTATAATCCAGAATTTAAATCAACCTTTTATGGAAATATAATAAATTTGGGTTCATCAGTCCGCATTCGGCCCGGTTTTACGTATACGATTGAGTTTAAATATGTTTGTTCTTGTTCTGATACACATGCCAAAAATTGGAAAATACTCGATTCGACATCCGAAGTCATCATAAATGCTCCACAAAAATCAGTTAAAATCAAACCAGCCAAACAAGCGATTTTGGCAATGTATTTCTTGAAGCCGGACGGCAACGTATTTTAATTTTTGCAATTATGTATTAAAAATAATAAACTTGAAATGTAAAAAAAAATGTGATTGATTTTTCTTAATTGAATTTTAGCACCCTATAATTATGTTGCTGTATCACTCTACATAAACATAACAGATTTAAGGTAATGTCATAGAATACACAGAAGCGATATAACACAGTTGTGTTTCACTGTTTTACAAAATACGATTTCCAAAATCTATCGTCCAATAGTGGTTTTGGACCAACCAAATTTTTGGTGATTTTTAGCAGGAATTTTTTTTTTAGCACTTTTAACTGATCGTTACTTTTCTAGTACAAAAAATACCCTTTGTAAATTCCATGACTTAAGATTTTAATATTCCAAATTTCTAATATGTATTAAAATTGTGTATTTGTATTTTTTGCAATAGTAATAGAAATAATAACCAGCCTATTAGTCTACTATCGAACATCGGGAAATTTTATGAAATTTATAAATAATAAAATTCAGCAACATGTAACGAGTAATGAACCAATCCCAGATAATCAATTTGGGTTCAGTACTCCACTGTCCATGCCATCACCAATGTTACCTCGGACATCAGTTACAATCTTAATAGGAAAATAAGTACCGGAGCATTAATCATTGACATGGAAAAGAATTGGTTTGGTTAGACGGATTGTTATTCAAGTTGCATAAAATGCATTTCGAACCAGATCTCATTTAAATAATTTTGGAAATGTTATACAACAGAAAACTTCAACTGACAAATGGAATGCAACAAGGCCCAAATAATGCACCAATTCTGGTTAATTTGTACATTAAAGATCTAATAAGTAATGACAAATTAACAATTGGTAGCTTATGCAGATGATTTAATAACTTACAGCGCAGCTCTAAAAATTCAGATATGCAATTCACAAAAGATTACAAGACACCATAAACTTTATACAGGACTATCTTCATACATGGAAAATAAGAATTAATGAGACTAAATGTGAAACGGTTGGTGAATCACGACACTCAAAAAAATTGGAAAAATTTATGCGTAAAAATAAATAATTCAAACGTGGAACAAAAAAGTCGGTAAAATATTTACGGATTAACTACTACTCGAATTATTCGTTTCTCATCAATAAAAGGGTTAAGTTAAGACAGGTTGAAACTGATCCATCTCTGCGCATGCATCTGATTTTCCGTTGGGATTCTTGATGCTGAATTATTCTTCATAATACTTCTTGGGCCTCCTTTAGTGTTGTACTTTGTAAAGGACCTTCGTGTGGCCTCTTTAAATATCTTCTAATGAAACGTTGACCAGTAGCTGATGATGCGGACTATTTTGTTTACATCAAAGATCCTGCCTGTTAACTGCTCAAACAATTAACTGTCACTGTTAATACCTACTTCAATTCTAGACCTATACTTTTATTGAACGAATTCTGTTGTGGACAGTTTTGGCTAACCAGAGGGCACCATAAACTGTGTTTCTTCAATTCGGTTGAATGAACTCCTCTAGAAGCACAGTCGGCATGATTCTCCTTAGAGCTTATGTGCTGCCACTGTGCTGCATTTGATTTCCCTTGGATTTCTGAAATTCTGTTAGCGATGAAGGTTTTTTACTTCTGCGGATGCCCTCGAATCCATGATGGATTAATCATAGAGTAGGTCCAGAAATGTGTGATCTGCACTGCAAACTACCGGGGATGCTCAGTGTACAGAAATATTATTCAAATGTCACGTCCCAGGCTGCAGTATAAAACTACACTTGATGCGCAGAATAATACACCTTCGTATACGCAGAATAAAATACCTTCGGATGCGCCAAATGATTCTCGTTCGCCCAGAACATCAGCCGGAAAACCAACATATGCACGCATTCTCAGTGGTAAATCCTCAAATGCTGAACCTAACCTGAATAACTGTATGCAGCGGATGATGCAGTTAATGATAACAATGCAAAATATGATACAAGCAATGCTGCAAAATCAAACCATTATCATCCAGAAACTTGAATGGCTGCGATAAATTATCTGAAGATATGTCACTGGAATGCAAACGGTATAAGCCAACACAAACTAGAATTACAACATTTTCTTGCAAAAAACCGACAAACGTAATTTTAGAATAAATGGTTACAAAGTCTATGATACTAAACATCCCTTGAACAGAAGTCGAGGAAGAACTGCTATCATTATAAAAAATCGGATTTGCCATTATGTTCTGAAAAGAGTATATCACTGAAGAAATTCAAACAACCTCTCTATGTGTTGACCTTGATAAAGAAAGATTAGTCATAGCTTCAATATATTGCCCTCCAAATAAAAGCATTTCTGGGTCAGCGCTTTATAGCCGCCGGAGACTCTAATGCTAAACATACCTACTGGGGTTCAAGAATGACTACTCAAAGGAGACGTCAATTATTAATGAATATTATTCAGGTAAATCATTAGGATGTTGCATCTTGTGGCCATCCAACTTATTGGTCTACTGATCGGAAAAAATTCCAGACATCCTTGATTTTGCTGTCACGAGTAAAATAAACCGAGAAATGATGGAACCGTTGATCGAAGCCAAACCACTCTCAGAATTATCCTCTGACCACTCTTCGGTCTTACTACTTTACAGGGCTGACCAAAAGCCATATCCTACAATTAACTTTCTAACGAACAACTTCACTAACTGGTTGAAATTCAAGATGTACATCAGTTCGCATATCGACTTGACATCTACACTGGAGACGGCAAACGATATAAATATAGCAATGGAAAACTTTAATATGTTACTGATCAACGCAGCTATTACAGCCTCGCCTAAACAAAGCAGCAAACATACAATGCACACCACAACAGCCGCTGAAATAGAAAAAAATGCTAACAGAGAAACGCCGTTTAAGACGCATATGACAAACAAATCGATCGCCTGATGCAAAATACAACTTCAACCAGGCCAAAAATAAACTGAATGAACCAAACAACCAAAATGGATCTTCTACAAAACTACCTTAAGCAGCTATCTCCCCACTCTGACACAAACTATTCATTATGGGAGGCCACTAAATACCTTAAACGGCCTCAGCAACCAAACCCGCCAAATCGTCTGCCCAACGGTGACTGGGCTAGAAGTGAAAAGGGAAAAGCTAAAGCCTTCGCTGATCATCTTGAAGGTGTTTTCACTCCCAACCCTGGATTATCGGTGGTTCAAACAGATGTAGCAACCGAACCTGAGAGGAAATTCAAGATAAAGAAGCCACTAGTTAAGTTTATTATTGCTCACCAAACTCAATTAAAGAAAGCTCCTTGGTATGATCAAATTACAGGTGAAATGCTTAAAAAATTACCTTTGGTCGACTAGCTCAAATGTTCAATTCAGTTTATGAATTAGGATGCATTCCTGAGTGCTGGAAATTGTCAAGTATAAAAATGATCCTAAAGCCTGGCAAGGATCCTACCAAGGTCTCGTCATATAGACCAATAAGCCTATTACCAATCATCTCGAAAGTCTTCGAAAACACAATTATCGAAAAGATTAAACCGAAACTCCGAAATATCATCCCTAATCATCAATTTGGGTTTAGAGCCGAGCATGGAACCATTGAGCAAGTGCACCGAGTAGCTTCAGAAATAAGATCAGCACACGAGGAAAGGAAGTACTGCTCTGCAATTTTCTTGGATGTTGCTTAGGCATTCGATAAAGTTTGGCACGAGGGTTTGCTTTATAAAATTAATTTTAAATTGCCAGAAATTTACCAACTTATGAAGTCATATTTGTCAAATTGTAGATTTTATTTAAAACACTATACCTCTAAATCGGGCGAGTAAAACATCCTAATCTACCAACATCTTAGATAATTATGACGTCTACTTTCGCTGATGACACAGCAATCGTATGTACTTATACAAATTCACAAACAGCGTCCACAACCCTGCAACAACATATAGATGACATCGAAATCTAGCTAAAAAAAATGAAGGATAAAGGTCAATGAAGAGAAATCGCTCTCATAACATTCACTTTAAATAAGCTTACGTGTCCACCGGTCACAGTGAACGGAATACAAATCCCTCAAGCCAACGAAGCAAATTACCTAGGCGTCCATCTAGACCGACGATTAACCTGGCGAAAACATGAAACGACACCTAGTGTTGTCAGCCAGGATTTTACTTATAAAAATGAATAAAGCTTAAAACCTCGAATTCTTTAACATATTGCATCCACAGCACTTTATAAACTTAGAGTAATAACGAGAAACTCCAATATAAAATCGAATATAAATTCGAAAAGCTTGAATAATAATATCTCTCAAAAATTTCGAATATTCCCAAAAACCTCGAATACACTTAGAACTTTTATCTAGCAAACAAACGTATTTCTCCTAAAAATAACTGCAAGTTAATAATTTTGTATAAAATCTACATTTCAAAAAATCTCGGATTTCGAAAATTCCACCTAACTCAAAGCTACGGTTAATTCAATCTAAACAAACTCAAATAAAATGTTGCGTAATTTTTTTATGTATAAAATAATACTCAACGCCAAACAAACCTCGAATGCGCTTAAAAACTTCGAAAATTCTCATAAAAAAACCGAAAATCCCGATGTAGCTGTAATTCGGTAATATTAAGACATTTCCAACGTACAAAATATATAAAAACCAGTAAATCCTAAAATCGGGAATCGGGATGTATGGTCGCCGATATTGTAAGTATTCTATGCGTATTAAGATAAATTTCAAGTTATCGTAAATGAAACGTGGATGGTTGTGTACAAAATTAATTCGATTTATTTGATGCGTGAAAATTTAAATCAGCAGCCGCCGCTATGCCAAGTCTTTACTCGTGAATAAACATCAATGATAGGTTAAAGGTTTGCCATGACTGATCTGTACGTATATATGTATCAAATCTCGCTGGAATTCTGACAGTTATCGCGCAGAAAAAACATGGCGGATACACAGTGATGTACTATTTCGGCTTAATTGTTTACATTTTTATGTTGTATTTGTACTTCAGTTTTTAGGTTAGGTTTTTATTTATATCATTTTATTTTATTATTTATATGTTATAACGTTTTGAATCAAAAAATGTTTTTATAATTTTGTTTTAAAAGAATCGTTTGAAATCGATAATCGAAGAATTAATGCAATTTAACAATTTTTTTACGTTATTGTGGTTTTGATCGATATGACTGGCATTTAGTTATTTATTTTCCTTAGTCCGTCCGAAAATTAAATGTGGACGTTGTTTCCATAGGCGTGCAATATTTTTTTACATCTATTAATTTTCACATGAAATTTGATTGTAATAACATAAAATCATAAATATTTTGAATATTTTGTGTATTAAAACTGAAATATAATACATTTGAATGATTATTTATTATTTTATTTAGGTTTATTATCTAATACCACTGACAGACTAGGGATTAGCTAAGCGCGATTAGTGAAACGAGATTAGCTAATCCACCACAAATCCATATGCGTTGACAGACTAGGGATTAGTTTCTTGCAGAGAAAATAAAATATTATTATGGTGATTCGCTGAAATATAGCTAGTAAATCAGCTGGACTCATTTTTTAATTCAATATTTCTAAGATTTATACATTAAAACACACTATATTTTCTTTTTCCTCGAAATTTATTCAGCACAATTTTTTTAAGATGTCATTGATTTGATAACTTCTGTCGTAAATTCACGCCACTTGCATTTTCAGCAATGTTTAAATAAGTATTTCACATTGTAGTGCCACTTGTACCATCACTAATCCCAATACAACGAGATAAGCTCGAAAATTTTCAAGGATTAGTGCACTAATCTCGATTAGTGACTAATCCTCAAATAAAACGAGATTAGCTAATCTTCAACTTGACACACTACAGCTAATCTCAAAAAAATCACTAATCGCGCTTAGCTAATCCCTAGTCTGTCAAGGGTATAAGATAAATGCGACTCATCAAAATTTTTATAAATTTTTTTTCTACATCACTGGAAGCTGCGCAGAACAATTAAAAAATTTTTTTTTTTAAGATCTGAATAAGACTACCCAACAAACAAAGCGCAAGGAAAGCGGTACCCTTTCGTGCGCGAATTCGCACGGGGTACTCGGAAAAGGAGACTATTAACTCACGGAAAGCGGTGCACCTGGCTGAAGAAAATTGTCACTTTTGTCGCACGACTTCCCCTTTTTTTATATTCTTTTATAGTCATGACTGTATTGGTGCGTCCAAACTTTCCATACCCATTCCGTACCTTATAGCATTATAAATCGCGAACCTTTCCGTACGCATTCCGTACATTTTCGAATTAAAAATCGTAACGCTTTCCGTACTCATTCCGTACATTTTCGATTACGCTTTCGTACACAATCCATACCCTCTTTTAAATAATAACAAAAATTTAATAAATACATTTTTAATACAAATTTAATAATTAAATACAGAATATACAAAAAAAAATGAATATAATAACTTCATGTCTAAATCTTATTTGAGGTAAGAGTATTATTCTGTTTTTCGTTTTTTCTGTTTTCTTAATCGGTCTTTGGCACACTGGAACCACTTCTTTATTAAATTTGTTGTCACTGTCCGAGGTGCCTTTAAATTTTTTGATGCAGATTCTATCAAGAACAATAAATAATAAAATATTAATAATTAGATTTGCTAACCGAGAAATCTTATTGCATTTATAAACATAACATTTTACACAAAAATAAAAAAATAAAGTATATTTTTCTAAGATTACCTTCAATAGTTTCATCAACAGCATAGTTTTTATTTGAATGTTGTTTTACAAACCAAACCACGAAAATTGTGTGTCTGATTCATCACAAATAATTTTTTGTAGGGATGTGGCGATGAACTTCGGCAAGTCATTTTGTTTAACATTATTAAACAAGTTTTCCTGACAGTTAGAAAAATATTTTTTAAGTTGTTTTATTATAGATTTTCATCTTTAAATACGTACTATATATTTCTCCCACTTGGAATTTTCTTTGCACTTTTTTTTCCATATTTTGAAATTCTACGACTGACTTGTATCTATAACAAAATGAATATGTACAAACAAAATGCATGAAAATGGCATGCTAAGATCGAAAGTTCTTTCGTCAATTGCTAATACTACTTTTTTATACGTATTGTAGTGTATACCCATATAGTCTCAAAACTCAAATAATTTTTTCAAATGACAACCAGAAATGGGTACGGAATGCCGTGCGAAAATTTCTCTCTTTTGGGTACGTACCCGTGAATGTTTGTTGGGTATATGTATATTCGTTTATTGTGAATTTATAAAATTGTTCAACGGGCTTTGTGCAGCTATAAATTATTTTTGTTTTCATCGTACCAAAAAAAAAACATTTTTATTTAATCAAGATCAATAGCCGCATGTAACAAGTAGTAACAAATTTTGCTACCAAAAAATCTACAAATTAATTAAGATTTTTAAAGTTTAAAGTGTTTTAAATTTTATTTTATTGAAAGTGCTATTATAATGACGGTGTTGATAGGTATGTACACATTTTTAATTAAAAATTCCTGTCGGATATTGTACATTCACCGATAACGGGAAAACAAATTTATTCTCATATCTTTGAATTGATGAAGTGAAATAATCAAAAAATAAATTCGATTTATTGCACATGTGAAAATTTAATTCAATCAAATTAAAATTGAATATCATAGATTGGCCAAGACTGATCTATACATTTATTCCCTTACGCATCATATTTTGCGTATACACAAAATTGATTAGCAGGTTTTGTGCAGTTATAAATTATTCTTGTTTTGATAGCAACATGAATAATTTATAACTGCACAAAATTTTAATTTAATCAAGATCCGCGTGTAATAACCAATAAGCTAAAATTTTACTAACAATAAATCTAGAAATTAATTAAAGTTATTAAAATTCAGTTTGTTAAATTGTAACTCGTTCAAATTAGGTATGTGCAAAAATGGAATATTTAATCAACCAAGTGCAAATGGAGATAATACCGGAACACCTTGTTAATTTACAATTCCTATCGGATGTAACATTCATCGTTGACGTTAAACAAATATACGCACCGTGTTTATGAAACAATTGGAGCCGACATTAGGTAAGAAAAAATTAATTCCAATCTTGTATTACGGTTAAGACGTTTTTTATTAGTTCGTACTGTTTATTTACATCAATATGTGCTACGATTGTGAAGAAAATTTTATTTCTTTATTGAATTTAGCAAAAGAGTCCTAAGTGATCAATGTTGTCCAAAAATATAAAAAAAAAATTTACTGGATTGAATGAAGTGCCACATTAAAAGAAAGAACTGCATACTATTGCATACTATTCAATTCACCGTTCCTGTCGGACATCACATTTTCCGTATAGAACACATTTAAGTACTTTTCATACCAAGCGCCTCGGCTTTGAGCTTCGAAAATGAAAATTCTTTATTTCAATTTTGAATTATGAAAATTAGTTTCATTTGATTGATAATGTTAAATTTTATAGTAATAAATTCATTTTGTTGAAAAATAATTTATTTTTAAGTGATAATTTAATAAAAAAATAAAATATATTGCAATGAAGTTATCTACGAGGCCAAGGCAATGCGTTCCACACTCGACTGCGACATTTTAAAGTAGTACAAAGCGAAGAGCTTTATCAACATAACCTACAAATCACATTTTTGTCACAACTGTTTTATATTTACCGAAAAATTTAGCTCATATGTAGCTTACAAATTCATAATATCTCGTTTCTTGCTATATTTCACGTGTAAAATGGACCTAAATAAAATATTTGATATCAACCGAATGTTCAAAGCCGACGCCACCGGTATGAAAGGGTCTCAGCTTCGTATGTGTGGTAACTAAAAATTTCGAGGCGAGGCGCCTGGTATGAAAAGTACTTTATGCTCATAGCGAAGCGGCGTTTTTCAAAACAGCTGTTTGAGCAAATTATGGATGAACAAAAACAGATTACGATTAATGATTATGGATGTACCTAACAGCTTTTATCAGTTAGCAATTTAATTAATTTTGTGCAAAATTCATTTAAATCCGACGAGATTTTTGTCTTTTGGTAATTACTAATTATTAATTAATAATGTTGCTTTATTTATTTTATTTTTAGATGCATCAGCTCGAGAATTGAAATCGGTCCGATTTGAATTGAAACTCGATTTGACACTTAAAATAGGAAAACCAAATTTTTTTTTTTATTAACAATTGGAGCCGACATTGGGTAAGAAAAAATTAATTCCAATCATATATTACGATTATGACGTGTTTTATTAGTTCGTACGCGGTTTATTTACATCGACATGTGCCCTACGATTATGAAGAAAATTTTATTTCTTTATTGAATTTAGCAAAAGTGTCCAAAAAGTGACCAATGTTGTCCAAAAATATAAAAAAAAATTTTACTGGATTGAATGATGTGCCACATTAAATGAAAGAACTATTTTGCATACTATTCAATTCACCGTTCCTGTCGGACATCACATTTTCCGTATAGAACACAAACACAGTCGTGTTCCAGTCGACCACTTCAAGTACTTATGAGTACTTAGGTTTGTGTCTTTGCTTAAATTTAACTACTCGTAACTGCTCTTGCATTCTGGCAAGAGCAGTTACGAGTAGTTAAATTTAAGCAAAGATACAAACCTAAGTACTCATAAGTACTTGAAGTGGTCGACTGGAACACGACTATTTATGCTCATTCATAAATTGACGAAGCGAAGCGGCGTTTTTCAAAACAGCTGTTTGAGCAAATTATGGGTGAACAAAAACAGATTACGATTAATGATTATGGATGTACCTAACAGCTTTTATCAGTTAACAATTTAATTAATTTTGTGTAAAATTCATTTAAATCCGACGAGATTTTTGTCTTTTGGTAATTATTAATTAATAATGTTGCTTTATTTATTTTATTTTTAGATGCATCAGCTCGAGAATTGAAATCGGTCCGATTTGAATTGAAACTCGATTTGACACTTAAAATAGGAAAAACAAATTTTTTTTTATTATGACATTTTTTAGTTTATTTTTATTAATTCTAAATTAAATTACATTAAAATGCGTTGCCGTCTGCCTTCAAAAAATGCATAGCCAAAATGCCGCGATTTCCTTCTTCGATTTGAATTAAATTTTTTGGATTTAGAATAATTTCTTGTTTAACAAATTTATTTAAATATAGGTTACGTTGAGCAGAACATTAGAAATACTTTAAATCTATACTCTATGTCTATGTATACACAAATCCAGGCCAGTAGGTTGAAAATTTGAATCAAAATTATTGAGGATTATTTTCAAACCGATTTGATGAGTTCCAACTGCTTCGTAATTATTATTTTCGGTAATATTAACCTTCACATTTTTTACGTTGCAGGTTGTAAAACGCAGCCTTTTATAATATTAAATCCGGCTAATTAACAATTATGCCAAGATCATTTCCGAGTTAACCGTGAATGTTGTTCGGCAGATCACATTATCCGTGCGATTAATAAAAATTAGTTTCCTTTTTAAATCTACCCTGGGTGCGCAATCCCATATTTTATTATCATAATCAGTACGTAAAACCATTTGGCCTGAAATATGCTTAAAATCTCTCCGCGTTAATAAGTATGGATAAGTAGACTTTATATTCCTCTTATACATCTACTTATACGTCTACTTATCCATACTTACTCGTCTCTAATGGTTAAACGTGAATAATAAGACTAGGAATTTCAGGTTATCAACCCATCAAACATACAAACTTTTTTTTATTTATTCGCTTAAAAAAATTGAGTAATTTGACAAAAAAATCTTTTTTTTCTTTATGTCCCTGTCGGCTGACCCACCCTGTTGGTTGACTGTATCTAGTCTGGCCCTCGTGTTTTGCTTGTGGAAGCTTCCACCCCCCCCCCCCCTTTGTTTTGATGTGACTTATTCTTCTTTTAACGGCTTTCTTATTCACCTCTCTGTCCACCTCTTTATTGCTCAGCACCTTCAGCGTTTTATTTATACAATCTTTTATATTTTTAAGTAATCGTTGAGATAAAAATATTCTCAACCTCTTTCTCAACCTCTCCCTGGCATACCGAGTCTGAAAAAAAGGTCTCCACTCTTCCACAATTCTCTGTGCTTTCAACCGACAAAATAATTATCAAATTTGGCGCGAACAAACCATCTACCAATGATCAAAACTCCACAATACGCCACACAATCACCAGTCCGGACACTTTGTACTCTTGTGCTACTTTAAGTAAAGGAACACAATTTTCTTCATTTGTTGCATAGATGGATCGAAATTATTGAGTATAACATTCAAACTCATTTGATGTGTTCCAACTGCATCATAATTATTATTTTCGGTAATATTAATCTTCACATTTTTTACGTTGCAGGTTATAAAACGCAGTCTTTTATAATAGTAAACCCGGCTAATTAACAATCCTCAGAGTTAACCGTGAATGTTGTTCGGCAGTTCACATGATCCGCGCGATTAATAAAAATGAATTCTCTTTTTAAATCAATCCTGGGTGCGCAACCCCATATTTTATGATCATAATCGGCATGTAAAATTTTTTGGCCAGAAATATGCTTAAAATCTCGCGGCGTTAATAAATCTGGATAAGTAGACTTTATATTCCCCAGCACCTCGTTCGACAGGCTTGTTTTTTTCTTGTATGTTCTTGTCGGCTGACCCACCCTGTCGGTTGACTGTGTCTAGTCTGGCCCTCGTGTTTTGCTTGTGAAAGCTCCCCCCCCCCCCCTCTCATTGTTTTGATGTGACGTATTCTTCTTTTAACGGCTGTTTTAATCACCTCTCTGTCCACCTCTTTATTGCTCAGCACAACCCTGTCGCTCAATATCTCAAATGTCACCGTCTTATATATGTACCGTTAATTCGGAAAAAATTCCGTTCCATTATTATTTTTCTAGTTTTTTTTTCCTTCTATAATCACAAAATCTTGTGTCACTGGGAATGTCTTACCCTTTGATCACTAAGACAATTTACTGCTCCGCAATGATTTATTTTGCGAATCTGACACTTAGAATTTGCTATACTAGCACACAATAATTATTATTTTTCTTTTATAATTTTATTCGCACCAATGCAGAAAAACACCAAACAACAGAAACACACTACATTTTCTTGTCCTTCAATTATCACTTTTTAATACATGCAAACTCTTTAAAACAATTTGTATGTGTATAACCCGCGTATGTCTTTAATTAAGGTTTTCGATATTTCTTCCAATTTATCACTTCAAATGCCTTCGAATATATTGTACATATTAATTTTTCACACACAGAAAAACACTAACCAAAAATTATATGGCCGACCGACACTACTTTCAGGTCGTAATCATCGCTTCTTTAATTTTTTAATTTATTTTGAACGTCACTTTAATATTTAATCTGTTTTTTTTTTACTCCCGATTCTCTTAACTTAAAAAAGATTGTCACCACCATTTTTGGTAATCACTTTCGATTTTATGATTTTTTTTTTTTTCGCAACCATTACACTTTGAATTCCAAAACTATTCTTTCTTCCATAAGCGCAACGTGCGTCTTATATTAGCTACCCTTCTTTATGGGTGTGTGCATTCGGTATTTAACACTCGGCGTGCCAAGCATTTTTACTTGGTCCCATTGACAAAGGACATGGAATTATGCCTGGTTTAGGAATTTCACTTTGTATAGATATGAACGGTGGAGTGGAACAGCTTAGCACAATTTTCTTTCTCACTCCACCGGTTGCACTACCTGCCTGAGCTTTTCTAAAAGTTAAAATAAAATCAAACGTTTCCCGTCAGCGATGAATGTAACATCCGAGTTGAATTCTAAATTAAAAATGTGTTCTGGTATTATCTCCATTTCCAATGGCACTTGGTTGATTTGATATTCCATTTTGACAGATACAAGCTTGGGCTCTTTAATACGCATTCGGTCTGGTTTTATGTATACGGTAGATTTAAAATATTTTTGCTGTTTTCCTTCTACACAATACTTGTACTTGAATACTTTTAATAAACAATCTGAAGTCATCAAAAATCATGCATTTTGGCAATGGATTTTATTGAAGGCGGATAAGTTTAAATATTTAAATTTTAAATTCAATTTTAGTTTGTAGTTTTTAATGTTTTATGTTCGATTTTTTTTTAAATTAAATTATTTCTAAATTTTTAAGTATCAATATTTAATTTAGAGTTTAATGGTTAATGATGTATAATTTTTAAATTTTAATTATTAAAAAATTGAATCAAATTTTGATTTTTCAAATAAAGCGACACTATTATACTGTTTAAATTTAAATTTGTTTGTATTCCTTTCATTCCCAAATTTACGAAATGACCTTTCCGAACAAGTTTAACTTGATCAACCTCTTGAAATTCCATTCACCTTAAAACACAATCTGTGAAGAACTCATTCAGATAATAGCTGAAAATATTATCGCGTTCATTAGTTGTTCCTGTTTGTTGGTTCAACACCCGATCTATGAATTACCGATTAACTAAGTGATATTCTTCGGTACCTCAAAGATGCAAGGCTGATTGAACGGTTTTTCTCGAAATAAAAAGCCGTACCTTTGAGGAAATATCATCTCTTAAAGTGTTAAAATACTTACGTAAAGTTTCTAAGCAAACTTTTCAAAAATTTGTGTTATGTTATTGAAAGCTGCTTGTGTTAAATTAACCAGTACAAAAATCTCATAAAATTATGAATGCATTATATGCGCTTAGGAAGTTAATTTCTACAGTTACGAGTAAGTATACTTTATATATTTCTAAATTAATCAAATGGAATATTTTCAAGAGAATTATAAAAATGTAAGACGCCATTGAGTCTTCTACGTGTCCATCTTTTGATCTGTTGACTTTAACAATGACACCTTTAGGCCATTGCCCTCTGCTATTCTTTTTGTGACACAACGATCACCACGTCATCTATCTTTACCCCAGCTAGTGCATATTCGTTAATCCATCGTTTCCATACGTAGTATGGCGATACAACGCACGATTTGACGAATCAATGTTGGCATATGGCTTTGACCCGTCCGATGGACAAATAGGTTAATGGTCTTGAGTTGATCATGTTCTCGACTTCGACTAGTGCTGTTTGTAGTATTTCATCATTTAGCCATTGGTTTTGCAGCGCTCTATACAGGTTTCGTTTCACGCTGCGCACCATTCGTTCCCAAGGTCCTCCAACATGAGGTGATGCTGGTGGGATAAAGCTCCACTTAAACTCCGATAAACGTTCCTGTGCTTCTTTATACTTCAATTTGGACAGCTCCTCCTTCAATTCTCTTTCTGCACCTTTGAAATTTGTATCGTTGTTCGTGAATACTTGAATTGGGTTTCTTCTAAGTGACCTGAACCAAATTAGACTTTGCATAAAGCTATCGGTTGTAAGACTTGCTGCAATCTCTAAGTGTATGGATCGAGTCGTCAAACACGTAAATAAAACTCTCCAGCGTTTTTGTTTGTGCCGTGTCACTATTACTGTTATTGGCCTAAAGTAATCTATTCCTACATAGCTGAACTGCCTATAATACATTGCCAATCATGCCGGTGTCGCTGATCTCAGATGTTGGATACAGTACGATTTTCGAATTTCGTTGACTGTTGTCTCGTCGTTAGGATGATTGTACTTCTCATGATACCACTGGATAATTAGTTCCGTTGTACGATCCTCGCGAGGTAGTATTATTGAGCACTTTACACTTATTGGGATACCAGCAGCGTTGTCTCTGCGCACTCGTACTTGCATCACACCATCTCTGTCTAAATACGGCGAATATTTGTAGCATTGAGCACTTTTAATAATTTCAGTCTCTGCTTGTTTAATTTCATCGATTGTTATCGGGCCTTTTCGGGCTTCGCAGTTTTAGATTACCTTCAGGAATTTTATTATAGCACGGTTGAAATACACTTGAGATTTCCTTGCAGCGGTCCAGGACGAAATTTTCGCTACGTTAACAACCATTAATATTGGGACTGGATTACTGATACATTGAAGATTGATGCGTAGTTCTTCGGTTACAAATTCTTTTTCTATGTACTACCACACCATTTGTCTTGCTCCTCATACAAGAACTGCGGGGATCTTTAAACTATGTTGAATTGGTCGAGAGGTCCAGTTTATCTTTAAACTTCGTTGCTTCATCGGCGATGTTCTGGCCTGTTGGTATCCAATACCATTCTTTTTCGGTTGACTTTTCCAGGCACTCAGATATTCTGAACGCCACGAATTGTTTGTATTGTCGGGCGTCAGACTTGATCCAGCTCGAAACTGTCTTTGTTGACAATGGGTTCGTCCCATTCTATACCGCTACGCTATAACTCTTGGAGCACAATCTTCGCTTGTATATCGTCAAATTTAACAATAACCCTAGTGGATCAAACATCGACATAATCATACTCAGAAATTGTCTTTTGGTCGGTACCTTCGAACCGTCAATTATTACCGGTTATTTCGGTTTTTGTTAACTTTGAATTTGAACCGGTCGTTTTTGTAGTCCCACCAGAGACCCAGTGTTTTTTCGCTGATTGAATCCATATCAAGTATTGAGTTGCTCAACCAACTTCTTATATTGAAGCCAGCTGCTGCATGGATTTTCTTCACTTGCTCTATCGTAGTAATTGCCTCTTCCGTCGGAAAACTATCCAGCTAATCGTCGACGTATTGATTTTCAATTATTGCCATTACGGCTCTTGGAAATTGGGCTCGGAATTTTTCTGCATTGCTGTTTTAGACGTATGTTACCCTTCATGACGTATGTTTCTGGCTTAGCATTAACGTTTTCCCGCTACAGAAAGCGCCGAGAATCTTGGTCGGTCTTATTGGCCGTGATCAGATGAAACATTTCTGTAATGTCTCCTGATATCGCTACTCTCTCTTGTCTGAATTTGAAGATACCGTAGACTAGTGACGTCAGCTGGTCCGGACCTTTCAGCGGCTCACTGTTTAATTAAACTCCATTTACCTTTGCTGCTTCATTCCAGACAAGTCGTACTTTTTCAGGTTTGTTTGGGTTTGTCACAGTAAACATTGGTAGGTACCATGATCTTGTTTGTCCTAGATTTGGATTTATTTTGGCAATTAGTTTTCGAAAGTATACAGTCTCCGCAGTGCCATCGCCATATTGTTCGGCAATTCTCCTGTGACATTTATCCATACCAGAGCGGCTTCATACCGATTCCCGTTATACTTAACATTTTGTGTCAATATTTTGCGCGAATATTTTAACTCTTCCGGTTCAAGTTCGGAGCCAGTTCACGAATCCAAAACGTAGTATGACTTCAACATTTCGTGTATCTATCTATTGATGTATGTTGATGCGCATCGGCCTTCTTGTATCTTTACAGTAAATAGCCAAGCCCAGATTACCTATATCTTATTTCGATTCAGTAGAATCATTGGCTATGTGCATCTTTGTATGTTTCTATCGGTACTTCGTTTAGATGTTCTGGTTACTGCGTTGGTATGTTCTGCTTTGGTAACCGTTCGAACATTTTTTAATTCGTATAATTTATGTTCATTACTAATGTCCGATATTTTCAGATTGACAAGTTTTGATCCATACTCGATTATTGTTTTCCATTTGAAACATGTTGGAATTGTAAAATGGCCTTAGCAGCCCGGTTATATTATGGAAATAAAAGCTAGGAATATTCTCTTATGTTTTTCCATCGCATACACATCGTTGTTTTAATCATATACACGTATTGCTGCTGCTGCGAAGCGTTTAAAGATATTTAAACAGGTTATGGGCCCAGCATTGTAAATTGGTGCGAAACAAAGGTTTAGTTGGGCCAATTTGAGCAATTTTGATTGGAATTTTTTTTTTTGTGTATATCAAGACAAGATGGCTGATGAAGAAAAATTTGTGTGCAAACAATTTCAAGGACGTGAGTTCGACAACTGGTTTTTCCGCCTGAAAATTGCTTTGGATGAAAAGGGTGTCGAAAAATGGCTGGAAGAAGATGCCGCCGCAGCGAAAATTGTAGTCGGTGCCGACGTCGAGAAAATCAACAAGGAGGATCGTATTTGCAAGGTGCATATAACTCGACGTGTTGCGGATTCACATTTGGAATATCTGAAGGACCGGCCGACAGCGTTTGCGATGATAAATTCATTAAAAGCAATTTTTGAACGTGCAAGTGTGGCGACCGAAATTGGTGTCAGAAAGCGTATATTGACGATGTGATGCTCAGACTCTGACAGCCTGGCCTCACATTTTCTTGCATTCGACAAGCTGATACGGGAGTTAAAGGCGTGTGGCGCTGAGACAAATGATCGAATGATAGTTGTGTCGCTCATGATTACATTACCAAAGCGATATGACATGATCGTGACAGCATTGGAGACGATCGAACCATCTAAATTGACGATGGAATTGGTGCGTTCACGCCTGTTGGACGAGGAAAGTAAAACTTCGAGTGGTCGTCCGAATGGTGATTCAGACAACGTCGCCATGTATGGCAGTGGTGCTTGGAAGCAACTTAAGTGCTATTTCTGCAAAAAGCCTGGTCATCGAAGGGACGCATGTCCGAAATTGAATCAACGGAACTCTAATAGTGGATCATCGAACAGCAATTCTAATGGGAAACCCAACCAGCAGCGTTATCAAAAGCCAAATGCGAATTGCGCGTCGAATACAGATGCGAATGGAGTAGTATTTGTGGCTAATGCGAGTGATTTTGCACTACAGTGTGGAATGCAGACGATAATACGTTTCATAGTTGACTCGGGTGCTTCAGAGCACATGGCGAATGATGAGTCAATGTTTAGTGAGATAAGGAATTTAACCGAGCCGGTCGTCATTGGTATTGCGAAGAATGGTGCGTCGATCACAGCAACCAAATGTTGTACAATTCTGGGAACTATCATCGTCAATGGCACAGAGCGTCAGTGCACGCTCACGAATGTTTTGTTTATCGAAAATTTAAAATACAATTTGCTATCTGTGAGTCGTTTGGAGAGCGCTGGATGCCAAGTAATTTTCGACGATGGTTTGGTCCGTATTACAAAGAAAAATTTGGATATGGCCGTTGGCAGGCGTAATGGAAAGCTGTATGTGTTTGAGTTGAAGCGTATGCGACATGAAACAGCGAATACTACAACATCATCAAACGCAGGCATTGCTGCGAAAGCGTCGAATGGAATGGAATGTACGCAAGTGAAGTCAAAACAAAGCATTCATCTGTGGCATCGTCGGTTGGCACATTTGAACTACACTGACATTAAGCGTTTGTCGACTTTTGTCGATGGAATGAGTGCCATGAACAACGATGCTGAAGCTGTTTGCGAGCCGTGTGTTTTCGGAAAGCAATCTCGAAAACCATTCAACGGTTCAGGCGGAGCACGATCGAGTCGTTTATTGGAGCTTGTGCACAGTGATGTGTGTGGGCCTGTTACGCCAGTCACGTGGGATGATCAGCGTTTCTTGGTGACATTCATCGATGATTACACGCATTTCACGGTTGTATATCTGATAAAGAACAAATCTAACGTTCTTGATATGTTTCAGAGGTACAAATCGATGGCGGAGACGCACACTGGAAAGAAAATTTCAAGAATCCGATGCGACAATGGTGGCGAATATACTTCAAATAAATTCAGGGCCATTTGTGATGAAGCCGGGATTCAGATCCAATACAGCGAACCGTACACACCTCAACATAATGGCGTAGCCGAGCGAATGAACAGGACATTGCTTGAGAAGGCACGCTCTATGATCGCTGATTCAAAAATGAGCAAGGATTTTTGGGGTGAGGCAGTGTATTGTGCGGCATATATATCGAATCGCAGTCCGTCACATGCGATTGCTTTGGATGCGACACCAGTTGAGCTTTGGACAGGCAAGAAACCCAATCTGTCAAGGCTTCGTGTTTTTGGGTCGCCTGCGCGCATGTACCAGACCAATTACGCAATAAATTTGATATGAAATCATCGAAAATGGTAATGGTGGGCTATGCTGTGAATGGTTACCGCCTGTGGGACCCATCGAAGAACGGGATTGTTACACGACGAGATGTTGTGTTTAATGAATCGCAACCGAATTCTTCTTCAGTTTTCTTTGAAACAGAGTCATTCACGGACGGTGTTGACGAGGCGGAGAGTTCAGCGGACAGCGATGCGACGAATGTCGAACAAGATGACGCTCGATCTACTGATGCAGATGCAATCAACGATCAACCATTCAACGTGGCATCGCGACCGCAGCGAAAGCGTCAACAACCGAAGCGGTATGATAGCGGTATTATCGATCCGACAAAGCTCAAATTGCATGAGGACAACGGGAAGGAGTACTTTTCGGCGTTTGCATTGAATGCTAGCACATGGGACTTTGCACTTGGTGCCGTGGCGTACGTTGACAATGTTCCTCAATCATTTGGTGAAATAGCAAAACGAGATGATGGAGCTCAATGGATGGAAGCAGTTCATTGTGAAATGGATTCACTCAAGCGAAATAAAACTTGGACTTTAGTCGAACGTCCGCCGAATCGATCAGTTGTTACCTGCAAGTGGGTGTTTTCCCGAAAACGAAATGATGTGGGTAGGTTGGCATCGTACAAGGCGCGACTGGTAGCCCGTGGATTTACCCAGCGTGAGGGACTTGATTTTCATGAAACCTACTCTCCGGTGGCAAGGATTATTACAATAAGAGTTATGCTGGCTCTTTCTGTCAAGCGTAACATGGAAATACATCAAATGGATGTAAAGACGGCTTTCCTCAACGGAAAACTTGAAGAGGACATTTATATGGAACAGCCGGATGGATTCGTGCAAGGTGATTTTGTTTGTAAACTGAATAAGTCACTCTACGGATTAAAGCAAGCGTCACGTGTATGGAATGAACGATTCCATAGTTTCATGCTCGAAAACGGTTTTGTTCGCTCAGAATATGATCATTGTTTATATTCTCGTGACGATGGAGACGAAAAGGTATACTTGTTGTTATACGTAGACGATTTGATTATATTGAGCGAAAACATCGAGGAAATCATCAAGATCAAACAGCTAGTATCAAAGGAATTCGAAATGCGTGACATGGGCGAAACGAAGAGTTTTCTCGGAATCAACATTGAACGTGACCGGAGCCGTGGAATTTTGAGAATTAACCAACGCGGCTATCTAAAGGACGTATTGCAACGTTTTGGAATGGCCGATTGTAAACCGAGTTCGACTCCAATGGAATGCCAACTGAAATTAGAAAGGAAGGCTGAAGCTGAGCTGACGACAAAACCGTACCGCGAATTAATCGGATGCTTGATGTACGCGGCTTGTACGACTCGTCCAGACTTATCAGCGGCAGTGAATTACTTCAGTCAATTTCAATCATGTCCAACTGAAGAGCATTGGAAGGCAGCGAAAAGAATACTACGATACATCAGAGGAGCAATTGACCTGAAGCTGGAATATCGGAACGATGAGAATTCGGTCGTGTTGACTGGATATGCGGACGCTGATTGGGCCGGTGATATCAATGATAGAAAATCGGTTTCTGGCAATGTGATGAAAGTGTTTGGCGCAACTGTGACTTGGATGACACGTAAGCAGACTTGTGTTTCTTTGTCGTCCACCGAAGCTGAATATGTCTCACTGTGCTTGGCCACATGTGAAATTATGTGGCTGCGTGGTTTATTGGTGGAAATTGGAGAACCTCCCGAAGAACCAATAATATTGCACGAAGACAATCAAGGTGCGATTGTGATCTCATCTCAGGAAAAAGAAATGCAGCGTACGAAGCACATTGATGTTAAGTTCAACTTTGTACGTGATTTAATAGCCAAAGGTATCATCGAAGTAAGATATATTTCAACGAATGAACAACTAGCTGACATCATGACTAAAGGACTACCAAAGGCGACATTTGAAAATTTGCGAAATCAACTAAACTTAATTCGGATGGTATAATTATTTTCTTTGTATTGATCTGTTTGATTTTTGTATTCTTGATTTATGTAAACTTTATATTTGCAATTGCCGATCGAACTTGTATTACTATCGATAGGAATTGAGGCGGAGTGTTGGAATTGTAAAATGGCCTTAGCAGCCCGGTTATATTATGGAAATAAAAGCTAGGAATATTCTCTTATGTTTTCCATCGCATACACATCGTTGTTTTAATCATATACACGTATTGCTGCTGCTGCGAAGCGTTTAAAGATATTTAAACAAAACAGACGTCGCTCATCGGGCCGTCCAGATTTAATCCATCGGCTATTGATGAATCGATTAAGGTTCCGTTTGCGCCATCACGATGCTACAGGTTTACCTTCATTTTCACCTTTTATAGTTATGTGGTGCAATGCATCTGCCTCACCATCTTTTTTGAAGTACTTTTTCCCACCGTTGCGGTACACTCATTGCTCTGAATTTCGGGCAGTTTATTGGTTGGTTAGCAGTTTCCATATGATGAGCACTAATACTAATATGGTCACTCATTGAATTACGCTTCGTATTTTTAAGATCTGGAAGGAACTTCGTTAGATCCATTTGTGTAACATGTGCTGCACTTTCAGCAACTTCGTCCAACCATCTTGCAAATGATGGCAGATTAACTTCCTTTGCTATTGTACACTGTTTACCCCATTCAAGAGCTAGGCTATACGGTAATTTTTCGAACAGCTTCTAACGTAGCTCAAAACTTTTAAGGCACTCACGCGTGCCTGACGCCTCCGCCAGACAGCATAGGTTATTAACATCAGATGTAAAACTAATAAGTGACTCGAATCTGTCTCCTCGTACATTTGGTATATTTCGCATCTGCTGAATCAGGGAGAATATCACCAATATTGGCGTCGAAGCTTTTCAATGGCGCCCGGTACTGTATCTGGTATTATTAATCGATTCTTGACTCGATTTTACTGACCATGTTTATTCTACTCAAGTTATCATATCAAAATATAACCGAACAAATAAATTCATACTTTTTAATTTTCTGTGCTAGTGCCTTTGCGTCATGTTTGGTGGTATTGACGAAATGAGTACTTTCATATACAACAATTAAAGCATCTAAAATGTTTAAAAGTTGCCTGTTATTTAATATGCCCAAACGTTTCCTTGAAGCACTGAACAAATTATATAATAAACATTAATTTTAGCCGCATCAGCGACAGTTAAATTTAAAGTATGTGCTGAACATGGAATAAAAATGCAATTTTAAAATATGTTTTTGCACACTTTTTTTAAAAACCTTAAATTTAGAAAAAACATTTTGTTTACCTTCCAAGAAAGATTTTATTCTGCATCGTAAAATTGTAGCTGATTAAAAGAGTGGCATTTATGAATTAGTCGAGACATTACAGATCAGCACCAGGAACAGACTTGTAACAGGACTAATACATTTTGCACTAACAACAAAATATTATAAATTCGACAAGCTCACAAAGTAAAACGACTTTTATGTGACAATTCCACAATTTGTACGTTTTGAAGACTGACAAGAGTCATTTGGTTTTTATGGTGATTTTCTGCAAATTCTAGGAAAAAAGTGGAATTCTTAAATAAATGCAAATATCTAATGTGAGTAAACAAGCTGAAATTGTTAAGGAGTGGAATTTATGAAATTCATATTTCTCGTTACTCGTTATTTTTAATTAATCGCCCGATTCCACTGTCTCATTAAAATGGTACGACTCAAAGGATATGCGGTTTTCCTAGAATACACAAAGACGACAATCCTTTGAGATCAATTGTTATAGCTGTGTTGGTTTTTGGAAATGAAAAATGCAGAAGTTTGTAAGTTAAATTGATTAACTATAGTTGTGCAAGAACATAAAATTAAAAAGTTATTCCAATATGGGTTTACATTTTTTCATAGAGGCGTCCTTGATTAATATATTGAATTTAATTTTACCATTTAAGATGCCTCAAACGCGTGTATTTTAATTAGTTCCACAATAGCTAACTTACTGACATAGAAACTTAAGTTTTCGTTGAAACGGTTCCTATTCCCATAGTCTTATCGTTTGTCACTCCAACTAGCAGTCAAGTATTAATATTTTTTCTATAAACCCCAGATGACTGCTATGAAAATCATCGTATTACACTAATTTTTTACTGGCCATTTAAAATCTAACGACAGGCTACTTTTGTGGTAATTTCGCAATATAATAACTTGACGGAATTTACTTTTGCTAATCTTTTTTCAAAAATACTAAAAAAATTCAAGCCATCTCAAGTTTTTCTGTTGCAAAATTGACAAAAAAGTTATTGTCGACAGTTTTTGAGTATGCGGCATTATTGTCATGAATTATATATTTTCGAGTGAGGATTGGTTGATTGTCGCGTATGTTGTAAAAACTCAGTCAAAACCAACACAAATGTCTTATACAAGCCATATTATTGCCATACAAACGCAAAATAAAACCTACTATTTCTGTAAGTATTAGCGTCATAATACAGTATAATCTTTACATACTTTGATTTTAAATTTTAGTTTGTATCACAAACAGTATAAAATATCACTAACACTTACAGAAAATAGTAGGTTTTGGATTTAATAATATGCGTGCGTCAAGGAAATAATATGGCTTTATGGCTTGTATAAGACATTTGTGTTGGTTTTGACTCAGTGCAATAAAATGTTTTTCATAGCAGCCGTCTAGGGTTTGTAGAGGAAATATTGAAGCTATTTGGCGTGACAGGCGACACCACAAAGGGAATAGGGCTGTAAAGCATTTTCGGTTAAACCCAACAAAAGAAGTGGTTGGTTAACAAAAGAACCAACCGACTGTTAAATATTATTTCCCTGTCTTTCTTCTTCTTAATGCAAATTCAATGCTTATGTTTTTTCTTTTACAAAGACTTTCGCTAAACATTTAACTAAATGAATATAACATTTGTAAGGCCTCTGTGTTTTCTCTACTAAATTGTTTGCTATTTATATAATGCCCGTGTGGGGTTGATAACATTTTATCAGGCGCGTCTCCAGATGTCGGATAGAGGTAAACTCTAACCGATTTGTCGGTGGGTAGATGGGAAATAAACTACCATTCGTAGCCTAAAACTAGCTACGGGCGGTTCCATGAATATAATAATCAATATGGGGGAATCGAAAGGAGTAAATATTATGCCGCAGTGAAATGGATACGTATAGTGCCGGCGAAATTATGAGAGAATAATGGGTTAATAATGAATAAATAATAAGCGAATTCTTTACTGAATATAGTGTGAATAATCAACTTTCCAAATGCTTAACATACTTAATACTTAAATTCGAATATCTTGCTTCCAAATATCATGTTCCTACGAACATGACGTTAAGTACCGATTATGACATTAAATAATAAAATTACTCGGGACTATCCGAGTTAGACCTAATATATGTAAGTATTGAAGAAGAACATGCGATCAGGTTTAAAAGACCATCTTGCGGGACGGTTCTACGCTTTGAATATGGGACAGCCACAATTCCATGAACTTTCCAACAATATGATGCCTAATTTGTCAGTCTTGCAACCAAACTATATGTCGTTCAGTATCCTACTTAAGAGATAGATGCATTCAGTACTCGTATACCAACGTCACAATTCAGTTACTATATGCTGGAATTGTGTGTGATCGGGACACCATTTTACCTACTACGATAATCCACCAAGCGGAATTTGCTGCTACGGTTGTGGAGCTCATTCCCCGGCGTTCCTTATATCATTTTAAGGTCATGCCATCACATCTTTGTTTACTGTGGGATGTCGCGGTTCGTCTAGCAAACGATTTTTAAGCGTTTCGGAATGATATTGTAGGTTTATCAATCGTTATGCAACAATTTCGGAGAGTGTTTTTGGCGGCGGTTATGGAGATCCAAAAATGTATGTCTTATGTGGAGAGGCAAACTTTCATAGTGATTAGCAATTATTCTAGTTTAACCTGAATTGTGTCGTTAAATGATATTACCAGGGCTCGTCCAATAATAAATTAAAGATATTATTTGTCATTAAAATAAAATCGATTTTCTTTGTTTTGTAATTTTCTTGTCAACAAAAATTGAACGGAGCACAAAATTAAAGCTCATCTGTGTGTTACTTAGAACAATCCTCGTCCTAAACTTAAAAGCTTTGTAAATAATAATATAAAACCATTAAACTGTCATCAAACATAGCAAACAAAAATAAAACAGAACCTCGAACATCACAAGAAAATGTGGAGGATGTGGAGGATTTTGACAACAACAACAACATACCAAACTGGGGTAAATTTGATGTAAAATGGGTACAAACATGATTTAATTAAATAGTATAAATGCTAAAACTATATTATGTTAGGATGATTTGATCGTAGTTTGCTTTTATGCTTGTTTTAAACTTAAAAGCTCTTAAAGTTCTGTATATATATAAAAGTTCTCCAGATATAAAACACAAATGATGAACCTCAGCGTTGGAAATCACAAATATTTGAAATTTCATTAGATTTGACAATAAACACATTATATTTAGAATATCGACAACAACAACCTCACTGGTATACAAAAATTATAGAAACTACTACTAATTTACTATAACTGTTTGTTAGGATAATTTGATGGTTTTTTGCTATCGAGCTTGTTCTTTCCAGAAAAGTGCATAAAGCATAATGCTATAAAAAGGAGAAACTTTCCCCAAGAGTGGCATAAAAATTAAGCTGATCCTCGAAGATCACAAGTACATATTTAAAATTTGAAGAGCGTGACTACATTTTTGACATTCGTTTGACTTTCTTAACATGTTTCACATTCCTCGAATTCTTCAAAATTTTAAATTTGGTTAATTTGTTTCAATTCTTCCACAGATTCAAATTGAAGTATGTGATACTTTAAATTATTCAAATTCACCAAATTTTCAAATACTTCAAATGTATAACTTCTTGAAATTCTTCAAATTTTTGAAACTTGACTTTCAAATTTGTTAACAATTTTTCAAATGAATTCATGACTTTTTTAATTCTTGAAATGTTTCAAATGGGTGCATCAAGTTCTTGAATTCTTTAAATTATATGAGATTCTGAAATTCTCCAAATTAGCATTTGAACTTGAAAATTTTGAAATATGTCTTATGCTACAAATTTTTCTCAAATACTTCAATTGTTGAAATTTTTTTTCTAGAAATTTTTCAGACCCAAAAATCCCTCAAATCATTCAAATATTTCAAATTCTTCAAATTTAATAAAAAAAAATCATCAAATTCTATTCTCTCATTGAATTCAGATAAACGATTTCTCAAATGCATCAAGTTCTTGTAATATCCCAAATCCTTAAATTTTCAACATTCATATTCTTGAAATACCTATTTCAAAAGCTTCAAATTTCTGAAATTCCTCAAATGAAACACTTCAACGTTTAACATTTTTTAACTTCCTCAAATCCTTCAATTTCTTGAGAATCATGATTTCTGACAGCATAAAACTTGAAATTCCTAATTTCTAAAATTCCTTAAATGGTCCAAATTAATCAAATTTTCAAATCACAAAAATTTTTAAAATCATCAAATTGTTATAACAAAATTGTCAAATGTGTCAAGATGTTAAAATTCAATAAATGTTTCCCGTAATTGAAAAAAATCAAATTCGTGTTTCCAAATCCGAATTCTCAAATTCTTAATATACCTAAAGCTTTTCAAATTCTAAAATCCATAAAATGTCTTAAAATCTTTAGATAACTATATCAAAAGCTTTAAATTTGGGGTTCTCAAATGCTTCAAATATTTAAAATTCCTCAAGCGTTTTAAATTCAACTAAATCTTATATCTTTCGAATGTTAAAATTATTCGAATTCCACAAATTCTTGGAACATTATCAAATTCTTAAACCGTATTCATCGAGCTCTTTCAAAAAAATCTTCACATAAAATTCTTAAAATTCCTTAAAATCCAAAGATATCCTAATTATTGTAATCCAAAATTCCTAAAAAATCAAATTCTGATTCCTAAATTGTTTCAAATTCTTCAAATTTCATAAAGAATTTCGTTAAATTCTCGAAATTTGCAAAATTCGTAAATTCTTCGAAATCAAATAATGATATTGGCAAATGCTTCAAAAGATCTTGAAATACTTAAAATAATTCACATTTTGGTAAAAAAAAAAGTAAATTCGCCATAATACGCTTCAATTTCCTCAAATGCTTCAAATTAAATTTTTAAAATTCAGCAAATTCACAAACCCATCAAACCCTAAAGTTTTTTAAATTCCTCAAATTCTTCAATTTTTTAAAAATCATGATATCTCAAATCTTCCAAATATTTATAAAATACTTGAAAAGCTTTAAATTCTTTAAATTCCTAATTTCTCTTTCCCTAAGAATCATTCTCTCTCCTACAGTTCATAGAATTTCCAAGTTTCTCTAATTCTTCCAATACTTCAAAATATTCAAATCGTTGGAAATCACGAGATAATAAACTTATCCATATTCTCTTCATACAGTACTTCGCTATCTTCAAGATCTTCAAAGTCCCTTTCAAATGCTTTCCTTCAAAATCCTCAAATACCTGGAAAGCTTCGATTTGTGAAAGTTTTCCAATGTTTTAAATTCTTCAAATAAAGATTTTATTCTTGAAGTTCTTGGATTTAACATTCTTAAATTCTTCAAAAATAAATCCGTCATGGTATCAGCTCTCAAATTTTGAAAATCATATCAATTCAATTAAGCATTTTAGAATTGTAGTATTTACTTTAGATTCTTCAAATACCTTAAATTATTCAAAAGCATGAAAAAGGCATCAAATACTCCAAATATTTCAAACATAATAATACTTTAAACAATTCAAATCATTGCATTTTTATCGATAAAAATGCTCAACACCAAGCAAATCTGGAATAAGCTTAAAACCTCGAAAATGCCTTAAAATATCGAAAATATTCAACAAATCTTAAAATCGGGATTTTTGGTGGCCGATTTTGTAAGCATAATGAGATTCTAATGTTGTTTGAAAATGTGGAAAAACATAATTTAACTTGTTGAAATTGAAACGTGCAGTAGGCTGAACATTTGCTTGAAGAATTTGTTTTTCCCAAACCGAAAGCAATTGTTTATGAAATAGTATCATTATTAATTCGATTAGTTGCAGGCGGAAAAATTTAAATCATCTCCCCCGCCACGTCGTATTAAATAAAAAATTGTGATAGGTTTGCTATGACTGATCTGTGAGTTATATTCGTTTATGCATCATATTTTGTGAATTCACAAAATTGTTTAACGGGCTTTGTGCAGTTATAAATTATTTTGTTTACCACCGTATCATACAAAAAAAAAACATTTTAATTTAGGTAATCAAGATCAATAGTCGCTTGTAACAAGGAGTAACCTAAAATTGTGCTATCAATAAATTAAGAAATTAATTAAAGTTATTAAAATTCAGTTTTCATCAAATTGGTTAAAAGTGTTTTAAATTGAAAATTGTTCAAATTAAGTATCTGCACAAAATGGAATATGTAATTAACAAAATTCCACTGGAAATGGCTGAAATACCGGAACACCTTTTTAATTTACAATTCCTATCGGATGTTACATTCATCGTTGACGGGAAACAAATTTACGCGCATTCGTTGGAATTGATGAGGCGAAGCACCGTGTTTGTAAAACAATTGGGGCCGACATTGGGTGAAAAAAAACTAATTCCAATTACGGATTACGGTTATGACGTTTTCTATCAGTTCGTACGGTTTATTTACACCGACATGTGCAACATCAATAAAAAAAATTGCGGTCCTTTATTGAATTTAGGGAACGAGTACAAAGTGAGAGGATTGGTCAGCGTTGTCCAAATTTATAATAAAATCGATATTTTCAATGATCAATTCAATGATGTTCCACACACAATGAAGGAGATATCAGCAAAATGGTTTAATTTACCATTGTTTACGGACATAACATTTGTAGTGGAAGACAAAGAGATTTATGCTCACTCGTTAGAATTGATGAAGCGGAGCACCGTTTTTCAACAGCAGTTGGAGCCAACTATGGGTGAAAAAAAACAAATTTCGATCCGTGATTATGGATATGATGCTTATTTCCAGTTCATCCGATTTATTTACACCGACAAATGCAACATCAATGACCAAAATTCTTTTGAATTATTGAAATTGGCGATTGTTTACAAAATAACAAGTTTAATTAATTTTATACAAAACTCATTTAAATTCGACGATTTCGAGTTGTTAGATTTTTGTGTTTCTGTAAATGACAATATTGCTATATTTGGTGCTAAACACAGGTTGGCCAAGAACTTCAATCATTTATTGACTTCAGATGCATTTTTATCGGCTCAAACTGATACTGTTGCAGAAATTTTAAAGTTTGATCAAATCGATGAAGAAGGGACAACCGAATTGAATATAATCGACGCCTTGGTCCGTTGGATTAAACATCATTGCACTCAAAACGAAATACAATTTACTGATTGTCGTCAAAAATTCGATAAATTGATCCAGTTAATACGTTTTCCAACCATGTCGAACGAGGAGCTTATGTATATTCACTTTAATTATCCAGATTTATTTACAAAAACGGATTTTGAAAATATTTGTGGTCACATATTATTTGGAGTGGATTATGAAAACACAATATGGAAATGTACTCCTCGATTTAAGTTAGCGATGCCACTTCAGCTTTGGTTAGAAGACCAACCTACAAGTTTTTCCGTTGGTTTTGAAATGATTCTGGCTGGATTTATTATTAGCAAAGTTTTTCGCGGTGATCCTCCGATTAATCAGGTAAACTTTTACGAGTGTGGTATTAAATGTGTTAACATCAAAATTTCATATCGAAATTCTGAAAAAGACGGAATAAACAAATCACTTTTAAATATTAATATAAATAATTATAATACTAAATTTAGATCCAATTTTTATGGAAATGTAATAAATTTGGGTTCAACAGTCTGCATTCGGCCTGGGTTTACGTATACGATTGAGTTTAAATATGTTTGTTCATGTCCTTGTACACATCCAAAATTTTTGAAAACTCTATATTTGAATTCGGAAGTTATCATAAATGCTCCACCAAAATCAGTTAAATTCAAAGCAGGCAAACAAGCGATTTTGGCAATGTATTTCTTGAAGCCGGACGGCAATGTTTTTTAATTTTTGCAATTATGTATTAAGACAAATAAACTTGAAATTAAAAAAAAATGTGTTGTTCTTTCTTAATAGAATTTTAGCAGTCATAACATTTACCATCCGATTCTGACGTACAGTCACTGACTAAAAAACAATCTTATACCGTAGACAGACACAGAGTTAATCGCGATTTTCAGTTGTCATCTTTGTCAAAAATCGCGTTGTGGAAACAAAATCATCCGGTTTAGGTGAAAATCGTGTAATGACAGACGACTGTCATTACACAATCTTCACAAAAAACTGGATTATTTCGTTTTCACAACGCGATTTTTGATAATCGGGATACATGAAAATCGCGATTAACTTTGTGTCTATCTACCGTATAAGGCCGACAATTTTGATGGACCGAAAATGATGTTGCTTTTATAACAAAGTGCCACCATAAATTGTGTGTATTAACACAAATTTCAAAATACAAAACTGGAAAACATTAGTGCTTGATATATAGGTGGCCAAACATTTTGGAGAATTTGCAACCAAAAATTAAAACTGCTACGATCAGAATAGCAGTATAATATAGTCATCAGCCCATTCAAAGACATATTCATCTAGCAAATACTCACGTAAAAAATGTTAAATCAACGGACGCACGAAATAAGGAATTGTGAAATTTGATTTGAATTGGATCCATTACAATTACCTATTTTCTTTTTACTGCAATCATAATTTTCCGTCAAACCATCAGCAATTACATAAGAAAATAAATTGTGACGCATGTTAACGGTGTTCTCATCGACTATGGACCGAATGGTTTGCCGAAAAGTGCACAAAGATAGTTTGGCTTCCAGATCTGGTAATGCCATAGATTTTAACATTAAGATTCGAATGCTAGCTGCTCTATCGTTCGTTCCGCACCTGATGAAATTGTTTGCTATTTTTCTAACATAAATGAGCTTTTGGATGAAGAGGAGGAAAAAATTGTTTCATGGTTAATTAAAAATTATATTTCGTGTTGTGCTGGGAATAATAATAAACCGCCCCGATATAGTCCCAATTTTTGGTCTAATGCTGACTCTTTTGCGAATAATTTGGGCCTTTAACCGAATTGACAAAATGAGGGCCAGTGAATAATTTCCAAAGAAAAAAATTTGGAAAGGAAAATAAACTGACATTTATAATGATAAATCGACGGCCTAATAAACCGAGCGTCATGGTAGCTGTCAGATCGAAATCGTCAGATGCGTGGGGTTTTGAATCTACCGACTCGGATGAAGGTGAACGTGACGTATCACGCCGCCAATCGAAAACGTCAAAACCAGGAGATACTCGTAAGGCGAGATATAGAAAAGGGTGTATATTCCTATTCACAAGTGGGGTGTCGTGTTTCGAGGTGATGAAAAAACCAATAAAGTTAATGATTTTATTGCCGATGTCGAAATGTTTGCTGAGACGGAAGGCGTCCATGACACACAATTACTTGAAAGAGCCATTTACTTATTTGATGGTCCAGCTCGACTGTGGTACAGGTATACTGTGAAAACCAAACCATTTAGTAGTTGGGCCAGCCTCATTCAATCTTTGAGAAAGACGTTTGTACCTGAGGATCACGATTATTGGCTGATGCAAGAAATTTATCAACGTGTACAAGGTCGAGACGAAAACTTTGATCTGTACCTAGCGCACATGAAAAGCACTTTTCAAAATTTAATAGAACCAATTTCTGAGCGCGAGAAGCTGAAGACCATAATAAGAAATTTAAAACCCTTCTATATTGAAAAGCTTCCAATTGTTGATATTAAGGCAGTTGACCAATTAAGTCGATATTGCAAGAAAATTGAGGATCTAAAATTCAATTTAGATCGTCGCTCCTCTAAACATACCCAAAATTTCATTGACAACACAAATCCAAGACAGAACAGGAGTTAACTGTTATAAATACCGATGAAAGTGAAGTGTCCGCTGTGAAAACACTCACGTTAGCTGAATCTAAACCAAAATATTCATCTACATGCTGGAACTGTCTAGAAATGGGACATTCGTTTTATGAATGTAAACAACCAAAAACTCGCATATTTTGCTGTAAATGTGGAACGGATGGGTCTATTAATAGGTACTGTCCGAACTGCAAAACCAAAAGTAATAAGTCAAAAAACTTATAAATCAGACTGGTTTGGGAGTCAGGCCAATCTTTCAAATACCACGACTCCCCAAACTGTTATACATTTTTCATATTTTCCCAAAAGTATAAACTTAAGTTCGCCAATTAATTATGTTATAGACGGTAGACCTATGTTAGAGGTTAAGATCTTAGATATGCCAGTTATTGGTCTTTTAGATTCAGGGGCCTCATGCACAATTTTTGGTATTGTCAGTAAAAAATTATAGATCACTTAGGTCTTACTATACACGATATAAAACCTTCTATAGCTACCGCGGATGGCACTTGCCACGAGACTAAAGGGTACCTAAACGTTCTTTACACTTATAATGAAAAGACAGTGGTCATTCCGACATTAATTATACCCACTTTAACCAACACTTTAATACTCTTGGTGTTGATTTTTGGAGGGGTTTTAATATCTCACCAGTTATACATACTTGCTCTGATGTAATTTCGGTGAAACTTACGGAATGTCAACATGCAATTTCAGTTAAGGTCCTTTTGGTCTCCATAACGCTCCACAAACACAAGCTAGACTAATAGATATTATATTGGGCGTACACTTAGAACCTTACGTGTTTGTCTATCTCGATGATATAATTGTGTCAACCGAAACAATAGAACATCAATTGGAATTATTAAAAATTGTTGCCGAAAGATTAAGTAAATCGGATTTAACAATTAATTTGGAAAAATCGAAATTTCTGCAAAAAAACATGAAGTATCTGGGATATATTATATCTGAGGAAGGATTGCGAACTGATCCTGAGAAGGTTCAAGGAATCTTGGATTATACCCTATCCCAAATTCCATTAAAGATGTTCGAAGACTCTGGGCATGGCGGGTTGGTACCGAAGGTTTATTCCTGATTTTGCTACCAATTTCCGATATATTACAGAAACATAAGCGGTTTTGTTGGACGGAAGCGGCTAATTCAGCATTTTTAGAGCTTCAATCTCTTTTCTTCCTCCACACCGACTCTTCCGACGTAGGCATTGGTGCAGTATTAACACAAGGAGAAGGATCCGATGAACACGCGTTATTTCATTTTTGTCTCAAAAATTGACGGCTCAACAACAGAAGTATCATACCACAGAGAAGGAGTGTCTTACTGTAATTATGGCAATTGATAAATTCCGCCCATTCATAGAGGGTACAAAATTTACCGTAATCATCGATCATGCGTCATTAATCTGGCTAAATAACATACGGGATCCTAGTGGTAGATTAGGTAGGTGATTACTTAAACTTCAACAGTACCAGTTTGAGCTTAGGCATAGAAAAGGTAAATTTCACGTTGTACCGGATGCGTTATCGCGTAGTATGGCGGTTGTGGTGTTATCGCCTGGAACGGACTTGTGGTATGAAAATTTACAATCGGGAATCAAAAATTCGCCACAGGATTATCCATCGTTTAAAATAATTAACGGAAATATTTATAAAAGCTATCAAAATGATGTTGTAAAACTATTTGTTCCATTGGGAGATAGAATCAAGGTTATGGAAGCATGTCACGATAGTGCAATTTCGGCTCATCTTGGCGTTAAAAAGACTAAGCCCGAATTAAAGACCAATATTACTGGCCAAAATTGGCAAGTACGGTTAAAGAGTACGAGCGTAAATGCGAAGTATGCAAAGCATCAAAAGAATTTCCAACGGTGACATCTCTTATGGGTGCAGCAAAGATTCCCCACGAACCCTGGTCAGTTATTGCAATCGATTTGCTTGGGCCACTTACGAGATCCAAGCAGGGAAATGCATGTGGTAGTAGATATCTTTACAAAGTTTGTATTACTTTTCCCACTAAGAAATTCTGAAACATCAAAGACAATTAAAATCTTAGAACAAAATGTATTTTTGTTATTTGGTACCTCCAAAACACTTATTTCAGATAATGGGACACAGTTCATTTCACATCAATTTCAATCCTTTCTACAAGAAATCCTCAATATAATCCAGCAGAAAGGGTAAACCGCGTTGTAATCGCCTCTATTCGTGCCTATCTTAAAAATAATCACAAAGATTGAGACAAAGAACTTCACAAAATTGGTTGCGCTCTCCGAACTGCAAAGCATCGTATAACAAAATTCCAGATGTTGTTGTTTTTTTAATTTTTTTAAATTTATTTTATATAACCCGAGGTATTAGTCATTTTATGGGATGGTATGAGTATGGGAATAAAACAGTGCGGGGTCGGTAATTGGTGAGAAACGGATTTCTCTCTGTTCGTTGAGGATATTTTGGTTCAGAAATATAGCTTTTCGGATTTCGTAAGATTCTAAGTTGTCTAAACGTCTGCTTTTTGGTTGTACATATGTAATGTTATAAATTGTATACGTGGGTTTTCGATAAATTTTGAAATCTAATGAAGAATTAATTCTGGTTATTGTTATATCTAGAAAGTTAATAGATTTGTTTTCTTCTTTTTCTACCGAAATATTAATGGTGGGATATTGAGAATTTAACCAAGTGAGAAAAGAGGTTAATAGCCTATCAGTTCCATTCCATAGACATAGTATGTCATCAACATATCTGTACCAAAAGATTACATAACGGAAATAAGGATTGTTGCTTGATACAATCGTTTGTTCGAAGAAATTCATGAAAATTTCTGCTAACAAAGGTGACAGAGGGGAGCCCATCGGTAGACCATCAGAGAATCTGAAATACTTATTATCAAAGCAAAAGTAATTTTGTTTAATACAAGTTTCAAATATCAGCTTCAGTTCATTGCGTATAGGCTCCCATCTACAACATCCCTATCTAAGTAAGTATAAACTATCTGAGACAAAATGTTAATTGAAATAGAAGTGAAAAGACTAGCAACGTCAAACGAAACTAGTTTTGAGTGTAGATCAACATCTTGAATTTTGCGATCCTCTTATCGTTCTTATAAAAACCTTACAGATTTTTTCGAGAACCCAAACAGTCGATTTGCGGCCACCATCTTTCGTAATCTTTATTTGAGTTCTATCCATATTAATGATAAGCTGTCTAGCGCCTAAAAATTTAAATGTTTGCTGAGTTTTCTAAAGGGTCCAGCTCAAACGGCTTGGAAAAAGTTAAGCGAGAGGTACAATAAACCCAAGATGTTAACTCAAGCTTTAATTAACAAATTCATGGATCAACGTTCTGTTTGTAAAGGACGCTTAAGTCAAAAGAAGGCTGAGACTAGAGATGTCTGGCTAATTTATTTAATTAATGTTGCAAAAATTGGACAATGAAACTCGGAGCTTGCCAACCGGCACCAGCCCCTTCACAAAGAGTGTTTAAGTCATTTTAGACCAATGTTAGACGTTCTGCTACATCATCGTATGCTACATCTATAGTTATTTCTTGTCCAATGTGTAAATTCAGACAGTTACTTTATAGATGCCATCGGTATCAGGCTTTGGCAAGCTCAAAAGGCAAGAAGCGAATTCACCACTAACAAAAATCTCTGCATAAACTATTTACGACGAGTTGATCATAATGTTGCAAGCTGCTCCTCTAGCTATAAGTGTGTTTACTGTGCTCAGTCAGATCAAATTTTGTAAATATACTGCAATTGATAATTTTGCAAACAACGAATCAAATATGTCAGTTCAATGCCATCATGCGCTAGTTTCTCATGTGACTGAGCCCGGTTCACCTGTTGAACAAAACTAAACAAATATCTCAAAATTCGTCTCATAACTATCCAAATCATTTGCAAACGCTGTTACCCACCGCATTAGTTTATGTCAAGGATGACAGCAAATGCTGATCCTCAATTTAATAATCCTGGCCCAATCGAGCAGATGGCTAGTATGACGAAAAAATGGCTAGTATCAGAATTAAGCTGAGTATTGTTTCAGCCAGAACCGCAGTTATGGCAAATCCCTAAATAACATCTTATTATCCGGTCCAAGGCTTCAACAGAATCTATACTAAACATTTAACTCAGATTTCGAAAAAACGCCATCGGTATTGTCTGCTGATATGGAAAAAATGTTCCGGAAAGTACTAATACACGACGCGGATAGAGGGGACTTTCAAATAATTGTTTGGAGAGAAAATTCTTCTGATTATCGCTTAAATACTGTCACTTACGGGAGCATACCCGCTTATTATCTTACCGCACCACTACTGGCTGATTTATTATCTGGAACTAAGAATGTCGACGAAACCATCAAAATATATCCTTATATAAAATGGGTGGTTTTAATCTCAGAAAATGGATGTCATATTTTCAGGAGCTCCTAAAGGTAATTCCAATAGAAAAACAAGATCGGGATTAAAGCTCTTGGATTCCCAATTCAAGGTTCACCTGAACGATATCCAAAAGGCTATCCAATGTAAACTGTTCTGACAAAAGCTGCAAGGGTTTTCGACCCTTTGGGACGGCTATCACCAACCACAATCTAACTTAACATTTTATTCTAACGCCCTTGGTTGCAGAAACTTGACTGGAATGACCAGAAATATTAGGAATGTTTTAGCCGACCTCGAAAAAATTCGCATTCCTAGATTCTTGGCCAAGCTAAACCAATAGAGCTTCACGCATTATGTGATACTTTAGAACTGGCGTAAGATGTGCTTCGTTCGTGTCGAAAATTGTCCGGAGAAGTTGTCATTATATCCTAATATGTAGCGGCCAAAACAAGGGTAGCTCCTCTAAAACAGATTAGTAAAACTGGTGAAAGAATCAGTGGCCTAATGGACCGATTCAAAAATTTTATTATCATTCCTCTTGGATCATCCCAGAAGTGGCAGACCTTCATAGCAAATTGAACATCTCAGATTTTTGAAGAGGTACCACGGAAATATTGGAATCATGTTTCATCAAAGGGTAACTCAGAAGATGTTGCGTGCAGAGAAATTAAACCAGAACAAATCTTAGTTTAAAAGTTGTGGTGGCAGGGGCCACACTGGCCACAACTTCAACAGCGCTGCTGCCCCTCCATATCAACCCTTGATCTCTAGTTAAATGAAAGTCAAAAATTACAAAAATTACAAAATATTTGTCGGATAACGAGATAAAAAGGTTCGTGAATATGTGAGTGCCGATTTAGTGGACAGAGGCTTTGGTGAAACCCTCCGACCAGGGCGATGGCGTCATGAGGAAAGCAGTGACATGCAGGATGTTCAGCGAGTAGGGTCAAATAATCCAACCAGGAATGCAGTAGGAGTCCAAACAATATCGAAATGATGTATTACTGTTTCACAATATTGTAAAGTGTAAAATTTACTTTAGGGCCGTTGTATTTTACTTTATGTAATGGGGTTACCCCATCCAAGCACAAACGGCAAACCAGCATTTCAAACCTTAAAATCCAATTTTTCATAACATTAATTAATTCGCAAATCGCAATATCAAAGTTATAAAAAACTAGTTCAAATCTATAAATACCACCTAATTCCTAGAAAACTTCATTAAAAGTGATTTGGTTTCATTCAAAAGCCTCAATTTTAAATTTTTCCGGTCGTCAAGCTAAAATCCGTCCGTCAATAAAATTTTCTAAGAATATTTAACGAATTTGAACTATTTTACCACGTTTTTACTATAACCAAAACATTGCATTTAACGATATTAAGAGTGTAGAAGCTCTCTTTTGTGATTGTGAATTTGGTTTAATGTTCAATATCAATTTTTAAACTCATCACTGAAGTTTAAAATGATCAAGTGATCAACTAAATTTGTTTAAAATTGTTGTCCCAACACTAATTTTACGTTTTTGGTTGAGTTTGTTTTTTTTCGAAAATCTAAGGTCGATCAAATTGATAACTGCAAATTTCGAGTAATATCATCTCAGTAAAGTCATCAATAGTCATCTCAGTGCTATGCCTAATTTATCTTTAGGCCAAACTCGAATGTTATGGGAAATCTTCAATAAATGATTGAAGAACACCAAGCAAATCTGGAATAAGCTTGAAACCACGAAAATGCCTTAAAATATCGAAAATATTCAACAAATCTTAAAATTGGGAATTCTGGCTGTCCGATTTTGTAAACATAATGAGATTCTAATTTTATTTGAAAATGTGGAAAAACACAATTTAACTTGTTGAAATTTAAACGTGCAGTAGGCTGAGAATTTGCTTGAAGAATTTGTTTTTCCCAAACCGAATGCAATTGTTTGTAAAGTAGTCATAAAATATTAATTCGATTAGTTGCACGCGTAAAAATTTAAATAATCTCCCCTGCCATGTCGTATTAAATAAAAAATTGTCAAAGGTTTGCTATGACTGATCTGTGAGTTATATTCGTTTATGCATCATATTTTGTGAATTTGCAAAATTGTTAAACGGGCTTTGTGCAGTTATAAATTATTTTGTTTACCACCGTATCATATAAAAAAAAAAACATTTTAATTTAATCAAGATCAATAGTCGCTTGTAACAAGAAGTAACCTAAAATTATGCTATCAATAAAAGTGTTTTAAATTGAAAATTGTTCAAATTAAGTATCTGCATGGAATATGTTATCAACGAAGTGCCATTGGAAATGGCGGAAATACCGGAACACCTTTTTAATTTAAAATTCCTATCGGATGTTACATTTATTGTTGATGGGAAACAAATATACGCTCACTCGTTGGAATTGATGAAGCGAAGCACCGTGTTTGTAAAACAATTGAGCCTGACATTGGGTGAGAAAAAACTAATTCCAATTACGGATTACGGTTATGACGTTTTTTATCAGTTCGTACGGTTTATTTACACCGACATGTGTGACGTCAATGAAGAAAATTGTGTTCCTTTATTGAATTTAGGGAACGAGTACAAAGTGAGAGGATTAGTCAACGTTGTCCAAAAATATAATAAAATTGATATTGAATTCAATGATGTGCCACACAGAATGAAGGAAATATCTTGCAAATTTTTCAATTTACACTTCCTGTCGGACATCACATTTACCGTCGAAGGCAAACACATTTATGCTCACTCGTTAGAGTTAATGAAGCGGAGCAGCGTTTTTCAACAACAATTGGAGTCAACTGTGGGTGAAAAAAGACAAATCCCGATCACTGATTATGGATACGACACCTTTTTCCAGTTCATCCGATTTATTTACACTGACAACTGCAATATTAATGAACAAAATTCTTTTGAATTATTGAAATTAGCGATTGTTTACAAAATAGTAAGTTTAATTAATTTGTTACAAAATTCGTTTAAATTCGATGATTTGGAGTTGTTAGATTTTTGTCTTTTGGTAAATGACAATATTGCTTTGTTTGGTGCTAAACGCAGGATATCCGAGAATTACAATCAGTTATTAACTTCAGATGCATTTTTATCGGCTCGAACTGATACTGTTGCAGAAATTTTAAAGTTTGATCAAATCGATGAAGGGACATCCGAAATGAATATAATCGACGCTTTGGTCCGTTGGATAAAACACCATTGCCTTCAAAACGAAATACAATTTTCCGATTGTCGTCAAAAATTCGATAAATTGATTCGATTGATGCGTTTTCCAACCCTTTCGAACGGGGAATTGGCGGAAATTGAGCATACTTATCCAGATTTATTAACGGCAAGTGATTTTGAAAATATTGGTGGTCACATAATATTCGGAGCTGATTATGAAGATGCAATATGGAAATGCACCCCTCGATTGTCAACGATGCAATTTAAATTTGAGTCAGTATGCCAACCCACAAGATTTTCCGTTGGTTCTGAAATGATCCTGGCTGGATTTATTATTAGCAAATGCCATTGTATTTATCGCTGCATACAGCAACCGGATGAGTACTTCGCATTATGGTGGGCTGATGTTAACATCAAAATTTCTTATGAAAATTCTGAAAATAGTGGAATAACCCAAATACCGTTAAATATTAATATAAATAATTATAATCCAGAATTTAAAACAACCTTTTATGGAAATATAATAAATTTGGGTTCATCAGTCCGCATACGTCCTGGTTTTACGTATACTATTGAGTTTAAATATGGTTGTACTTCTTTCTATACAATATGTTATAAAATTCTCAAATCATCATCCCAAGTCGTGATAAATGCTCCACCAAAATCAGTTCAAATCAACACAGCTAAACAAGGCATTTTGGCAATGTATTTCTTGAAGCCGGACGGTAATGCCTTTTAACCTTTGCAATTATTAAATAAAATAAACTTGAAATGTTCATAAAATGTAATTGTTTTTCTTTAATGTGACAAAGTGTGTGAAAAATCTTCTATTTCAAGCGTAGGCAGTTGGAGAGGAACGGATAAAGTGGTTGTGCATTGTTTCGTGATAATTAACAATTATCAAATAAAACAAATCAATTAAAAAAAATTTATGAAAACTGAAGTGTTTATCGAAAATTTCGTGTAAAATAAGCATATTTTGTTGAGAAATTTGCAACAATAATTACACAAGGCAGAAGCATTAAATGATTTGAATTATTTAATTCAAGCTCAAATAAATAAAATACGTAAATATTTGAAGTAACAACATTCTTTCACACAATAAAACCAACGGGTAGGATAGTTAATAGTGACAGAATCGGCCCGGTTACAGACTCCTAGGTGTAGCCGATATAGTGTTGTATATTATTAATAAAACGTGATTTATTATTTTTTAAATATTTATTTGAACTATGCACGAAGTGCAACATACACGTATCAGCCATCAAGTGGTTTTTATATTCATAAAATCTAATACACCCACGAAATCCATTACATCATAATCCATTTCTCTATAATCCACCTTGACCAAATCCACTATGCTCATAAATCACTTTTGACAAAATCAACCTTTTTCCGTATCCATTATCATAAAATTCACAAAATCCATTTATGTCAAAATCCATAAAAATCCAACGAATCCATCGTTTTTATTACTTTTGCAAGCGTGGTTTGCAAAAGTAATAAAAACGATGGATTCGTTGGATTTTTATGGATTTCCAGAACTAATTAAGAATGAATTCGAAGTAAACAAAATTGATCGATACATGCATGGACTTAAATCGGCAATAGATGGCCGCCATTTTGGTTTGGATGACATTAGTCAGTTGGCATTTGACAGTCGAAGAGAGTGGTCGATAACAATTTATTATGGAGCATGTAACGCCGCAACATGATAGAGGCAATGCTGAAACAGTTACTGGTGACGCTATTGGGACATGTTTGGAAAACTTTCTTGTGCCCGCTTTAGATCAATTAGCCCTACAGAGCATGTGGTTCCAACAAGACGGTGCCACATCACACATAACTCGTTCTACTCAAAAAGTGGTGATATCGACTGGCCCCGTAATCCCCTGATTTAACCCCTCTCGATTTCATCCTTTGGGATACTTGAGAGAAAAGGTGTATACCAATAAACCAACCACAACCTCGATGCTTAAGGACAACATCGCAATAGAATACGCGAGATAGAATACATACAATTTTATTCGTGAAACAAGAGACATAAACTTTATTCAAATCGAAAGTGATGTTACAACAGGTATCCCGTCAATTCACAGAAAAAAAATTCACAGAAAAACAATTCACAGAAAATTTACAGAAAAAATAATAGTATTTCCCAGAAAATCGCGCCAATATCTGGAAAATGGAGATTTAACATTAAAATTAGAATTAAAATCTCCATTTTCCAAAATATTTCAACACAAAATTCTGGATAAGTAAGATAAAATCTTCATTTTCCAAAATTTCTGTATTTTTTTTTTCTGCGAAATGTTTTTCTGTAAATTGTTTTTCTGCGAATTGTCGTGGAATCGTTACAACATGCTACCCCATCCACGTTAAGTCGAAATAAGTTTACCTAAGCGAAGTTAATTAAAATGTTTAAAAAGGCGGTTAGGTAGATTTTGAACGTTCAATCTACATATAATAACAAAATTAGCAAAAAATATTTATTAGACTCTTAGAAGAATTCTTAACCCGGATAATTTCTCCAATTGAAGAATTCCAAGGTGCTAAGGCGCCTTAAGAGTTATCTATAGAGTCTATTAGGATTGAGATTGACCTTATGCATTTTTGAACCGATTTTAGTAAAATTTGACATTTGCGGTGGAAATGAGACCCTAACATTATTGTTTGATTAAGTTCAGTAATATGGCCGGGTATGATAGGATACTAAGCTATTACTTAACTGATTATGATGAAACTCGAGATGCACTACGGAAATGAGATTTTAAAATGATTTATCTAATCCTGAGAACTAAGAACATATATACCATTAGAAGTTTCACTCAAGCTGCCCCAGCTGTCACCCACTTTTTCTTATATTTCTTTGATTGTGATTAAATTCGCGAGCAGATGTATAGTAAATATGTTAATATTAGGAACTTTAACCGGTGCCAGATTCACAAAAATTTCAACAGTCAATGTCATAAAAACTATAGCCTGTTAAAGTTTCTGTAAACCAGGTAGCTGTTGAGGTTTATCTACTGTGAGGTAGACCGAAAATCTGTGAAAAACTATCCAAATTATTACATCCTAATTAGCCATATTCCAGAACTTCGTATAATCCAGTGTTTTATCTAATTTTCACAGAAATTGGCATTAGTGTCACATACTGAATTGGTTCACAAAACTTTTTGAATATAAAACAAATTTCTCCGAAAATTATTCTAAATTTTCCAAATTATCCATCACTGTCGATTCAGTTGTGAATGTAATGTATCTTGTTGATCTTATTTATGAAACATTTGGATCTCATGAACTTTATGAGTCTTATGATTCTCATAAGTTTGAAGTATCTTATGAATCTTATTAATCTTGTAAGTTCAACGAATCTTATAAGTCCTATGTATCCTAAAAACCGTATGAATCTTATCAAAATTCAACCAATCTTATCAATCTTACAAACATTATGAATCTTTTGAGTCGTATAAATCTTATGAATGATATGAATCTCTTGAATATTATGAATCTTGTGCATCCTACGAATCTTATGAACTTATAAATGTCATATACTACATTAATCTTACGAATCCTAAGAACCTTATGGATCAACTAAATCTTATGAATCTTTGGAATCTCAAGAATATTTTCAATGTTATGAATTTTTGAATTCTATGAACTTAAACGAATCTTATGAAACATATAGGAACCTTGTGAATTTTATAAATTCTTCCAATCTTATCAATCGTTCAAACCTTATGAATCTTATAAAACTTTTGTTAATCTTATGAATCGTATTAATCCTATGAATCTTTTTAATTTTATGAATCTTATGAATATCTTATGGATCTCGTTAATCTTATGAATCTTCTGAATCTTGTCTGCCTTACGAATCTTAAGGATCTCGTGAATTTTATGAATCTCGTGTGTCTTATCGATCTTAGGAATCCTGTAAACCTTGTGTTTCAAATAAATCTTATTAATCTTTGGAATCTCAAGAATAGTTTGAATTTTAAGAATTTTTGAATTTTTTAATGGTGAATTTCGTAAATAATTGATTTTGTCAATAATGGATTTTGCCAAAATTGGGTACGGATTTTAGGAAAGATGGATTTTTGACAATGATGGATTTACTCAAAAGCGGGTTTCTTCTAAAAAGATGGATTTTAATAACAGTGGATTATGAAATGATGGATAAAATGGGGCTCCCATCTAATACATTTATAAATTTATTTGTTTACATTATATCGAGACATAAAGATATTACGGCTACGTTTATAGCATTCAAATAAGCTGCTTATGCATACATGACATCTTCCTTCTTTTACGGTAATTTATTTTTATCAATTATAGTCATTATAGTAGTAAGCTGGCTGCTTGACATGACAACAAAATCTCGTAACATAACCAGTTAAGGTTATTTTCCAATTATGTTTTCTATATCGGACAACATTCCGCACCAATAAAGCAATGATTTTGCTCTTACTTTTGTTTTGTAAATGCCAAAATGGGGTTCATGTAAAATAGTTAAAATTTCTTGCCGTAAAGTGGAAGGAACGAATACTCGCTCTTCAGAAAACAAAACACTTTCTTCAACATACAATTTATGTTTCAAATTCCAATAGAATTTTAAACTTTCGGTAAGTTTTGTTTTATCAGTTGGCCAACTCCATTTGCAATAGTAGTCTAATTTGGATAGGACAGGATTGTTTGCAATTTCTTTTATAAAATGTTCCTTTCTCGAATTACCCAGATCAATTGAATGGACAATTTCAATTAACTCAGCATCAACATCTACTAAACCCCATTATAAGAATTGCGTGATAATAAATCGGCTATAGGTGAATATTTCGGCCAGGAATGAAGCTTATTTCGAAGAAGTTTGATTTTCATACGCTTTAAACGGTTTAAAGGAATTTCACAAATTTGTGTTTTTCACAATCGAAATAAGCGGCTTGTGGTCCGTTAAAATTGTCACTTTTCTGCCGTAAATGTAGTTGTGTAATTTTTTTCATGCCTAGCAATTCCTTCTCTATTTGAGAATAGTTCCTTTCTGTTGAATTTAAGCTTTTGGATGCGAAATGCACGGGCTTATCATTTTGCAGCATACAACACCCCAGACCGTCTCTTGAAGGATTGCTTTGAGTGACTATTGGAATATTTGGAATAAAAGAGCGCGAAGAGGTACATTTAGCGAGGAATAATTTGGAATAAATTGCCTCAAATAATTAAAGGTTGAGTATGAGAAAATGATCTTGCTTTAAGTTTTTGAATCTCAAAGAGCTATTGACCAATTAACTGGCAAATTGAATCGTAAATTTTCTAATCGTTCTCGATCTAGAAATTGATCGAATAGTACGGAATATAGTAACCGCTCGGAGTATCGCAACAAATCAAGAAAACGCACTGGTCATTGGTTATGCTGGTACCACCGAAAATTTAATAAATGAGCCAAAAAATTCGAGGGTTGTTGACAAACCCCTGCTACATAGGCTCAAACAAAGCCGGACAACTAATTCGTCCCAAAGTGTATGCGACGAGCGACGGGACGATTCACAATCGCAATTACCAAACCAAATTTTCTCATCGACACCGTTGCATACGTTTCCGTCGTACCTAAAATACTTTACAATAACTTAGGGACCGATTCGGAGAGTCGGCTAGTTGCAGCTAATGGTTGGGCTATAACCACATATGGAACTCGAGATATTCGACACCCATTTGTTGTTGCTTCTGAAACCAATAATTGTAGCTGATTTTGTAGCAAAATTCGGTTTAGTCGTTGACTTAAGGCACAAGCGTCTTCTAGACACAAATACCATAATCTTTCCGTCAATATAATGGACATTAAAGTTCCCATTGATATATGTAATACCGCGAATTATTGCTGTCGACGGACTCTACGGCGAACATCTCTGTTACATTTAGTACCGAAACGTGACAGAAATGACTGACACCCTTGTGGGGACTACCGAAGGTTGAACATAATCACGGTACTAGATAGGTATCCTCATATCCACAACTTTATTCTCAACATATACGGTTGCACTGTTTTCTCCAAAATAGACTTCGTGCGTGCCTATCACTAGATACCTGTCGCTGCAGAGGATTTATATAAGACAGCAATCATCGTACCTTTTGGACTTTTTGAATTCACGAGGATGCCGTACAGTCTTAGTAACGCAGTGCATACATTCCAACGTCTAATGGACGAAGTCACAAAGGCTTGAAATTCGTCTTGAAAGAGCACCACAGAATATCTAAACGTTTTATTTCAGCGTCTATCCAGATATGGTCTAACAATTAAACCATCTAAATGCAAATTCGGTGCAGCTTCCTTAAACTTCTTTAGCTACGATATCGACACCTGGGGGCGGCCAGGTGGGAAGTTGCTAGGGGGATGCAAGCCGATAGGCTCCGTAACTAGCAGTTTTCCGCAAGTGCTCGTGTTACCTCCTCGTGGTGGCTGCTGGTAACTAGATTGCTTTTTCGGCTTCTAGGCAAAAACACGGCGCTAAAGGAGTAAACCTTAAACAAATCACTGGGCTGGGTTAAGGTGTTATTCGTACCGTGCCGATAACCGGCCAGGCTGAGGGCCCAGTTTAAAAACTAGCTCAGTCGCAAACGGTGGATCCGGATACCTGGCGCCCTCCGGATTAAGTAGCCTTATCTGTGTATTGCGGATCTCTGCACAGATGGACACTCTTTTCTCCGCTACTCGTGGGACCAAATATGGGAGACCAAAAAACTAAACAAACAAAAGAGTCCGGTTCTCTTACAAAACCGGAAGAGGCAGAGAAGGAGACTCGGGTCTTTAGGCCTATCTCTAAACCTGCCAATAAACAACGGGACAAAAGCTTAGATAAGGCTGGTCCCTCCACTCGGGTCACCAGGCCTGAGCAAAGAAGTATAATTCGGAACCAAAGCACCAATGAAGCTGGTTCCTCAAAACCAACATATAATACTAGGAGAAAGGCGTGGAGGGCACTGGAGAAGATAAATAAGATCCCTCCAGAAGACAGGTCGGAGAAAGACAAAGCTACGCTTGTGTGGGCGAAAAAAGTCACCGAACAGATGTCGGAAGGTCCTTCAGCTGGCTTAAAGATTAAAAGGAACAGATCTCAGGAGGAAAGTCCTAAGATCGCAAAACGAACTAAGCTCCATGCTACCGAAATGAGGCCTTTTAACGAGGTACTCAAGGATCAGCTGGTAGTGGCAGTTGTTGACCAGTCCCAGGAGGATGGCAGTATCACGCCCGCCAATTGGAGAAAGGTGGAAAGGGCCTTAACCACCATTTACCTGGATATCCTTGCAGAAAACCCAGGACCTGCTCCGACTTGTCGGGATGCGGGTTGGCACAGGAACCAGGTGAAACTGACTGCATGTGTGGATCAGAGATCTCTTCTGCTCTACAAGAAGGCAGTGGAAAGACTAGGCGAGGTATGGCCCGGAGCCAGCCTTGCTGTTAAAGCTAGAGATGAAATCCCCTGTAGGCCAAGAGCCAGGGTGTGGATTCCTTCGGAGCCTAGCGATCCAAAGGTGATACTCCAGTTGTTGCAGGTTGGCAACCCAGATTTGCCAACGCACAACTGGAAAGTTGCTAAGCTCGAGGAGCCACGGGCCGACTACAGGTCGGCCGTCATAATTCTAAACAGAGAGTCACTGACTGCGCTGGAAAAAACAAATGGTATGGTAAGCTATGGTTTCAGTGCAGTCACACTCAAAATCTACAAGAAGGATGCGGACAAGCCGGATGCTCCGGAATCTGAAGAAGCTGCAGGAAGCTCATCTGGGCTCCTCCAAGAGGGGAACAGCCTGGTGGAAACCATCTCTACAGATACGGAGTTGACAATGTCCTTGGAGTCATTAAGAAGAATCTCAGAGGACTTCACATCATCAGGGGAGGACTCTGATGATACATTGGTAGGGAAGGAAGTCTAAGAATGGTGACGTTCTTGCAGATTAACCTACACCACTCAAAGGCAGCATCAGCTGCTCTACTTTTAAAAATTGGAAAGGAAGGGACGGATATTGTCTTGATCCAAGAACCTTGGGTTGCTGGTGACCGGGTACTTGGACTCAAGACACCCTGTTATAGATTAATGCACACGGAACAAGAAGGTAGGGTTCGGTCGTGCATTCTCGTTAAAAATAATATAAATTGTTTTCTGCTATCGAATTTCAGCAATGAAGATGTGGCAGCGGTCAGCATTGAGGTCAATAAACGAAGCCTCTGGCTAATATCAGCCTACCTAGCCTATGATGCAGTGAACATTCCACCAGTCATTCTGGGTGAGGCAATTTTGGAGGCTCAGAAGCGCAAGGTTGGAGTCATCCTGGGGAGTGATGTAAATTCTCATCACACAATCTGGGGAAGTACGGACACAAATGAACGAGGTGAGTTACTCCTTGATTACATTCTAAGTACTAACCTTCATATATGTAACATAGGCAATAAGCCGACTTTTATAACTAGAAATAGACAGGAGGTATTGGATATTACACTCGTCTCAAACTTCTTGACGACTAGTCTATTAAATTGGAAAGTGTCGGAAGACCACTCTTTTTCTGATCACTGTTATCTTCAATTTGAAATGAGCTTGGTCTTTCCGAACAGCTCTCTCTACAGGAACAGGAGGAAAACCGACTGGGATATTTTCAGAACTATTCTGGGAAATTCACTACCAGTGCAGGTGCCTGAACCTCCAAAAACTACGGTAGAACTCGATGGCTTAGTGGACGAACTGTCCAGCGCTTTTAATGAAGCGGTACTAGGCTCTTGTCCTCTTAGTAGGCCTAGGGGCAAATCTCGGCCACCTTGGTGGTCAAAGGAGATTCAACAAATACGTCAACGGTGCAAGAGACTCTTCAAAACAGCAAGGAAAACAAAAGCCGCTGTAGACTGGGACTCCTATAAGGAAGTCCTCAAAATTTACAAATATCAGCTAAGAAGCGCAAAGAACAGATCTTGGAGACTATACTGTGGTAAAATTCAGGAGACATCAGAGATGTCCAGGCTTCGCAAGGTACTATCTACTAGCCCTTCCATCCCAAGCTTCCTTCAAAGGCCGGATGGAGCATGGACCACAAATAGTATGGAATCGCTGGAACTACTATTGGAAACTCACTTCCCTGGTTGTTCCGAATCTGCACCTACTATATCAGAAGGTAAAAGGGCTAGTAGCCTCGCAGGCCAAATTATTAGCAGAAGAAAGATTCTGTGGGCGATAAGCAGTTTTAAACCATACAAGTCGCCAGGACCTGATGGTATTATCCCTGCGGATATACAAAAAACTACTGATCTAACCATTCCCTGGTTAGAGGTAATTTTTAGAGGCAGCCTAGAACTATGTCACATTCCCAGTAAATGGACGGAAGTGAAGGTTGTCTTCATACCTAAGGCGGGAAAACGCTCACATTGCAGTCCCAAAGACCTTAGACCGATCAGCTTGTCTTCTTTCCTTTTCAAAATACTGGAAAGACAAATAGAAGCTCATATTAGAGGCACGATTATGCCGGAAAAGCTGTCCAAATCTCAACATGCTTATTGCAAGGGGAGATCTGTAGAAACTGCTCTTCATTCTCTCACATATTTTATTGAAAAATCTTTCGAATATGGAGACTACGCGATGGTAACCTTTTTGGACATTGAGGGAGCCTTTAACAACGTGCTAACAGGGGCTATAACTCGGGCACTTTCGAATCTAGGAGTGGAAGATTCTCTTAAGGACTGGATAGATCAGATGCTAAGAGGCAGAATCATAAATGCCAGTCTGGGGAAATCCTCCGCCAGAAGATTTGCAAGCAGAGGCACGCCGCAGGGTGGCGTACTGTCCCCCCTTCTCTGGAACTTGGTCATAAATGATCTATTGCTGAGGCTGGAGGATACTGGCTTCAAGGTGGTTGCCTATGCGGATGATGTCGCTATTGGCGTTCGGGGAAAATATCCCGGGACACTTAGCGAGCTTATTCAAAATGCTCTGGGCATTCTTTCACTATGGACCAATGGTTGTGGGCTAAATGTGAACCCACAGAAAACCGAATTGGTTCTCTTCTCTAGGAAATATAAAATTCCTCATGTCGATCCTCCTACTTTAAATGGTTTCAACTTGGCTTTTACAGGTGAAGCAAAGTTCTTGGGTCTCGTCTTAGACAGTAAATTAAACTGGAAACCGAATATTACGGAAAGGGTAAAGAAAGCTACGGTAGCGCTATACTCCTGCAAAAATGCAATTGGGAAAGGTTGGGGGCTGGATCCCCACATGGTCCTTTGGCTATACACAGCAGTAGTTAGACCCATTCTTCTGTATGGGGTAACAGTTTGGTGGCCTGCTCTGGACAAAACTGTCAACCTAAAGTTGTTGACAAAAGTTCAGAGAACAATCTCTCTGTGGATCAGTGGTGCAATGAGGAGCACATCCACTCAGGCACTGGAGACTCTGCTATTTCTAACTCCTCTAGATATCATGGGAAAACAGTGGGCAGCTAGCACTGCCATACGACTGAAATCCACCTTAATGTGGACCTGCAATAACACAGGGCACTCATCTATACTTTGTAACAAAGGGCTTCCCAAGACCACCGACTATACTGTCCCGTCACTATCTTTTGATAGAAAGTTCCGGACTATTATACCATCTAGAGAGGACTGGATGATGGATACAGTTTTGGAACCAGGAGTTTTGAACTTCTTCACTGATGGTTCAAAACGGGATAGAGGAGTAGGGGCTGGGGTGTTCTGCGAGGAACTCATGTTAAACCTCTCCTTTCGTCTCCCTGACTACTGCAGCATTTTTCAAGCTGAGGTAACTGCGATAAAGGAAGTAGCGGACTGGTTGAGGTATAATGTAATATCGACTAGAGATATTCGCATATATACGGACAGTCAGGCAGCCATTAAAGCGCTTCAATCACACCTTCTCACGTCGAAAGTAGTCCAGAGCTGTCTCTCATCTCTTAACGAGATGACAGATCAGTTCAACATCCATATCATATGGGTGCCAGGACATTTCGTTAGTACGGGGAACATGAAAGCCGATGAACTGGCTCGACGTGGTACAACGGACCACATTTCAAACAGCAAAAAGGATATTGAAATTCCTCTTGCGGTATGTAAACTGCTGCTTCAGGAGGAAGCCAGTAAGTTGACGAATGACAGATGGTCAAATAGTACCTCATGCGTAATAACTCGGCAAATCTGGCCAAAGTTGAACTTGGCGAGATCCAAACAGCTGATCTCACTCCAGCGGAGTCAGATCAGTGTGGTTGTTGGAGTGATTACGGGGCACTGTCTCATAGGCAGACATGCAAGTAGACTTGGTTTCTTCTCACATGACTACTGTCGTAGTTGCGAGGACGAAGAGGAGGAAGAGACAGTACTTCATCTTCTTTGCACCTGTCCTCGTCTGGCACGAAACAGACTGAATTTTCTAGGGGCACACCTTTTCAACGACCTGGCGGAGCTCAGCGAGAAGGACGTCAGGAGTATCCAGCGCTTCATAGCAAGCTCAAAGTGGTTTCAATGAGTTGGAGGAAAAATTTTTAATTTGTGGTATGGCTACGGACCTTTTTGTGTCTATGCCTGGTCCTGGTGGACCGCCACCCAAACCTAACCTAACCTATATCGACAAAGATGGTGTCAAGCCATCTAATAATCGTATCGTGGCAATCCAAAACTTCCCTTAACCGACTTCTGTTAGGCAAGTACAGCGTTTCGTGGGCATGGGTAATTATTACCATCGGTTCATTCCTCATTTAGTCGAACATCTTGCTCCAATACACGGTCATCTCGGTAAACTTGGAGAGGTTAGTAAACAGCATCCATTTTCGTGGCCATTTGAATGTGAAGCGGCTTTGAATGCAACCAAAGTTGCCTTCGCTTAGGCTATCCTTCTAGCTCATCCCATGGAAAATGGAACTCCGTGAATTAGCAGTGACGCTTCCGGTATTGCTCTGCGGGTGCCGTGTTGGAGCAGCTTCATAACAGAAGTTGGGAACCCTTAGGTTTCTTTTCAAAAAAACTTTCGCCTGCCGAACAAAAATATTCTGAATTCGACAGAGAGCTGCTGGCCATTTATTGTGCTATCAAGCACTTCCGGTGTTTTGTCGAGGGTAGAATATTTCATATTAAGGCGGATATTACATTATCACATTTATATAATTATATAAATATAATTATATTTTTTTACAAAGGAAATACTGTTATATTTAGCTTCTTGAAGCTAAATATAACAGTATTTCCTTTGTAAAAAAATATAATTATATTTATATAATTATATAAATGTGATAATGTAATACCCGCCTAATACTGATCACAAACCACTGATTACTGCGATTACGTCCAAGTCGGAGCGGAGTCCGCGACAGAGTCGCCAGCTAGAGTATATTTACCAGTTTATAACCGATAAAAGGTATGTTAAAGGCGAAAGTAACGTCGGTCGTAGCACATAACGTCGATCATAGCACATACTATAGGAAATTCATTAAAAATTTTGCTAAACTGACCAAACCCTTTACGGAATGCTTCGGGAAAGACAGAAGAATTATATTAGATTCTAGGTTATATTTCGAAACCTGCAAAAACTTATTAATTAAGGATCTGATATTACAATATCTGAATGGGAGCGCCCCGAAATCTTGCATTCCAAAATCTTGCAAGTACAAAATCTTGCATTTCTTAAAAATCATGCAAATCAAAATCTTGCCAACCCAAAATCTTGCAAGTACAAAATCTTGCATTTAAAAAATTTTGCAGTTTTAGTATTGCAGTTCAGTTATAGCTGCCTTTAGTATCTAATATAATATTTATTGCGTATTCATAAAAGTTCAATATTATTAAAAAAATAAAATTAAAAAAATTGTACAGATAACGATCAGGATAACTATGCGGCAAGAAATACGGCTAATATTAGAATTATAATGGAAATCTCCATTTTTCAAAATATTTCAACAAACTATTCTGGATAAGGAAGATTTAATCTTCATTTTCCAGAATTTAAATTTTCGTTTCTGATTAATGAAGATTTAATATTAAAATTAAAATGGAAATCAAAGGCGGGCATGAAGCAATGCAATGTGCAGGTGGTGTAAACAAAAGCGGGTCTATAGCCGTACGTCCTCGAGGTGGCTGGCAACGGCGTAAGGTAGGACGTTAAAAGGGAACTGCGAAACAGTTGGGAGTGCCTTGAGCCCCAGAAAAGATTGCAGAGATAGAAACAAACAAACAAAATGGAAATCTCCATTTTCCAGAATATCTCAACATAATATTCTGGTTAAGAATATTTAATCCTGGACATTTGATTTTTGATATCTCAAGCAAAATTCTACTGTATAATTATCATTATACAGTAGAATTTTGTCAATGCGATTTGTTATCTTGCATAATAATTTCCCGTACATACGGGAAATTGTTATGCAAGATTTTGTAATGCAAGATTTTGTAATGCAAGATTTTGTAATGCAAGATTTTGAAATGCAAGATTTTGTACTTGCAAGATTTTGTAATGCAAGATTTTCTAATGCAAGATTTTGTAATGCAACATTTCGTAATGCAAGATTAAGGGGCTAACCCTATCCGAATTTCTCAAAACTACCGATGCGAGTAACTTTGCACTTGGGGCTATCTCATCACAAGGACCAATTGATTCAGATAAACCCGTCTGTTTTGGTCAGCCGAACTTTGACAAAAAGCGAACAAAATTACAACTCAATTGTAAAAGAGCATTTTTTGGCTATTGTATGGGCTACAAAATATTATAGACCCTATCTGTACGGTAGGAAATTTAAAATCATCACTGATCACAAACCTCCCGCACATGGATATTTTCCTTAAAGGAAACAAATTCCAAATTGATTAGATGTAGATTGAAATTAGAGGAATTTGACTATGAGATTTTCTACAAAAAAAAGGCAACCTGAATACTGACGCAGATGCTCTTTCTCATATTGAAATAAATATAAACGAATCTGTCGAAAACAGCATTGATGAATCCTTCAGTTTATAAATGTGTCAATCTGTTGCTAACTTTTTGTTTGTAGAAATAATTTCATTTTGAGTAAAAATGCCACCGAAAGAAGATCTATTGAAAATGTTACGGCGAGATCGAAGAAGATGACAGCCACAAGAGCGGTTGAAACACCTGAACAGCATAACATACGACTTCAAAACAATTGCTTACGATATCTTGAAACTAAATCAATCGCCGTTAGAAGAACAAACGACGGCTACCCAAAGGTTTCGAGAGCTGGCAGAAAGTACATTCAGTAATGAAGCAGCAATTCCTTTTTTTTTTTTGGGATTAATGAACATCGTTTGCAAACATTGCTTTTCGCTTAACTTTGCAGAAGAAAAAAACTGGAAATAGTACTAATGAGTTTACTCGATGTTGCTAGAAGGGAGAAGTTAAATTATCTCCACTTGATAAGTATCCCGAGTATTTAGAAAATCTTATGACCAATGCTCTGCCAGAAAGCAAACAATTTATGGAATGCATACGATCGTATAATAGTTCATTTGCTTTTGCCTCGACTTGAGCTAACATTAAGCCACCTCAAGGAAAATGACCGTATTGATTTCGCGTATGCGGACAAATAGTTTATCGAATTGGAACAGTACATCCTGAAGGAAATGAACCCAGAAAATTTGCCCAGATATACGTGTTGGACCCTGATGATGCAGTCTACCAACGAATGAACCTTCCAGAGAGCCAGCAGTGCTCAGAAATGATCATGAGAAAATTAGCTGATATAATTAACAAGGTGCCATTAGCACTAATTTATGATGGAGACAATGACTAAGCAGGTTAGAAAATTTGTAATATTGCCATCTAGCTTTCAGGATAGCCCTCGCAATATGCAACAGTATTACCAGGATGCTATGGGAATTGCTAGAAAATATGAAAAGCCGTTTTTTTTTTGTCATTATGACCTGCAATCCGAAATGGAAAGAAATCGTAGAAAAACTTGAGCCCTGGCAAAAAGTGGAACATCGGCCAGACTTGGTAGCTAGAATTTTTCGGCTAAAGTTAAATAATTTAGTAACGGACATTATGATGTGTGTGTGTGTGTGAAATATTTGTTTAACTATGTGTATAAAGGCCATGATTTTGCTAATGTTTCCGAAAGGTATCCGAAAAAAATAATCACGATGAATCTTTAATGTATGTGGTTTCGTGCGATGTCAGTGCACCAGAATCTATTTGGGGTATTTTTTGTTTCCCAATGTATGATCAATGCCATACCATATACCGATTGCCAGTTCATTTGCAGGAAGAGCAGAGTGTTTGCTTTCGCGTAGGGAATATACTGCATGTAGCAGCCGTGCCACTTCAAGAGATACAAGACTTACTGCTTGGTTTAAACTCAACCAAAATCCAGATGATCTAGATGCAAACCAGTGGAAATATGGGGAAATTCCCATTCACTAGGTTTGGGACGACAAAAACACTTCCTGGAAAAAGGGACAACGTGGTGGGAATAAAGTAATTGGTCGAATGTATACTGTTAGTATAAAGGATTCTGAAAGATTTTATCTTTTCAACCTACCCAATGTTATAAGCGAATTACCTAATATTGACTACGCTCCATTCAATTTTGAAGAAGAGAAGGAGATTGCCGAAAATATGATCTCCTCTTTTAACCCCGCATGCAGTCCTGTGTATTTCACAAAATTGTTGGTGCAATTCAAGTCCTGGAGGTAGCGGGAAAACTTATTTGTATGAAACACTGATTCGTAATTTTCGCGCAAGAAAGCGCTTAGTTTTGGCTACGGCAACAAACTGGAGTAGCTGCTAATTTATTAATTAATGGACGAACATGCTATTCACTTTTTAAACTGTCTGTACCAATCGGAGAAACATTCATCTCAGAATTGAGAATAGAAAGCGATATTTTACATCGAATCCAATTAATTTAAATTATAACCTACAAAATAGTGCTGTATGTCAAAATCAAATTCCGGCTGGATCTCAAAATCAAATTCCAATTGGAAATCAAAATTTATACTACAGTAATTATTCGTATAACCCGAATCCAAATCATTTAAATCAAAATACCAACGATCAACCGATGATTTTCTGTAATATGCCATCGCATAGCCGAAACGATTTTCCAGGTAGGTCAAACAGCACTGCCTTCACTCCGCGGGACGTTTCACAAATGTTTTCGGATTTTAATCCTGGTACAAGTAGTTGTACTCCGATCAAGCGGTGGGTGAATCAAATTGAGAATATTCAAGGTATGTATTTATGTATAACTTAAGTGATTTGATAGTTCTTTTTGTTGCGGTGGAAAGACTGAGACGTATTGCGCTTACCTGGTACAATGCAGTAGTTTTAGAAATCCATAGCTGGAAAGATCTATGTGATGGTCTTTTCATTTTAGTTTAGCAAATCGTCACAAGTAAAGTAGCGAGACTTTCTCAGAATACATCTATGACATGAAACGTATTGCTAGCGAGGGAAATTTCGACGATCATGTAATTATTAAGTACATTTTGTCAAATTTAGGAGACGCAGGATAGCTCGTTCTCTTTCTCTTCAACGAATAGATAGTGTTCTAGATTTAGTGAATAGAATTAAGAAATATGAGGAGATTTTAGATACAAGCAAAGTTCTTCAAATCGCAAGGAGTTTTCTAAGAGAAATGTAAATTGCCAAACATCGACGCCATTGGATAGTAAGACTAATTCTGGAAATATGAAAGCCACCCCCTTGGGTGCTTCAAATGTGGTTCCCTGAATCATTTTGCTCGAAATTGTCGAGGGAAATCGATTGCAAAAGGAAGAAGGACCAAAATGCAAAGCAAGTAAAGCGATTTGAGAAGGAAAAATTGAATGACGAATATTATAAACGTGTAAAAATAAACGGAGTAGGTATAGTTTGCTTCCTAGACTTGGGTAGTGATTGTGTCACCATGAGAGAATCTGTGGCAAGGGGTATTGGTCTAAATTGGTTACCTCATAGACAAGTCTTATGCGGTTTTGGAAATGGGCGAACGATCACGTTGGGCATAGTCAATTCTGCAATCACAGTTGATGATGTCGATATTGATATCGATATATTAATTGTGCCAGATTCCGTGCAGAATACTGATTTAATGGTCGGTAGAAGTGCTCTTGACCAGCCGCACATAGTTGTGATAAAATCGTGATAAAGGTGACTCCGAATGTACCGGGTACATTGTGAACCCGACTGCAAATATTGATAATGTAGATTCAGATGTAAATAATATTCCAACATCTTTGAATAGGGTAGATTTAACAAGCGATGACCGTATTATCGCAAAATCAATAGTCAAACCGTAAAAGATAGATTACCCAATGCCTCATATTGAGGATACGTTACAAAAATTAGGTGGCAAGCGGTACTTCACAGTACTCGACCTCGCATCAGGGTATTATCAAATTCGTGTCTTGGAGTCATCGAAAATGTTGACATCTTTTGTGACCCCGGATGGTCAATTCGAATTCAATAGAATGCCGTTTGGGTTAGCAAATGCACCTGCTGTTTGTCAGCGTATGAAAGGGTAACTTTCCTAGGACATAAAATTACAGAACAGGGAATAAAACCTGGGCAACATAAGATTCTCGCGGTATCAAAATTTTCAACACCAACGAATGTCCACGAAGTAAGGCAGTTTGTGGGTCTTTCAAGATATTTTCGAAAGTTTGTCCCTTGTTTTTCATTAATGGCCGAGCCGTTGACTAGACTTACATGGAAAAATATTCCCTTCGAATGGGACCACGAGCATAATACGGCTTTCGAACTAATTAAACAAAAGTTATGTGAGAGAGACGTTTTAGTGCTATACGACAATTCAAAGGATCATGAAATTCACACGGATGCGAGTACTATTGGATTAGGAGGCGTGTTGTTACAACAAGAAAGCGACAAGAACTGGCATCCGGTGGCATATTTTAGCCGGAAGACTTCGGATCTGGAAAAAAATACCACAGCTTTGAACTAGGAGCTTTAGCCGTAGTAGAAACAATAGACCGTTTCAGACCGTATGTACTGGAGAAGAGGTTCGTCGTTGTTACCGACTGTAACTCTCTGAGGGCGTCCGCCATTAAGAGGGACTTGGTGGCAAGAATTGGACGGTGGTGAATTCGCCTTCTGGAATACGATTTCGACGTAAAATATAGAAATGGAACACAAATGTGTCACGTAGACGCTTTAAGCCGTTCTCCAGTCGAGGAACCAGCCGAATTAGACCCTACCATGACCTGAAAGAACAACTAAACAATTCTACAAATCGACAAGCCAACAATGATTATGAAATTAAACATGGCCGATTATATCGACGGACCGATGATGGACCACTGTTCGTCGTGCCTAAGGGAGTTTGTGGTCGTGTAGTTAATACGTGCCATGATTAAATGGGATACTTCGGGTTAGAAAAAACCCTCATCGCAATTAAGAAAAACTATTGGTTCCCAAGAATGCGATAGTTTGTGAAAAAATATCTGGCATGCTGCTTAGAATGCCTACACCATAAGGAGAAGGGCAAAAGCGATTGCATTACATCCAATTGAAAAGGTTCCTAACCCTTTCCATACTAGGCACCCGGATCATTTAGGTCCCTTTGTAAAAAGTGCTCGCAAGAATTATTACATCCTCGTAATGATAGATGCATTCACGAAGTATGTAATCTTGCGACCGACTTGAAATACCTCTACACGTTATGTGACTTCGGCATTAACTGAAGCATCTACTCATTTCGGCGTACCGTACCGTGTTATTACCGATAGAGGAACTGCGTTTACGTAAAATAGTTTCAAGGAATTTGGCATGAGCAATAACATACGTCATATTTTGAACGCTACCGCTACCCCACGAGCAAACGGACAAGTAGAGCGTTATAATCGCACAATCCTTCATGCCATATGCACCACCGTAGATAGCCAAGGAGAGGGAAAATAGGAGTCTGCATTGCGTCAGTCTACCAAATGATGTTACAAAAGTTACCCCACAAGAACTTTTATTTGGAATTGCGCCAAAGCCGTTTAATGGTGATAAATTAACATTAGACTTATTGGCAACCGCGGAGGTAGAGCTTCCGGATCTACAACAACTTCGAGATGAAGCATCATCTCGCATTAAAAAAAATCAATCCATGCAAAATTTAAGGTTTGATCAACGACACGCTACTCCAGATAACTATAACGTCGGAGATCTGGTGGTCGTTTATAGAGAGCCGGTATCAACGAGAGAGAGCAAAAAGTTGCAACGGAGATTCAGTGGGCCGTACAAAGTAATTGCTGTTTTACATGGCGACCGATATTGAATCGAGGATATAATCGTAAGTGATGAAAGGCGACGGTTTAGGCGTGCTTTTGCAGCAGATAAAATTAAGTTTGTCCAGTGCCCCGATGACGACGAGGAACCAGAGGAAGATTGAGAACAATCTAATACTCTGGATTGGCCGAATGTAAAACTAATCAAAATAATATATTTATACGATGAATTTGCGAATATTTGTAATAGATGGCACCTGAATAGTTTTGGAATATTAATCTAAATTATTATTCTTTATTTTATATAATTAACCCCCCGATTCTGACGCCCAGTCACTGATCAAAAAATAGTCTTAGGTAAGACTTTTTCTGTTAGTTAAGACTTTTGTGTTAGTTAAGACCCATTTCGTATTCTACAACTAATATTAGCTGTCATTAGTCTTACAAAATAGTCTTATGTAAGGCCAACAATTTTGATGGTCTTAACGGTCTTAATTTGACATTTCTCTTGTAGCAAAATGATGACGCTTTTACAACAAAGTGTCATCATAAATTGTATATATCGACATAAAAGCATTTAAATATGTTTGTTTATTTATTTTCCAATAGTGAAAATATATCTCAAAATACAAATTAAAGCTGAAAAACTATTGAAAATAAGGAAAACATTAGTGTTTGACAGGTCTACAAACGTTTTGGAGAATTTGCAACCAAAAAATTAAGACTGCTGCGATCAGAATACCAATATAATCTGTAGTCTTAAAAAAAAATCTTCCCAAAAAATGTCTTAGCTAAGACACTCTTAGTAGTCTTAACGTCAGAATCGGGGGGTAAGTTGTTAGTATAACATGGTCTTCATAGTTATATTTTTTCTCTAGTAGTCTATAAAAAGGAAACATATGTAGCGTGTTCTATTAATGAATTTTATTCGAATTATTAATTATTTAAAGGATTATATTGAATTATTGGTGAAGTGCGTTTTACTGCTTTAAAAATCGCCCAATAATTCTAACAGGTTATGGGCCCAGATGTAATAACGACAATAATATTTTAAATATTTCATCGATTATAAGTTGATTTTTTTTCGGATATAAAAATTGAAGATGGCTGTTTCAATTGGTAATGCGAAATTTTCTTTCACACCATTGACGGATAAAAACTATTTTAATTGGGCTTTCCGCGCTGAAGCAATATTAAAGGTGCAAGGTTTATGGATATATGTGAAAGATGTGAAACCTGTTAACGCAAATGACAACTGGGATGAAAAGAATGGCGAAGCTTTAAATATACGATAAATTTAATGGTTGATGAGTCGCAATATGTGCATATACGTGGCAAAACGACAGCAAAAGCCGCATGGGATACATTAAAAGAAACACATGAGCGGAATACTCCAGGCAGTCGAGTACGTTTACTTTGACAAATTATGGTGCAAAAAGTTAATGAGGATGGTGATATTGAGGCTCATATCAAAAATATGAATGAATTGTTTCAAAAATTTCTGGCGTTGGGTGATGGAAAACTAACGTCAAATATTTTTATGAATGCTACATTGCTTGGTTCATTACCTGGTAGCTATGATACGTTAATAATAACGATGGAAAGTAAAAACGAAGAAGATTTATTAACCAACTATCTTCAATCAACAATCATTGAAGAATATAGGAGACGAAATGAGCGTGATAGTGGTACGAGTGAAAAAGGTTCTGCATTAAAAGTTTCAACACATAATTATGTTCAACGACCACAATTTTTAAATACAAATAGAGGCAGTGTGGAATTGAAATGTTATTATTGTGGTGGTGTTGGATATTTCAAACGAAATTGTAGAAAGTTTCTTCAATCACAAAAGGATGATAAATCGAATAAAAATGAACATAATGCAAATGTAGTGGAAAACAAAGATGAATGCAACGATTTCTTGTTTTGGGTGGATTCTAGATTCCGGTGCTACTTGCCATATTTGCTGTAATCGTAAAATTTTTATTGATTTTGATAATTCACACAAAGAAAAAGTATTTGTTGCAAATGGAGATGAAGTGCAAGCAACTGGTAAAGGAAAAATTTCTGTTAATTTTATAAATAACAATAATAAAACAACGAAGGTTATAATCGAAAACGTTTTGTATGTTCCATCATTTGAAAGCAATTTAATCTCTGTAAAACGGTTAACGGAAAAAGGCTTTAAAGTTGATTTCTCTGGGAGTAGTTGTGAAATATGGTCACCAAATAAAACACATCAGATTGGAGTTGGTGATATTAAGAATAATTTGTATATTATGAAAATGCTGAACAATATGATAAATTTTATTGAGAATAGGACATCGAGATATTGAGGTGGTAAAGAATATTCCAACAAGTGGACTTGTTGAAGGTATGTTAATTTCACAATGTAATCCAGAATGCATTCATGGGTGTGAAGTGTGTATTGAGGGTAAATTGGCACGTGTACCATTCCCTAAGGAATCAAATTCAAGATTAAATGATATTCTTGATCTCATTCATACCGACATATGTGGACCTATGCAACCTGCGGGTAAGCGATATATACTTACATTCATAGATGATTTTTCAAGATATACAACCGTTTACCTGTTATCGGAAAAGTCTGAAGCATTTGACAAATTCAAGCAGTTTCATCAGTCAGTTCAAAATCAGTTTGGTAAGAAGATAAAAGCGATCAGAAGTGACAGAGGTGGCGAATACATGAGTAATGCTGTAATTGATTATTTAAATAAAGAAGGTATTATAATTCAACGTACGGCTCCATATTCACCTCAACAAAATGGGGTAGCGGAGAGAAAGAATCGCACATTGATCGAAATGACTAGGTGTATTTTGTTAGATGCAAAAATGGAAAAATGTTTCTGGGGTGAAGCAGTTATGACAGCGATTTTTTTACAAAACCGGGTTCCGTGGAAAAATGTAGACAAAACTCCGTATGAATATTGGTGTAAGAGAAAACCTATTTATATGAATCTAAGACGTTTTGGTTCCAAGTGCTTTATTAAAGTTCCTGACGAACAACGAAGAAAGCTCGATGTTAAGGCAAAAGAAGCAATTTTGTTAGGTTTTGATGTTGAATCAAAAGCATACCGTGTATATGTGCCATCAGCGAAGAAAGTTTTGATTTCAAGAGATATTAAATTTATGAATGATATTAATGGTTTCTCTTGTAAATTAAATAATAATAATGGCATTGATAAGTCCAGTGTTGGACAGAATGTCATTGAAGAATGTATAGATGTAAATTTCGAAATTCCACAAACCCGGAAAGAAAATACAATGAATGACACAGTTTCTATGGATAATGAATCAGGTGTTGAAAATTCAAAAACAGTAAGACGTTCAAATCGACCAAATAAAGGTGTTCCTCCTAAATATCTTATTGAGGAAGTAAATGTAGTCATGAATGGTGAACCAGGAAATGTAAATAGGTGTATAAGCTGAAAACAGATTCTGATGGAAATTTAAAAAGGTACAAAGCATGGTTGGTTGCTCAGGGTTTTAGTCAGAAATTTGGAACTGACTATGATCAGGTGTTCGCACCAGTCGCACGTCACACTATTTTTCATACATTATTGTCAGTTGCTGCTAGTCGAAAAATGAATGTGTATCATTATGATGCAAAAACCGCTTTCTTGAATGGAGAATTAAAAGAAGAAATATATATGCGTCAACCAACTGGTTTCGCAAAACAAGGTGAAGATGACAAAGTATGTTTACTCAAGAAAAGCCTCTACGGTTTAAAGTAATCCGCTCGCGTATGGAATGAAACTCTACACAACGTTCTTATTAAATGTAATTTAAAACAAAGCACTTCAGACAATTGCTTGTATACATATCAAAATTCGTCATTAAAGGAAGCAGTATATGTATTGGTTTATGTTGATGATATTTTAATCGTCAGTAATTCGAAAGTGTTTTCAAAAGCAGTTGAGGATAAACTAAGAAAATACTTTGAGATTGAAAAATTGGGCGAAATTAATAATTATCTAGGGATGAGAGTATTAATGGTGACTATTTTTTGTTGGACCAAGAAAAATATATAAAGAATGTTGTTTCAAAATTTGCATTGAATGAAGCAAAGGAATCAGATATTCCACTTAGTCCAACATATCATAAAGATCCATGTGATGAGATATTTATTGACATCGACAAATATCGGGCTGCTATTGGATGTTTGCTCTATATTTGTACTAATACCAGGCCTGATATCGCAGCTGCTGTTACAATTTTATCACAGAAATTGGCCAAACCAACGACAAAAGATTGGAATCAAGTAAAGAAAGTGATTACATATTTGAAGGGCACAATAAAATTGAAACTAAAGCTTGGTAGTCTAAATGAAGAAAATAATTTGGTCGGATATGCTGATGCAGATTGGGCCGAATGCCGTGAAAGTCGTAAATCAAATTCGGGTTTTATTTTATTGCTTGGTGGGCCAATCAGTTGGTCATGTAAACGACAGGACTGTGTGGCTTTATCGAGTACAGAAGCGGAATTCATTTCTTTAGCAGAAGCTTGTAAAGAGTCCAAGTGGCTCCAACGATTGTTAAATGATTTGAACTGGAATGGTGATAATTATGCACAGTAATATATGAGGACAATCAAAGTGTACTGAAATGGATTGAGACGGAAAGGTTTACTAGCCGCACTAAGCATATCGATATCATGATTCATTTCGTCAAAGAGTATGTTGATAGAAAGGAAGTCGTTTGCCGTTTTTGCCCAACAGAGGACATGGTTGCTGATCTATTGACTAAGGGACTGGCTAAAGATTAGTTTCGGAAATTAAGAAGTAGGATAATTTTAGATTAAGGCGGAGTGTTGGAATATTAATCTAAATTATTATTCTTTATTTTATATACTTAATTAAGTTGTTAGTATAACATGGTCTTCATAGTTATATTTTTTCTCTAGTAGTCTATAAAAAGGAAACATATGTAGCGTGTTCTATTAATGAATTTTATTCGAATTATTAATTATTAAAAGGATATATTGAACTATTGGTGAAGTGCGTTTTACTGCTTTAAAAATCGCCCAATAATTCTAAGAAATAGCCGTATTTTAGTTTATATAATTTTAGATACTCTCACAAGAGGGCAATGTTTTGTTAAGAAGAATTAAGTTTTAAGAAGAGTAGAATGAAATTAGACGTGTGGAAGATAAAAGTAAAAAATAAAACCTAGTTTTTGAATAAGTAAAAATTGTCATCGAGTTGGTTTTATACTCGCATTTGCTATAAAAAATTAGGAGCTACCTAAACCAGTATTTACTAACGGGCAGCTATAAGTGGCTTTTAGTCGTGTGAGGGCTCCCACTGATTTAGCGAACTAAAAGAAGTAAAAATGTAAAATAAAGTAATTAAGCCAGTTGTTACACCAATCTTCTCAATAAACGTTTCAAAAGAATTAATCATAAGTCGAGTTTATATTATTACATTCATAATTCATGTAACTAGAAATTTTCAATGCTAATGAAATTCATAATTCGTTCGTTCTCCTATCCAATTTTGAAGTCAAATAATTAAATATACTGTGATACCTATACATTGTAATATTTCATTGTTCTTGTACATAAATCGGAGATAGCGCTAAAAATTCGAGAAAAAACATTTTTAGCCAGTATATAAGCGACAGTCATCTGATTAAGATAATAAAATCCAAAATTATACCAAATCATAATTTCATAATTAAATTTTAAAAACTATAAATTAAGTTTTATTTTAATTATAAAAATAAAGTGAAGTGTAAGTGATCAAACAAAGTGGAGTCTGACGCGATACGTGTAGTGAAAATACAGGAAATTGCAGTTAGGGTAGTGTCCCTGGAACGGCATACGAACTACCACGTACAAGCCGTCATCCTTAAGAAACGAATAACACAAAATATGTCGTGTCGTTCTCTTCGAAGCTGAAGAAACCGACCCTCAAAGAAACTTTACACTCAAACCTTCACTCAATGACACCATCGAGGATTTATGCCCTCATGGCCATACTAAACCAACCAAAAGAAAACAAGAAAGTAACGGACATCATAAAAAAAAATGATACTTGATCTGAATAATTTAGAACCAAACAAAATTATTGAACCAAAATAAAATGGTCCGATGTTGTATGTGTGACTACACAACGCAGAAGCTTAAATAAACGTTATATAGGCAAACAAAATATCATAGAATTACCGATACAAGGAAAAAAAAATCGCACGACAGTCAAGGTCGGCTCATAAATAAAAAAAAATTTAAAATAAAAATGTGAAGAAAGCACTGTAAATTATAACAATTGCAACAAACAAACAAATTTTTCTCCCTGTAATCGGTTTTTCTTAACTAAAAATAACAATACCTGGCAGGATCTAACCAGGATGATCCTATAATTGTGATGAGTTGCTCCCACGATGCAGGTTCCCCCACAATCACTTTCACCACTCCGCATGGTTGGCAGAGTTAGTTTTCGTGGAGTATTATCCACACCAAAACATTAGTACACACGTCTGAAATTCAACCGTGATCAATCAGAGTACGAACAAGTTCAAATACTCGCTCTGATATTAAAAAATAACTTTGTTGTGTAACTAACTGGTACACTACGGTTGATAACACTTGATTTTAAAGCCACACCAATAATTCACTCAAATTTTTTTTTAACACTTTATGTACATATTTAGTCAAAATTGTTCACTCAAAATTAAGTTAACAAAAACTATTTTCACACGGCACATTATATCTTATTGCATTGATATAAAACAAGTAATGTAGCGACTCTCGCGCTCTAATACAAAATTTTGACTTATCAAAAAAAAAAAAATTCACAATTTAATGTTTGGCTAGTCTGCACATTACACTATGCAACTCCAAACTTAACTGATTTTGCAAATTCAAAAGAGAAATTCTTCATACAAAAAAAAAAAAAAAAAATCTCCGATATAAATATCGGACGCTAATACTATGCTCTCGCCCTTGCGTCGTATAGTCACACATACATCACCCCCATTGACTTCATATACGCATACCCAGTGATTGAAAATTAGGTACAACTGTACTTTTTTTTTTTCGATACAATCAATTTGTACAAGTACAATTTATAGTACATTGCAGTGAAATTCAGTACAATCTAAAAAATTTGATAGTGATGGAGAGAATACACTTACTCTGAAATTCTGGGCGGATTCTCGATGATTAATTGGGTGCCATTACACAATGCCTTCTTCGGGTTGCGGTTTCTCAGAAGCTTGCGATAATTACACGATTTTTCAGAAGAAGCACATGAAGTGGCATACCAGATGGAGTTTGATCGTTGAGAAATTCAGTAAAGAAATTAAGAGTGTCATTGGGATCAGTATATGTGCGCTTCACCAGCTATCATGTCAATGATTTTTCGATTCATTTCGAGCATTTAAGCATATGTTAGTGCTGTGCAACGATGACTCTTTTTGACGGATATTTGCTGAATGTTGCAAAAAATGCTGGTTATTAAATCTTGAGTTGTGATCATTCCACTTGGAATTTGAATGACATCTTCTGCAAAAATTCCTGGTGCGTTGAGATAAACTTCTAGATCCTACATTCAACCACCATTGGTTGTGCTCAGCTAGATTTAATACAACACTCAATGATTTTTTTGCGCGTTACTCGTGGCACTACTGGCAATGTTTGAAGAAAGTCGCCATCGATAACTAAAACTTTTCCGCCACAGGAGATGTCCGATTCCATATCACTTCACGAAGCAATTGTTCGATGCAGTGAAGTTTATGTTTAGGCAGCATTGTAATTTCGTCAATTACAATCAGAGCGCAGTTTCTCGTAAAACTTTTGCTTCTGGTGAGTTCATGCGCTTTGAAGAGATAGATGTATCGAGGAGAGGCACGGGTAATTTGAATCCTCTATGAACAGTATGTCCTCCTTTCAGTAATGTGACAGTAATTGAATTTTCCTTTGCCTCTGAAGTAGTCCATCAGTGTTGTGTAAAGGAACGTTTTTCCTTCTGCTTTTCAAGCGTATATACTCTACTGCTGCATGAAATGAACACCCTATCCCACGCCTTGCAGCAATAGAAGGAAAAGATCAGGGACAGAACTGTCCTAGAAATTAAAATAAGCAGGTCGGATGACGAACCTACCCCACAATGGATGGTAGCAAAGAAAGGGAAAGTTTCCAGTCCTTTACCAAAGGCACTGGAAGCCGACTCAATAGATGTCACAGAGGGCGACAATAAGGAGAGTTGCCCCGAGAACAGGGCCGACACGGCCACAACTTACAGTAACGCGGTGAAGACCGCCAAGTTGGAGATTACCGACCAAGGTTTCTCAGAGATTAAACTGGGCGTTGCCCGGATTCTGGCCATACAGGACGCAATTGTGCGTACAGTGGCGGAGCTGCTGTTAGATGGTGTCAGCTCAAATTTTCTGGGAACCAGAAACGGTTGGCTCACGGTTAGTTGTGCCGATGAAGACACGGCAGAGTGGCTTAGGGTAGACTCAAACCATGGGACAGGGCTTCCCTGGAGGCAGTTGGGGAGGAGGAGTTGCCTAGCCCAAAAATCATGTTTGTTTACATGCCACGAGGTGGTAAGGAAACAAATGAGAAGATACTACAAATCATTTCGAGGAAGGAGCGAGAAGGCGACCTCCTTCAGGTTACAATGTCCATTTCGCACAAAACGGAGGAGTTACTCAAGGGCTCCAACTACAGAGTAAATTGGATGTTTCGCTCTGTACATTTTCGCACAAAGAAGGAGAGGGCGGTGGATGCAGTCAGGAGGAGGGTGGCGGAGCCAAATCTGACCGTCACGTCGAATACAGCTTTGGCTGGGAACTCTGGCCGCGGTGGTGGGGTCACTGGGCCGGAGGAGGCCAGGAAACCTGTCACCTCCGGAATAAGGAGACCGGCCAAACTTGGCCAAGGAAGAAGGGGAAAGCCATGGGCTGTATCTGGTTGCAAGGGGGGCTCAGAAGTTCTCGAGGCAGTGTTTTACGCCGGAACGGATAATCTGGGCAGTGAGAAAATTCTGGGACTTTATATTAGATCCAATATCCTCCAAAGTTACTCTTTGGACCCTAGGCAGCACGCCTACCAAGCAGGGAAATCAACAGAAACAGCTCTACACGAACTGACATTGGAAATCGAAGATACACTCAAGAATAAAGAATTATTACTATGCTCTTTCATTGATATCCAGGGAGCTTTTGATAATACTAGTTTCGAGGTAATTCAGGAATAATCACTAACAAGGGGCATAGACCCCTCCACAGTAAGGTGGATAATAAACATGCTAAAAAACAGGAGGATTACCCTCCTTTGGAGACAAAACCATCACTATAGCGGCCACCAGGGGCTGTCCCCAGGGAAGCGTCCTCTCTCCCCTATTATGTCTGATTGTGATGGATCAATTACTTACCAGACTGAGAAACCTAGACTTCTCAAACATTACCTATGCGGACGACCTAGTCTTGATGGTTAAGGGTAGATTCGAGGTGGGCCTTACGGTGAATCCTAATAAGGTCAGCTGCACTCTCTTTACTAACCGGAGGAAAACTGCCCTCCTGTCGATAGCCCTGGAGGGAGTAGCTATCCAACTGTCGAAGGAGGTTAAATATCTTGGTGTCGTACTTGATCAGAAATTGACATGGAATCCCCACTTAAATCAAATAACAAACAAGGCCAATAATGCCTACTTCACCTGCCAAAGAATGATTGGCAAAACGTTGGGACTGAGCCCACAAATGTTGGTTTGGCTCTACCGGGCCATTATAAGACCTATGGTTTCTTATGCGGCGTTTGTGTGGTAGCCTAAGATGGAGCAGACTGGTGCACGAAGAATACTGGACAAGATCCAGAGGTTAATTTGTGTGGGTGCAACTGGAGCAATGAAGACTTGTCCAACAGCTGCCCTTGAGAGAATACTGGGGCTCTCAACACTGCACCTACACATTAAAAAAGTAGCCTGTTCAAGAGGTCTGAGCTTGAAGATTACTGGAAAAATTAAAACCATGAGGCCGGGACACAACAATATCCTACATAAATTAAATTTGAAGGATGAATTGATCCAACTATTAGATTTGATGGTCTAAGGACAATCGACTGTCGGAGGAATTTTACCATCAGTTTGACGGATAGGGCACTGGTAGAGAATATTATCTCCTCCCTCCCCCACCATGTTTCTGTATGGTAACGGATGGGTCAAAAACAGGCGAGGTGTCGGTGCAGGGATAGTCGGGCCCGACCTAGAACTATGCATACCACCGGGTAGCACCCCCACAGTTTTTTAGGCAGAGACCCTTGCTATTGAGGTATGTGTACTTCAATATCTCAAAAACAAATATAAGAAGACCGAGATCTATATAATCTCGGACAGCCAGGCAACTCTGCTAGCCTTAGGAGCTTCAGTGTTCAACTCGAAATTGATCTGGAGCTGCTACTGCAATTTATTGAAACTGGGTAAATCAAACAAAGTCACCCTTTTGTGGTCTCCTGGCCACTCCACCATTAAGGGAAATGAGGCAGCAGACCGTTGTGCAAAAACGGAAGCAAGCCGGGATTTCCTGGGTCCCAGGCCCAGTATCGCTTTTTCAAAAACCCATTTGGCAGAAGGTATAGAGGACAGGGAGCGGAACTATAGGAATTTACTCTGGGAGTCCTTCATTGGGATGAGACAGGCCAAGAAATTACTCAGTTGGGAGAGGCACCGAGGATGGATCGCCAGTCCCTAAGATCCCTTACCTGGGTTTTAACAGGGCACGATCCTTTTAATGGCCTCTATACATAAAATGGGAAAGTCATTTACGGACCAGTGCAGATTTTGTAATTGCGGTAAGGAGACATCGGAGCATGCGATGCTATCATCCTAAAAATATTCAAGTTTCTCGATGCGCAAACAATCCAGTGGCCTAATGCCGACCCACTGGATTTGCATCAGGTAGCGGCATTTATCAAGTACATAGACCTACATTTCAGCTAAGAACTTCTAGGGACGCACAATAGGCCTCAATGGTCGCAGTGCTCTGGGCTGGAAACACCCACCCTAATTTAAAAAAAAAAAATGTAGGATTTGATAGAAACATTTTTTTCGATTTATGATAGATGGCGCTGTAATTGACGATATTCAATTTTTTTCAATTTCTCCTACTGAGAACTTACGCAAACGATTCTACAATACGTCTGCAATAAAAATACCATGGTTTCGTTGTAAATATTGTACACAAAGTTAGTCTTAAAAAATTTGTATTACTTCAAATTTTCAAAGCTATCAATACTACTTCAGAATGGTGTATTTAACTGTAGAAGAGAAAATTGAAATGATTCTGGTTTATGGAGAAGCATTTCCGGATAAGAATCGGCCGCACGTGCGTCATTTCAGCGTACTGTCAAATAATTTATTACTGATGGAAGTGTTCAACCGAAAAATAGGACTCGTCCAGCAACATTCACCGAAGAAAATAATGAAATTGATGTATTGGCTGCAGTAGCTCATAATCCTCATACTAGTATACGATAAATAGCTACAGTCTTCCCCGAAAACAGTGCCCAGGCATTATACACAAATAGACTGCCTACTCTGCGTTTTATTCAAATACAATGCCTACGGGTCAATTGTCGATGCTTATTTCAAGAACGCCTCTAAGGATTTTGATAAAAATTGGTGAGGGAGGAAACGGCCAGGCCAGGAAGCAATAAATTCTGATTTCGGAAAATCCCTATTGGGGCCCAAGTTCCTATTTTTAAAATTTTTTTTTGCTAATTATTGTTGTTGAGTTGTTTTTTTGTTTCTTTCTTATTTTGTGACTTTTGTTATTTTTATGGGATTGCAAAATTAGTTCCGTATATGGCTCGGAGGGTTCTGAAATTCATTGAAACTAAGCCAATTCTCCACCGATTTGAATGAAACTAGGTTGGAACGATAAAAATGGGATTATAAAATGAATTCTGGACGTGTTTCTGCAAAATGGCCAATTTAAATGGAACTAAGCATGTGTTCTGGGACATGGCCAATTTTAATGGAATTATACCATTCCTTAACCGATTGAGATGAAAAACAATTATAAGATGGAAATGGGGTTCCAATACGAGTTCCGGGCGTGGTTCTCGAAAATGGCTAATTTGAATGGAACTAATCCAATTGTTCAGCCGATTGGAATGAAACTCGGTCTATAAGATGAAAATGGCCAATTTGAACGGATTATATCACGTGATTTGGAAAATTACTAATTTGAATGGAACTAAGCAATTTCTTAACCAATTATGGGATGAAGTCCAGATTTTATGATGCGATTGGAATTTCAGTGTGTGTTCCGATTATGGTTCTGGAAAATGGCCAATTTAAATGGAATTAAGCCATTGATCAAATGATTCGGATGAAACGCGGTTTGTAAGATGAAAATGGCCAATTTCAATGGAACAAGTTATGGGTTCTAGAAATTACCAATTTCAACACTAAGCCATTTCCAAACCAACAGGAGTGTCGTATGCGGTTCTGGAAAATGGCCAAATTGAATAGAACTAAGCCATTTTGAAACTGATTACGATTAAACTGGGTTTGCACGATGAAAATGAGATTCCAATTTAAGTTTCGGATGTGGTTCTGGAAAATGGCCAAATTGAATGACACTAAGCCAATTGGTCAACCTATGACTAATTCGAATGGAATAAGGCTTGGGTTCAATGCCAATTTGAATGAAACTAAGCAATTTTTTAACAATTGAGATGAAATTCGACATTTGGTGAAATGGGATGAAACTCGGCTTGAATGATGAATTAAAATAGGATTCAAATATGGGTAACTGATAGGGTTCCGGAAAATGGCCAGGCAGATTCGGATGAAACTCGGTTTGTACGATAAAAATGGCCAACAAGTTACTTTCAAAATCGGAGTCAGATTTTTATGCCCCCGGGGCATGCTGCAGCAATCGGGGCGGTCACAGGTGGTGGATAGTGAACGGCCTATCGATAGATAGGTTAGCGGTGAATTAAATAAGCCGCCCCCAACCGCAGCTCTGCTGGGAGGAGGGTCTCAGTAAATTGGGGAGTGGTTAACCTCAGTTTAATAAATTCTGAGTGCCTATGATACCCGGTATGGAATGGCGAACTGATGGCGCCATAAAACCATCAACTAATAATCACAGGCAAACTGAGCGTCACATTTCCGGGGTCTCCAGGTAGTGAGTGAGGGGCCCCTTTAAACGGGTTACCCCTTTGAATGGAATTTGTCCTATTGGTTTGGGATATCCATATGGATGGGTGATAGGTTGAGTGAAAGATGAATAGGGGCGGGGGTGCTGGGATGTGATGCTTGGTGAGCCAATAGGCTGGATTAAGGTGTTATGCGACCCGTGCTGATGATCAGCTAGGCTGGGGGGCCCATTTAACAAAGCCCAGTCGTTAACGGAGCCCTCTGGATACCTGGCTACCTCCAGTTGTATTTAGCCTTACCTGCGTATACGGATCTCTGCGCAGGTAGACCAGTGTTTCTCCGACACTCGTGGGAATACTATGAATGATTTGAAAAATAAAAATAAGGGAGCCGGTACCCTTGAAAAACCGGAAACAATGAAGGAAGAAAGTGGCTCTTTCCTTAAAGGTGGAGCTACCTCATCACTGGCAGGGGTAAGTAGCACCATGGCACCAAAGCCAGGAGTCAGCGATACCAATGCCAGGCAAGAGAGTGGGGGATCGGGAAGGATCCCTCCTGCAAAGCGACGATACAGGGAGAAACGGTCGGCGCATAAAATTCTGGATAAACTGGCTGCAACCCCTGAGGGGCAGCTTACAGTAGAACAGAAGCAATCTGTGGCTTGGGCGAGGGAGATTGTCGGCCGCGACAGCTCGGATAGGGTCCTTGTGCCTAAAAGGCAGAGGTCCCAGGATGAGCTCGAAGTGGGCGACAGCAAACGAGCCAAGACCGTCACTGGAGCGATATCGGGCGATCCAAAGGAAAAACCGAAATTGTTCAGTGAAATAGTAAAGGAAAACGTACTGGTGCTAGCGGTAATTGACAGAAGTCAAGAAGATGGGAGCATCACGGCAGGAAAGTGGAGGGAAGTGTATAATGCACTAAACTCCATTTTCATCAAGGTCCTGAGAGAAAATCCAAGACCCCCTCCGTTCTGTAGAGATGCGGGATGGCATCAAGGGCGCGTAAAGTTAACTGCGTGCTCGGATCAAAGATCGGTGGATCTTTATAAAAAGGCAATATCCGAAGTAGGTGAGGTATGGGAAGGCGCGAGGCTTGAGGTAGTTCGAAAGGAAGAAATTCCGAGTAGACCAAGGGCCCGCGTCTGGTTACCAACCAAACCAGAAAAGCCAGAAGAGATCCTTGAGATTATTCAGGCAAGTAATCCGAATCTTCCAACAAAAGATTGGAAGATTATCAAACAGGAGGAGGCTAAAGGGGGCTTCAGAATGGCAATCATGCTGCTCAATAAGGAGTCCCTTACTCCCCTGGCAGAGGCAAAGGGGGTGATCAGCTACGGTTTCGGGTCGATCACTCTCAACGTTTTTAAGAGGGATGAGGTAGGCATGCGCTCAGAGGACGGGCCGGAGGTGGATGTCGGACGGACCCAGCGGCAGACGGTCGAGCAAGCGCATGGGGTTATAACAGACGATGACGTGGAGCTGCTATTGGAGAGAGGCGGCCTTCTCTCGCTTGGATCCGATGGGGACACCCTGTCGGAATCTGAACGAAGAGAGGCTGGGGATTCTCAATGCAGCGAAGCATTAATTATGGGGGGCGACACGGCGGATACTAGCGGCCCCCCGGAGGAAGGTAGCATTAGCCTGAAACAGGCAATGCATGAAGAGGTAAGTGAGATAATGCATGATGATTAATATTGTGCAGATTAATCTTCACCATACGAAGGCTGTTTCGGCGGCTCTCGTTCTCAGACTGACTAGATCAGGAGAGGAGCTAGCGTTAATCCAGAAACCTTGGATTAACAAAAACAGGATCTGTGGCCTTAAGGTGAAAGGGTATACAACTTTGTACTCAAGTAACTCTGAGAAGATAAGATCTTGCATTTTAGTGAAAAATACTTTAAAAATTTTTCTACTTCCTCAATACAGTAGTGGTGACGTTACTGCGATCAGTATGGAGGTTGGCAGAGACAAGTTTTGGCTGGTCTCTGCTTATATGGATCGGGAGAAGGAGATCCCGCCGGATAACCTGGGGGACCTGATCCGAGAAGCAAGGAGAAATAGGATTGGTGTGATACTCGGATGTGATGCAAACGCGCATCACACAATTTGGGGGAGCACTGATATTAATGAGAGGGGTGAGTTATTTTTTGATTACTTATTAAATACTAACCTTTCAGTCTGCAATGTTGGGCAGGAACCGAAATTTATCGTTAGTAATCGGCAGGAGGTTCTAGATGTGACCCTCGCCTCGGATACTATTTTTCAGTTGATTAGGGGATGGAGAGTGGCGAAGGAGCACTCATTCTCTGATCATCAATATATAACTTATAACCTTAACATACACCCGGGTACCCAGAAGCCGGACTTCCGGAGACAGTGGAAAAATTGAATTGCATTGTGGATGTTGTCACAAAAGCATGCAATCTTTCCTTTAATGCTTCTTGCCCCCTGATAAAGCCAAGGGGCAGGCAAAAACCGACATGGTGGTCCATGGAGTTGGAGACCTTTCGGAAGGCGTGTAGGACAGCCTTTAATAAGGCAAAGAACACGAGGCATGTACGGGACTGGGACTCCTATAAGGAGGACCTAAGAAAGTACAAAAAAGAATTGAGGAAGGCACAGAGGGGATCTTGGAGACTCTTCTGTGGTAGAATGGAAGAAGTCTCTGAGACTTCCCGCCTTAGGAAGATTCTATCTACTAACCCAACTAGTCCTAGTTACTTAATTAGACCAGACGGGTCATGGACAGCTTCAAGTGCGGAATCGTTGGAGCTTCTCATCGATACCCACTTTCCGGGAAGCTTTGATGACTCGATGGAGCCTGGAGCTCATCGAGGAACACCTCCAATAGTTATGGAGGGCATATTGGATAGAGAGCGGATCAGGTGGGCGCTGCAGGGTTTTAAGCCTTATAAGTCGGCGGGCCCGGATCGGATTATACCAGCAGAGATTCAAAAGAACTCGGCAGCCATCATCCCCTGGCTAGAGGTTATCTTCAGGGGATGTTTGAAACTAGTCTATATTCTTAGGAATTGGACAGAGGTCAAAGTAGTCTTTATCCCGAAATCGGGAAAGAGCTCACATGCTCGTCCAAAGGACTTGAGGCCTATAACTCTATCATCCTTTCTGCTGAAAACCCTGGAAAGGTTGATAGATGTGTTTATTCGATCAAGAATTGAACCCAGGAATTGGGCAATGTCGCAGCATACGTACTGTAAGGGAAAGTCGGTGGACACAGCTCTGCACGATCTAGTACGCACAATTGAGAAATCAATTTACTTGCAAGAGTTTTGCATGGTAGCATTTCTCGATATTGAGGGTGCTTTTAATAATGTAAAAACGGAGGCGATCATGGAATGATTGTCTTTTTTGGAGGTGGACTGCTCTATAAGTAGGTTAATAAATCAGATGCTGGTAAGCAGGACTATTACCTCGGAGCTGGGAGAGTCCAAGATTAGAAGACGGGTAGTTAGAGGAACCCCACAAGGAGGTGTAATGTCCCCCATTCTCTGGAGTGCAGTGATTAATGGATTACTGCTGGAACTAGAGAGAGAGGGGATAGGGGTTGTAGCATATGCTGATGATGTAGCGATAGCTGTCTCAGGCAAATATCTAGATACGATTAGGGATGTTATGCAGAATGCACTCCTGATTGTTACGAAATGGGCCAGCAAGTGTGGATTGGGGATTAACCCGTCCAAAACAGAGCTGGTACTATTTACTAGGAAATATAAAATTCCGGTGGTTAGCCCTCCTATCATAAACGGCAGCGGACTAGTTTTTGCTGACCGAGCGAGATTTCTGGGCATAATCTTTGATAGTAAGCTCAGCTGGAAGCCTAACACTTTGGAAAGAGTGAATAAGGCTATTGTAGCCTTATACTCGTGTAGGAACGCTATAGGTAAGAGATGGGGCTTGAAACCGGAGCTGGTATACTGGCTCTATACCGCCGTGGTAAGACCTGTGCTAATGTACGGGGTGGGCGTTTGGTGGCCAGCTCTAGATAAGGTAACATATAGAGGTATGATGGAGAAGGTACAAAGAACGGCCTGTATGCTTATAAGCGGGGCGCTTAGGACAACACCTACACGCGCTTTAGAGGTCATGTTCCACCTTATTCCAATCGACCTTTATGGTAAACAGATGGCAACCAACGTGGCTACGAGACTCTTGGCTGTCTCTCAGTGGAAGTGTCTTCAGGTGGGACACTCGACGATAGGTAGATTCGCTGGCGAAGAACTGGCGAATCTGGATTATATTACACCAACTTTGTGCTTCGATAAGGGTTTCCGTACCATCTTTCCCTCAAGGGAATCCTGGAGAAACGGATCAATCTTGGAAAACGAGGCAATGCAATTTTTCACGGACGGCTCGAGGCTAGACGATCAGGTAGGAGCCGGAGTCTTCTGTGATAAACTTAATGTTAATATTTCTGTTCGTCTCCCTGACTACTGCAGCGTGTACCAGGCTGAAGTGGTGGCGATCGGGCAAGTCATGACATGGTTGAAGCATAATGTGGTATCCGGGAGGGATATCGCAATTTATGTGGACAGTCAGGCAGCGATCAAGTCACTTGGGGCAGTTTGTCTGAAGTCGCGGGTGGCGCTGGATTGCCGATCATCTCTTAACGAGATGAGCGAGTATTTCAGCATCCAGATAATCTGGGTCCCGGGTCACTCGGACGTCATGGGGAACTGCAGGGCGGACGAACTAGCTAGGTACGGTACGACTCTCCAGATGCAGCCGGAAATGGTAGGTCTGGGGAAGCCTATGGCAGTGCTAAAATGGGCGCTCAGTAAAAAGGCAATCGCCTTGACAAATGAGAGGTGGATCAACACTCTCACGTGCAGGGTAGCAAAGCAAGTTTGGCCAAAACTGGACTTGCGGCGCTCCAAGGTATTAATATCCCTGGGAAGACAAGAAATAGGATTGGTCGTAGGGATAATGACAGGTCACTGCCTTTTTGGGGAGCATGCGAGAAGGCTGGGGATACAGACGAATGACTTTTGTAGAAGTTGCATGGACGAAGAGGAGGAGGAGACTTTGGAACACTTCCTATGCTCATGTCCGGCGCTATCATACAGAAGGCATAAGTATTTGGGTGTGTACGGTATGGACAGCCTTTCGGAACTCGCGGACTGTGGAGTGCGAGATTTATTACGCTATATAAATAGCTCTGGTTGGTTTCAACGGGAGTAATGGGGAGATGGGATCCTGTGGTATCACAATGGGCCATTGCTGGCCTAAATGTGCGATAGCAGCCACTTCAACCTAACCTAACCTAACCTACTTTCAAAATCGGAGTCAGATTTTTAGAATAGACGAAACTTTAAGTAACCCAGGTGCTGTCAAGTATCCCAAAGATCAGTTTTGGGTTCAATATTATTTTTGATTTGTTTTAATTCGATTTTTGATATTGATCCCATAGGATAGGCCCTTAGTTACGCTACGTCTATGACTGGTTGTACTTGGTCATATTCTTGAAAAGGATCTGGACAACCTAAGTCAATGGTTTTAACATAATCGGCTTATTGTAAGCAATAAATCAAAAATCGTGCATTTTGGGCGAATGAATACCGTTTCCCAAGCGCACCGTCGAACGTATCACATGTCTACTATGCTCGCCTAGGAAGAGTGTAATCAGGGCCCTACATAAATTTTATAATCTGAGCTAAATTTTCCCATGTGTTACATTAAGGAAACTGTATCATGCCCTAGTAAAATTAATATTAATGTATGGCATATCTAGTTGGGGTGGTATACTTATTTGACTAATACTGAGGATCTACTTATCGCACAAAAAAATTATTAAATTAATTTACAAGCGCCATCAGACAACACCAACAGTTCCATCGTTTTGCCAACTAAATTTATTGCCATCTAGATATCTCTATATTTATAAAGTCCTCAAAATGTTGTTTAATGGAAGTAACAGTTTTCACAATCGCACTGTAAACACATAAAAAACGAGGAACCCAAATAACTTTGCCAATGTTCGTTGTAATAGTGAATTAACGATATTAAAGGTCTCAGTGCAGTGCGTAAGCACGTGCGTTGCACGTGAACAAATACAGCAAAACCCAATTTTTTTTCGTTACGTATTAGGTACGTGTACAACTTCCAGATTCCAACAATTGTTCCCTATGTGTCTTTAAGGTAAAATGACACTTAATTACAAAGTTTATTATTAGAAATAAAACAGAACAAAATCCACCTTTCATTAAACTGAACAAACTATATTACCATCGATTTCGGAAATAAATTGAAATATTTAGTGTTTATAGACTTAGGTAAACTGCTATAAATTGTTCCACTTGCTTAAATAAAACTAAAATAATTTAACTTGGTACTTTCTTAAAAATTTATGCTAGTATCTTGTATGCATAAGTAGTATTTGCCTCACAAAACCAAACTGAAATATTTATTATCTCATCTCTCAAGCGTATACGACAGCGGTACCACCCCATTTCCTTCGCGCCAAGATTTAAGTACTACATGTACAATTCGAATCGCATATGATCACCACTCGTTACCATCCACACTCGTTACCACTCGTCAACATCCACAAAAGACGTTGATTCTAGAACGTTAATTAATTTATTAGCTATTAACCCCGTTTCTGTCCTTAGTGTCGTTACACAATTTCTATTACAACATCAAGCAAATCTGAAATAAGCTTAAAACCTCTAAAACCTATATTACAATATCTACTGTACTGTAACATATCATATCTACATCACTTAACAAATTTACTGTAAAGTAATATCGAGAAACTTGAAAAGCTTGCATATTCTTGATTCTCAAACCATTTGGAAAATTCCCAAAAATCCTGAATAAAATTAGAATTGTAGAATAATTTTCAAAAATCTCAATATTAAGCAAAAACAATGTTATTCAAAAGCAAACAAACGTATTTCGCCTAAAAAGAACTGAACGCCGATAATTTTGAACATAATCTACATTAATCGAAAACCTAATGCAATGGTACGCTTAATTCAATCCCAGCAAGTTTAAATAATATCGAAAATCTATAAAATCTTGCGTAAACCTAGAATACGCTTAAAATCCTCGAAAAATCCCATTAAATATAGAATATCCCGATGTAGCTGTAATTCGGTAACATTTCACGAAACTAAGCTTCAAAATTTGAATAACTATAGGATAACACGAATAATCCCCATAAAGGCATTTCCAACGTACAAAATTAAATTTTATTTTTAAAAAATATATAAAATGGCCAAATCGTAAAATCAGAACGCGTGGTAGCCGAAATTGTAAGTGCTATATGAGTTAAGACGAATTTCAAGTTGTCGTAATGCTAGTCGTGTTTTTGCGCAATTGGGATTTTGTTAATTATGACCCTCGTATAACTCGAAATATGATACACTCTTACGTGTAACTTGGTGAAATTGAAACGTGGATAGTTGGGTACAAAATTATTAAAAAAAATTAATTCGATTTATTGCATGCGTGTAAATTTAAATCTGCAGCCGCCACTGCCAAATTTTTACTTGTGATTAAACAAAAAAATTATGAATGCAATTGGTTCGCCATGACTGATCAATACGTTATACTCGTTTATGCATCATCTTTTGTGAATTTAGAGAATTGTTTAACGGGCCTCGTGCAGTTATACATTTTTCTTGTTACCATCGGTATCAAAAACAAAAAAAATCATTTTAGTTTAATCAAGATCAATAGCCGATTGAAACAAGCAGCACCTAAAATTTTGCTAGTAATAAATCTAGAAATTAATTAAAGTTATATTAAAATTCAGTTTTCATCTAATTGGTTAAAAGTGTTTTAAATTGAAATTTGTTCAAATTACGTATCTGTACAAATGGAATATGTTATCAACCAAGTACCATTTGAAATGCGGGTGATACCGGAGCACCTTTTTAATTTACAATTCCTATCGGATATTACGTTCATCGTTGACGGAAAACAAATTTATGCTCATTCGTTGGAATTGATGAAGCGTAGCATCGTGTTTATAAAACAACTGGAGTCTACCTTGGGCGAGAAAAAACTAATTCCAATTACGGATTATGGTTATGACGTTTTTTATCAGTTCGTACGGTTTATATATACCGACATCTGTGACATCAATGCAGAAAATTGTGTTTCATTATTGAATTTAGCACAAAAATACAAATTGACCGGACTGGTCAAAGCTGTCCAAAAATATAAAAAATTGATACTGGATCGAATGATGTGCCACAAAGAATGAAAGAATTACCGGCCAAATTTTTCAATTTACAGTTTCTGTCGGACATCAAATTTATCGTAGAAGGCAAACACATTTATGCTCACTCATTAGAGTTGATGAAGCGGAGCAGCGTTTTTCAACAACAGTTGGAGTCAACTATGGGCGAAAAGAAACAGATTCCGATTAATGATTATGGATATAACTGCTTTTATCAGTTTATAAGATTTATTTACACCGACAAATGCAATATCAGTGAAGAAAATTCTTTTGAATTATTGAAATTGGCTATTGTTTACAAAATACCAAGTTTAATTAATTTTGTGCAAAATTCATTTAAATTCAACGATTTGGAGTTGATCGATTTTTGTCGTTTGGTAAATGATAATAGTGCTTTATTTGGTGCTAGAAGCAGATTAAATCAAAATTTAAAAGAGGTATTTACATCAGATGCATTTTTATCGGCTCGAGAAGATACTGTTGCAGAAATTTTAAAGTTTGATGAAATCTATGAAGGAACATCCGAAATGAATATAATCGACGCTCTGGTTCGTTGGATGAAACACCATTGCACTCAAAACAAAATACAATTTTCCGATTGTCGTCAAAAATTCGATAAATTGATTCGATTGATACGTTTTCCAACCTTGTCGAACGAGGAGCTGGGGGTTATTGAGTCCACTATTCCAGATTTATTAACGGAAAGTGATTTTAAAATTATTGGTGGTCAGAAAATATTCGGAGCAGATTATGAAAACATAATATGGAACTGTACTCCTCGATTCAAGTTATCGACGCAATTTCGGTTTTCGTCAGATTATCAACCTACAAGTTTTTCAGTTGGTTCTGAATTGATTTTGGCTGGACTTATTATTGGTAAATTTTTCCGCGGTAGTTTTGTTCCAAATACCGGCTGGAAATATGACGAGTATGGTTTTAAAAGTGTTAACATCAAAATTTCTTATCGAAAATCTAAAAAAGGCGAAATGACCGAAACTCTTTTAAATATTAATATAAATAATTATAATCCTCAATTTAGATCCAATTTTTATGGAAATGTAATTAATTTAGGTTCATCAGTTCGCATTCATCCTGGTTTTACGTATACTATTGAGTCTAAATATGTTGATACTAATTTACCATCAAAATATAAAATTCTTAAATCATCATCCGGAGTCCCCATAAATACTCCACCAAAATTAGTTCAAATGGACGGAATTCATCAATCCAGTTTGGCAATGTATTTCTTGAAGCCGGACGGTAATGCCTTTTAACCATTGCAATTATTAAATCAAATAAACTTGAAATGTTCATAAAATGTAATTGTTTTACTTAATTGTTTACCACCCATGATAAATGTATGACTACTCTGTTCTTGACATATAGTAAGTAAATTACTCGAGTTAGTAAAAATTCGAGTTCTCGAGTAATCAAAGAAAAATTCGCTTTATTTTTTAGGTTAACGGTACGAGTTCGTTGTTTACTATTTGCAGAAGCTATTGGTTTATCTTTCGGGATGCTATCACCGATTTTGTAACGTTTGAAATTTTTGTTCTCACCACATACTTAATTAAATTCTATTTCTGTCCGTCCTCTTGTTCTACTTCAACTGTCACACATCTGAGCCGTCTAAATCTTTAGTAAAATAATCTTTGATGTATCACAAACTATTTTTATTATTGTTTTGGTAGGGTAATTCAGATTTTCATTCAACTTTGGGTAATAACCTATTTTGAAGAAAATAGTTCAACCAATCGGTGCCTTTATTTGACGGGAATTGCTGATTCAGTGTAATTTTATGTAGTACATCAATAGTACTTTTGTACTAGAAGCTTACCAAAAAAACGAAAAATAGATTTTGATAATTTTTTTGACAGAAAATTTATTTAATTTTGTCTAACAAGAACAGTTATCTCAGTAAACAAAATAATTAGTAGTACATAATAGTCTTATGTCATCAATAAAATGCATTGACATTAAAAATGAGTCATTTAAATATGATTGGTGCTAGAAGTTGAGAAATACTGAGGCAAAAAAAGTTACTTTTCGAACAGATATCAAACCAGACAGTATTAAATTATACAACATCTATCATTTTATACCCCTTCTGCATTGTTTCGCAAAAATTGTTAGGCCTATATCCAAATAAAGAAATAATTTCAAAAGAAAACTACACAATGTGGAAATTGTGCAATGATCCATAGTGAAAAGGAGAATAAGAGAATACGCCAAAGGGATTCGAGCTGTATTTTATATCAGAAAATCTAAATTCTGGCGCTCTTCTAAATCTTCTTTCAAGTGTAAGTGGTCGCTGATAGGTTGCCTTATATGATGTGACTAATATGGTGGAGGTGTTGGTTCTTTAAACGGTAGCCTAACCATGAGTTCATGTAGATGTAGATCATATTCATTTGTATTGGTAACGACTTCACAAATTTTTTTTTAGTTCCCGAAGTTGATCTTCATTTGTAATTTGAATGACTGGATCATTAGTGGCATGTGGGCTGGGATGTTGTACCATCACTTTCATTCGAATCGACTTTAAAAGTCGACTCAATAAAGTGATGGTTGGCATGTTGTAAAATTTTCGACTCCAAAGTGTACGTCAATAGGCAAACCATTTTTCAAACATGAATTAACAAACATAATTTTAATTTGACATTTAGATGTTATACAAAGCGTTAAATAAATAAATATTAATTCTTAAAGATTTTAATAAAAAAAATCAATTTATGATGGATATTATTGTAAAATATTTTGAAACTGAGTGATACTATAGAGTATCATTATCGCGATTCGAAAATTTTACAACGTACCAATTTTCGACTTTCTGTTCGAATTTCGAAAATTTGAAATTAAAACATCTCACCCGTGGATTACTTAGATTTGCCGTTGAATTATGCCAGGCTCCTGCTATTAATCAGCCGAGTTTGGAATATTGTAAGGTTGGTAATCCGCACACTTCACACGTTTCTGAATTTAGTACTTCGAAAGATACGTCGGCTCCAACAAGTACATCTAATATAAAACTGGAGATTGGTTAATTCCAATTGTATAAATGTATTTATAAAATTTACTGGCTTGGTTGGTAATGATATTGTTGATGATAATATGAGTCGTGACTGTGCTACGACACCCCTTGTTTGCGTAACCATGATTTTTCTTGTTCTTTGGTCCGGTGCGGATCGTATATAATATACCGTTTGACCTCTTCTACTGTTTTGTTTTTATCAGTCACGTGTTGGTTTGAAGGTGTTGTTCTTTTTACACTATGTAGTGGTGGTCAATGTTTTTGTATGCAATGAAAATGATTGACGCGGAGAGATAATTACTGGCTTAGAGAGTAGCGAGAGCGAATGAGTGGTGTTAAAAAATCAAAAATCGATTTGATTATTTTGTTTATTGGAATATTAAATCAGTAAATTTAGGAGTGTAGTGCGTAGTAGATCGACAGATGTTTTGACTCTCGACTGCTTTTTAATAAAATAATTATAAAGACAAGTTTTGATGAATAAATAGATTGATTAATAATAAATTTTGTGATTAATGGATTTTAGTGATTTTTTTTTAATACAAATAACTTTGTGATTTGTGAAACAGTTATATTGCTTTCCAAAGTGAAACATATTTGCACGACTATCACTGTAGTAACAGTTATTTTCATTGTGTTTCTGTTAGTCCGTTGTAACGGATGGTGAAAATGTTCAGAAATAAAAAGAAAAAAGAAATATCGTCTAGTGGGGGGTGACCGTTGTAAAACAAACGGTCCCATTGGGCGATTTCTCATTTTACCTTGCAATGAGTGGAAGATTACCACGTAAGGAGAGCGGTGATAACAGAATAGAAGAATTTAAAAAAAAAACCGTACGTATGTACATATATATGTATACAATTTTGAATTATAAATCGTTTTAAATTAAATTGTAATTAGTTTGGGAGAAATGATTTATTAAATTAACGTAAATTTTGTAAACCAATTTTGGCTGAGCTTTGCATGAACTTTTCTGATTTAATAATATATTTTTTTATTCGCGCTGTTACAACATTACATAACGTTTTTTTCCAGCCTTCGCCATTTTATCAATCACGGTCCGTTATTTGATCGTTTTATCTGTTTTGTTCTTCTTTCTCCCTCCCTGCCGAGTTACTTTAGGGATGAATAGAGGGGAGTAGTTCCGGATTATGATTCTGGATGGATATAGGCTTGGATTCTCGTTGCCGGTTGTTTCCACTGAGACGCTGTTCTTGTCATACATTTTTAAATCTAAAATACTTGTGATTTTTAAAATTTAGCTTCATGTGCATCTGTTCATTTTTATTGAAAGTTTAAGCCTTTTTAAAATATCATTTACAGAAAATTAAGAGCCAGAATAATTTGTTAATGTTTACCCAGCTACCATATTTCGATTACCATGGCCGATACCACTAATAATAAATTTTGACACTTGCAAATATTGTGCCACTTTGTGTTTAAATCGCCTGGTTATTACTTCAGATTCCTTTGAAAAATTTGATTTTTATTGAAAAGCACCAAAAAGAAATTCTGCTCCACAAATGTTTACTCTGCTACCACTTTTCGATTGCCATGGCCGATACCACTAATAACAAATTTTGACATTTGCAAATATTGTGCCACTTTGCGTTTTAATCGCCTGGTTATTACTTCAGATTCCATAATATTTGATTTTCACTGAAAAATACCAAAAAAAAAAATTCTGAGCCAACAATGTTTAGTCTGCTACCACTTTTCGACTACCATGGCCGATGTTACTAATAATAAATTTTGACATTTACAAATATTGTGCCACTTTACGTTTAAATCGCTTGGTTATTACTTCAGATTCCTTTTAAAAATTTGATTTTCATTGAAAAACACCAAAAAAAATTCTGGCCCAAAAATGTTTACTCTGCTACCACTTTTCGATTGACATGGCCGATACCACTAATAACAAATTTTGACATTTGCAAATATTGTGCCATTTTGTATTTAGATCGCCTGGTTATTACTTCAGATTCCTTTGAAAATTTGATTTTCATTGAAAAGCTCGAAAAAAAAATTCTGGCCAAAAATTTTTCTTCTGCTACCACTTTTCGATTGACATGGCCGATACCACTAATAATAAATTTTGACACTTGCAAATATTGTGCCACTTTGTGTTTAAATCGCCTGGTTATTACTTCAGATTCCTTTTAAAAATTTGATTTTCATTGAAAAACAGCAAAACAAATTCTGGCTTAAAAATGTTTACTCTGCTTCCACTTTTCGATTGCCATGGCCGATACCACTAATAATAAAGTTTGACATTTGCAAATATTGTGCCACTTTGTGTTTAAATCGCCTGGTTATTACTTCAGATTCCTTTGAAAAATTTGATTTTTATTGAAAAACAACAAAACAAAATTCTGCTCCACAAATGTTTACTCTGCTACCACTTTTCGATTTACATGGCCAATACCACTAATAACAAATTTTGACATTTGCAAATATTGTGCCATTTTGTGTTTAGATCGCCTGGTTATTACTTCAGATTCCTTTGAAAATTTGATTTTCATTGAAAAGCTCGAAAAAAAAATTCTGGCCAAAAATTTTTCTTCTGCTACCACTTTTCGATTGACATGGCCGATACCACTAATAATAAATTTTGACATTTGCAAATATTGTGCCACTTTGTGTTTAAATCTACTTCAGATTCCATAATATTTGATTTTCATTGAAAAAATTCAGAACAAAAAATACTGGCCCAACAATGTTTACTCTGCTACCACTTTTCGATTGCCTTGGCCGATACCACTAATAATAAATTTTAACATTTGCAAATATTGTGCCACTTTGTGTTTAAATCGCCTGGTTATTACTTCAGATTCCTTTTAAAAATTTGATTTTCATTGAAAAACACCAAAACAAATTCTGGCTTAAAAATGTTTACTCTGCTTCCACTTTTCGATTGCCATGGCCGATACCACTAATAATAAAGTTTGACATTTGCAAATATTGTGCCACTTTGTGTTTAAATCTACTTCAGATTCCATAAAATTTGATTTTCATTGAAAAAATTCAGAACAAAAAATACTGGCCCAAAAATGTTTACTCTGCTACCACTTTTCGATTGACATGGCCGATACCACTAATAATAAATTTTGACACTTGCAAATATTGTGCCACTTTGTGTTTAAATCGCCTGGTTATTACTTCAGATCCCTTTTAAAAATTTGATTTTCATTGAAAAACACCAAAACAAATTCTGGCTTAAAAATGTTTACTCTGCTTCCACTTTTCGATTGCCATGGCCGATACCACTAATAATAAAGTTTGACATTTGCAAATATTGTGCCACTTTGTGTTTAAATCGCCTGGTTATTACTTCAGATTCCTTTGAAAAATTTGATTTTCATTGAAAAACAGCAAAACAAATTCTGGCTTAAAAATGTTTACTCTGCTTCCACTTTTCGATTGCCATGGCCGATACCACTAATAATAAAGTTTGACATTTGCAAATATTGTGCCACTTTGTGTTTAGATCGCCTGGTTATTACTTCAGATTCCTTTGAAAATTTGATTTTCATTGAAAAGCTCAAAAAAAAAAATTCTGGCCAAAAATTTTTCTTCTGCTACCACTTTTCGATTGACATGGCCGATACCACTAATAATAAATTTTGACACTTGCAAATATTGTGCCACTTTGTGTTTAAATCGCCTGGTTATTACTTCAGATTCCTTTTAAAAATTTGATTTTCATTGAAAAACAGCAAAACAAATTCTGGCTTAAAAATGTTTACTCTGCTTCCACTTTTCGATTGCCATGGCCGATACCACTAATAATAAAGTTTGACATTTGCAAATATTGTGCCACTTTGTGTTTAAATCTACTTCAGATTCCATAAAATTTGATTTTCATTGAAAAACACCAAAACAAATTCTGGCTTAAAAATGTTTACTCTGCTTCCACTTTTCGATTGCCATGGCCGATACCACTAATAATAAAGTTTGACATTTGCAAATATTGTGCCACTTTGTGTTTAAATCGCCTGGTTATTACTTCAGATTCCTTTGAAAAATTTGATTTTCATTGAAAAACAGCAAAACAAATTCTGGCTTAAAAATGTTTACTCTGCTTCCACTTTTCGATTGCCATGGCCGATACCACTAATAATAAAGTTTGACATTTGCAAATATTGTGCCACTTTGTGTTTAGATCGCCTGGTTATTACTTCAGATTCCTTTGAAAATTTGATTTTCATTGAAAAGCTCAAAAAAAAAAATTCTGGCCAAAAATTTTTCTTCTGCTACCACTTTTCGATTGACATGGCCGATACCACTAATAATAAATTTTGACACTTGCAAATATTGTGCCACTTTGTGTTTAAATCGCCTGGTTATTACTTCAGATTCCTTTTAAAAATTTGATTTTCATTGAAAAACAGCAAAACAAATTCTGGCTTAAAAATGTTTACTCTGCTTCCACTTTTCGATTGCCATGGCCGATACCACTAATAATAAAGTTTGACATTTGCAAATATTGTGCCACTTTGTGTTTAAATCTACTTCAGATTCCATAAAATTTGATTTTCATTGAAAAACACCAAAACAAATTCTGGCTTAAAAATGTTTACTCTGCTACCACTTTTCGATTGCCATGGCCGATACCACTAATAATAAATTTTAACATTTGCAAATATTGTGCCACTTTGTGTTTAAATCGCCTGGTTATTACTTCAGATTCCTTTTAAAAATTTGATTTTCATTGAAAAACACCAAAAAAAATTCTGCCCCAAAAATGTTTACTCTGCTACCACTTTTCGATTGACATGGCCGATACCACTAATAACAAATTTTGACATTTGCAAATATTGTGCCACTTTGTGTTTAAATCTACTTCAGATTCCATAATATTTGATTTTCATTGAAAAACAACAAAACAAAATTCTGCTCCACAAATGTTTACTCTGATGCCACTTTTCAATTGCCATGGCCGATACCACTAATAATAAATTTTGACATTTGCCGCCCCGGTGGCACAGTTGTTAGCTTGCTTGCTTTAAGCCCCGGAGGTCCCGGGTTCGATTCCCGGCGGGTGATGAAAAAATCACGGCTGGTTTAATGTAGAGATCAATGAACTAATCACTCATTATCCTTTGGAAAAATGATTATGAAACTTCAAAATGAAGCGGCCAAATTCCTCCATGGGATGTAGCGCCAGCGGAAAGAAAGAAAAAATATTGTTTGCGTGCGACGTTAAAATGCGACGATTTAAAGTTGTTCATTTTTTTTTGGTTAATAACATTATTGCTTTATTTGCTTTATTTTCAGATGCATTTTGGGTCCATTGGATGAAACACCAATTTCAGCAAAATGAAATATAATGTGTCAACAAATTTGATTTGATTCAACCCTGTCGAATGATGAGCTGATTGATATTGAGTCTACTTTTCCAGATTTAGTAACGAAACGAGATTTTAAGCATATTTCTGGCCAACAAATTTTACATGCTGATTATAATCATAAAATATGGGATTGCGCACCCAGGGTTAATTTAAAAAGAGAATTCATTTTTATTAATCGCGCGGATCATGTGAACTCCCGAACAACATTTACGGTTAATTCTGAAATGATCCTGGCAGAATTGTTACTGTTATAAAAGGCTGCGTTTTATAACCTGCAACTGCGTTTTATAACCTGCATTTTGGCTATGCATTTTTTGAAGGCGAACGGGAACGCATTTTAATGTAATTTAGAATTAATAAAAATAAACTAAAAAATGTTATAATAAAAAAAAAAAATTGTGTTTTCTAATTTATTGATTGTCTTGTTGCCACTAAAGATCAGAAACATAAGACATCGGAAACCCTACATCGAAGACTCCATGATATAAGAGAGCACTGATTATCTAATTATTTTATTAAGTTTTATTTCCTCAATAGTAAACATTCATCCAAAAGTCGCGACTACAATGTTTATTTATCACTCAAATTATTTGCAAGAATGTAGCGATTGAGGCGAAGGCGTGGGGTGGGGGGGGGGGGTGTTAAGTTAAATTATTTTCAAATGACAAATGCTTTTCTTTCACAACAACTTTTCTTTTTAAATTTTTCAGTTAGAACTTTGCGATTTACAAACCGATGTTACTTTAAAAAATTCAAAAGTAACCAGAATTGAATTTTGGAAGCTCGTTAGCCCATCAAAGTTTTCAAATTTGTTTGCGGAATCGTTTGTAACGGAAATATTGGAACAATTAATCAATCTTGATTCAATAATAAATAAAACGAATAAAAAATATTAGTGACTAAGAAGGATGAATAATAATTAAGAAGCGTTAAATGCAACAAAGAGGAGCTGGATTTTTACTTCTTTTCTTACAGCTTTCTTAAATGAAACATGGGCTAAGGATAAAGACAACATTAAATTTAATGGGTATAATAGTGTCTTACTTGTTAGAAAATAACATCAAACATCATTAAAACGCATTCTCATTAAAAATGGGTCATTTAAATATGATTGGTGCTAGAAATTAAAAGGAGGTGAAGAATACCGTGGCAATAAAAGTTACTTTTCGAACAAAATCAAACCAAACAGTATTAAATTATACGACATCAATCATTTTATACTCCTCCTGCATTGTTTCGCAAGAATTGTTTGGCCTATGGGCAAATAAAGAAATATTGTCAAACGAAGACTACACAATTTGGAAATTGTGCAATGATCCATATAGTGAAGAGGAGAATAAGAGAATACGCCATAGGAATTCGAGGTGCAATTAATATCATAAACGCTCTTAAAAATTTTCTTTCTCAAGTAATCGCTGATTCGCCAAATTGTGGAGGTGTTGGTTCATTAAACGGAAGCCTAACTATGAATTGGTCATTTTCACTTCGGGTGGTGGTCAGTTCGGAAAATATATATGTAGATCATATTCATATTTTTAACTAGTTCCCAGAATTTTTTCAATTCCCGAAGTAGATCATCGATCCGGTCCGGTCCGGTCCGATCCGGTCCGATCCGATCCGATCCGATCCGATCCGATCCGATCCGATCCGATCCGATCCGATCCGGTCCGATCCGATTCGATCCGGTCCGATCCGATCCGATCCGATCCGATCCGATCCGATCCGATCCGATCCGATCCGATCCGATCCGATCCGATCCGGTGCGGTGCGGTCCGATCCGGTCCGGTCCGGTCCGATCCGATCCGATCCGATCCAAACCGATCCGATCCGGTCCGGTCCGATCCGATCCGATCCGATCCAAACCGATCCGATCCGATCCAAACCGATCCGATCCGATCCGATCCGATCCAAACCGATCCGATCCGATCCGGTCCGATGCGATCCGGTCCGGTTCGGTCCGATCCGGTGCGGTGCGGTCCGATCCGGTCCGGTCCGGTCCGATCCGATCCGATCCGATCCAAACCGATCCGATCCGGTCCGATCCGGTGCGGTGCGGTCCGATCCGGTCCGATGCGATCCGATCCGGTCCGATCCGATCCGATCCGGTCCGGTTCGGTCCGATCCGATCCGGTCCGATCCGGTCCGATCCGATCCGATCCGATCCAAACCGATCCAATCCGATCCGATCCGATCCGATCCGATCCGATCCGATCCGATCCGATCCGATCCGATCCGATCCGATCCGATCCGATCCTATCCTATCCTATACCGATCCTATCCTATACCGATCCGATCCGATCCGATCCGATCCGATCCGATCCGATCCGATCCGATCCGATCCGATCCGATCCGATCCGATCCGATCCAAACCGATCCGGTCCGATCCGATCCGATCCGATCCGATCCGGTCCGATACGATACGGTCCGGACCGATCCGATCCGATCCGATCCGATCCGATCCGATCCGATCCGATCCGATCCGATCCGATCCGATCCGATCCGATCCGATCCGATCCGATCCGATCCGATCCGATCCGATCCGATCCGATCCGATCCGATCCGATCCGATCCGATCCGATCCGATCCGATCCGATCCGATCCGATCCGATCCGATCCGATCCGATCCGATCCGATCCGATCCGATCCGATCCGATCCGATCCGATCCGATCCGATCCGATCCGATCCGATCCGATCCGATCCGATCCGATCCGATCCGATCCGATCCGATCCGATCCGATCCGATCCGATCCGATCCGATCCGATCCGATCCGATCCGATCCGATCCGATCCGATCCGATCCGATCCGATCCGATCGGATCGATACCTATCCTATCCTATACTATCCTATACCGATCCGATCCGATCCTATCCTATCCTATCCTATCTTATACCGATCCGATCCGATCCTATCCTATCCTATACCGATCCTATCCTATGCCGATCCGATCCGATCCGATCCGATCCGATCCGATACGATCCGATCCAAACCGATCCGGTCCGATCCGATCCGATCCGGTCCGATACGATACGATACGGTCCGATCCGATCCGATCCGATCCGATCCGATCCGATCCGATCCGATCCGATCCGATCCGATCCGATCCGATCCGATCCGATCCGACCCGATCCGATCCGATCCGATCCGATCCGATCCGATCCGATCCGATCCGATCCGATCCGATCCGATCCGATCCGATCCGATCCGATCCGATCCGATCCGATCCGATCCGATCCGATCCGATCCGATCCGATCCGATCCGATCCGATCCGATCCGATCCGGACCGGACCGATCCGATCCGATCCGATCCGATCCGATCCGATCCGATCCTATACCGATTCGATCCGATCCTATCCTATACCGATCCGATCCGATCCTATCCTATCCTATACTATACCGATCCGATCCGATCCTATCCTATCCTATCCTATCCTAACCTATCCTATCCTAACCTATCCTATCCTATCCTATCCTATACCGATCCGATCCGATCCGATCCGATCCGATCCTACCCTATCCTATCCTATCCTATACCGATCCGATCCGATCCTTTCCTATACCGATCCGATCCGATCCTATCCTATCCTATCCTATCCTATCCTATCCTATTCTATACCGATCCGATCCGATCCGATCCGATCCGATCCGATCCGATCCGATCCGATCTGATCCGATCCGATCCGATCCGATCCGATCCGATCCTACCCTATCCTATCCTATCCTATACCGATCCGATCCGATCCTATCCTATACCGATCCGATCCGATCCTATCCTATCCTATCCTATCCTATCCTATCCTATACCGATCCGATCCGATCCGATCCGATCCGATCCGATCCGATCCGATCCGATCCGATCCGATCCGATCCGATCCGATCCGATCCGATCCGATCCGATCCGATCCAAACCGATCCGGTCCGATCCGATCCGATCCGATCCGATCCGGTCCGATACGATACGGTCCGGACCGATCCGATCCGATCCGATCCGATCCGATCCGATCCGATCCGATCCGATCCGATCCGATCCGATCCGATCCGATCCGATCCGATCCGATCCGATCCGATCCGATCCGATCCGATCCGATCCGATCCGATCCGATCCGATCCGATCCGATCCGATCCGATCCGATCCGATCCGATCCGATCCGATCCGATCCGATCGGATCGATACCTATCCTATCCTATACTATACTATACCGATCCGATCCGATCCGATCCTATCCTATCCTATCCTATCTTATACCGATCCGATCCGATCCTATTCTATCCTATACCGATCCTATCCTATACCGATCCGATCCGATCCGATCCGATCCGATCCGATCCAAACCGATCCGGTCCGATCCGATCCGATCCGGTCCGATACGATACGATACGGTCCGATCCGATCCGATCCGATCCGATCCGATCCGATCCGATCCGATCCGATCCGATCCGATCCGATCCGATCCGATCCGATCCGATCCGATCCGATCCGATCCGATCCGATCCGATCCGATCCGATCCGATCCGATCCGATCCGATCCGATCCGATCCGATCCGATCCGATCCGATCCGATCCGATCCGATCCGATCCGATCCGATCCGATCCGATCCGATCCGATCCGATCCGATCCGATCCGATCCGATCCGATCCGATCCGATCCGATCCGATCCGATCCGATCCGATCCGATCCGATCCGATCCGATCCGATCCGATCCGATCCGATCCGATCCGATCCGATCCGATCCGATCCGATCCGATCCGATCCGATCCGATCCGATCCGATCCGATCCGATCCGATCCGATCCGATCCGATCCGATCCGATCCGATCCGATCCGATCCGATCCGATCCGATCCGATCCGATCCGATCCGATCCGATCCGATCCGATCCGATCCGATCCGATCCGATCCGATCCGATCCGATCCGATCCGATCCGATCCGATCCGATCCGATCCGATCCGATCCGATCCGATCCGATCCGATCCGATCCGATCCGATCCGATCCGATCCGATCCGATCCGATCCGATCCGATCCGATCCGATCCGATCCGATCCGATCCGATCCGATCCGATCCGATCCGATCCGATCCGATCCGATCCGATCCGATCCGATCCGATCCGATCCGATCCGATCCGGTCCGATACGATACGATACGATACGATACGGTCCGATCCGATCCGATCCGATCCGATCCGATCCGATCCGATCCGATCCGATACGGTCCGATCCGATCCGATCCGATCCGATCCGATCCGATCCGATCCGATCCGATCCGATCCGATCCGATCCGATCCGATCCGATCCGATCCGATCCGATCCGATCCGATCCGATCCGATCCGATCCGATCCGATCCGATCCGATCCGATCCGATCCGATCCGATCCGATCCGATCCGATCCGATCCTATCCTATACCGATCCTATCCTATACCGATCCGATCCGATCCGATCCGATCCGATCCGATCCGATCCGATCCGATCCGATCCGATCCGATCCGATCCGATCCGATCCGATCCGATCCGATCCGATCCGATCCGATCCGATCCGATCCGATCCGATCCGATCCGATCCGATCCGATCCGATCCGATCCGATCCGATCCGATCCGATCCGATCCGATCCGATCCGATCCGATCCGATCCGATCCGATCCGATCCGATCCGATCCGATCCGATCCGATCCGATCCGATCCGATCCGATCCGATCCGATCCGATCCGATCCGATCCGATCCGATCCGATCCGATCCGATCCGATCCGATCCGATCCGATCCGATCCGATCCGATCCGATCCGATCCGATCCGATCCGATCCGATCCGATCCGATCCGATCCGATCCGATCCGATCCGATCCGATCCGATCCGATCCGATCCGATCCGATCCGATCCGATCCGATCCGATCCGATCCGATCCGATCCGATCCGATCCGATCCGATCCGATCCGATCCGATCCGATCCGATCCGATCCGATCCGATCCGATCCGATCCGATCCGATCCGATCCGATCCGATCCGATCCGATCCGATCCGATCCGATCCGATCCGATCCGATCCGATCCGATCCGATCCGATCCGATCCGATCCGATCCGATCCGATCCGATCCGATCCGATCCGATCCGATCCGATCCGATCCGATCCGATCCGATCCGATCCGATCCGATCCGATCCGATCCGATCCGATCCGATCCGATCCGAACCGATCCGATCCGATCCGATCCGATCCGATCCGATCCGATCCGATCCGATCCGATCCGATCCGATCCGATCCAAACCGATCCGATCCGGTCCGATCCGGTGCGGTGCGGTCCGATCCGGTCCGATGCGATCCGATCCGGTCCGATCCGATCCGATCCGGTCCGGTTCGGTCCGATCCGATCCGGTCCGATCCGGTCCGATCCGATCCGATCCGATCCAAACCGATCCAATCCGATCCGATCCGATCCGATCCGATCCGATCCGATCCGATCCGATCCGATCCGATCCGATCCTATCCTATCCTATACCGATCCTATCCTATACCGATCCGATCCGATCCGATCCGATCCGATCCGATCCGATCCGATCCGATCCGATCCGATCCAAACCGAGCCGATCCGATCCGATCCGATCCGATCCGATCCGGTCCGATACGATACGGTCCGGACCGATCCGATCCGATCCGATCCGATCCGATCCGATCCGATCCGATCCGATCCGATCCGATCCGATCCGATCCGATCCGATCCGATCCGATCCGATCCGATCCGATCCGATCCGATCCGATCCGATCCGATCCGATCCGATCCGATCCGATCCGATCCGATCCGATCCGATCCGATCCGATCCGATCCGATCCGATCCGATCCGATCCGATCCGATCCGATCCGATCCGATCCGATCCGATCCGATCCGATCCGATCCGATCCGATCCGATCCGATCCGATCCGATCCGATCCGATCCGATCCGATCCGATCCGATCCGATCCGATCCGATCCGATCCGATCCGATCCGATCCGATCCGATCCGATCCGATCCGGTCCGATCCGGTCCGATCCGATCCGATCCGATCCAAACCGATCCAATCCGATCCGATCCGATCCGATCCGATCCGATCCGATCCGATCCGATCCGATCCTATCCTATCCTATACCGATCCTATCCTATACCGATCCGATCCGATCCGATCCGATCCGATCCGATCCGATCCGATCCGATCCGATCCGATCCGATCCAAACCGAGCCGATCCGATCCGATCCGATCCGATCCGGTCCGATACGATACGGTCCGGACCGATCCGATCCGATCCGATCCGATCCGATCCGATCCGATCCGATCCGATCCGATCCGATCCGATCCGATCCGATCCGATCCGATCCGATCCGATCCGATCCGATCCGATCCGATCCGATCCGATCCGATCCGATCCGATCCGATCCGATCCGATCCGATCCGATCCGATCCGATCCGATCCGATCCGATCCGATCCGATCCGATCCGATCCGATCCGATCCGATCCGATCCGATCCGATCCGATCCGATCCGATCCGATCCGATCCGATCCGATCCGATCCGATCCGATCCGATCCGAACCGATCCGATCCGATCCGATCCGATCCGATCCGATCCGATCCGATCCGATCCGATCCGATCCGATCCGATCCGATCCGATCCGATCCGATCCGATCCGATCCGATCCGATCCGATCCGATCCGATCCGATCCGATCCGATCCGATCCGATCCGATCCGATCCGATCCGATCCGATCCGATCCGATCCGATCCGATCCGATCCGATCCGATCCGATCCGATCCGATCCGATCCGATCCGATCCGATCCGATCCGATCCGATCCGATCCGATCCGATCCGATCCGATCCGATCCGATCCGATCCGATCCGATCCGATCCGATCCGATCCGATCCGATCCGATCCGATCCGATCCGATCCGATCCGATCCGATCCGATCCGATCCGATCCGATCCGATCCGATCCGATCCGATCCGATCCGATCCGATCCGATCCGATCCGATCCGATCCGATCCGATCCGATCGGATCGATACCTATCCTATCCTATACTATCCTATACCGATCCGATCCGATCCGATCCTATCCTATCCTATCCTATCTTATACCGATCCGATCCGATCCTATCCTATCCTATACCGATCCTATCCTATACCGATCCGATCCGATCCGATCCGATCCGATCCGATCCGATCCAAACCGATCCGGTCCGATCCGATCCGATCCGGTCCGATACGATACGATACGGTCCGATCCGATCCGATCCGATCCGATCCGATCCGATCCGATCCGATCCGATCCGATCCGATCCGATCCGATCCGATCCGATCCGATCCGATCCGATCCGATCCGATCCGATCCGATCCGATCCGATCCGATCCGATCCGATCCGATCCGATCCGATCCGATCCGATCCGATCCGATCCGATCCGATCCGATCCGATCCGATCCGATCCGATCCGATCCGATCCGATCCGATCCGATCCGATCCGATCCGATCCGATCCGATCCGATCCGATCCGATCCGATCCGATCCGATCCGATCCGATCCGATCCGATCCGATCCGATCCGATCCGATCCGATCCGATCCGATCCGATCCGATCCGATCCGATCCGATCCGATCCGATCCGATCCGATCCGATCCGATCCGATCCGATCCGATCCGATCCGATCCGATCCGATCCGATCCGATCCGATCCGATCCGATCCGATCCGATCCGATCCGATCCGATCCGATCCGATCCGATCCGATCCGGACCGGACCGATCCGATCCGATCCGATCCGATCCGATCCGATCCGATCCTATACCGATTCGATCCGATCCTATCCTATACCGATCCGATCCGATCCTATCCTATCCTATCCTATACCGATCCGATCCGATCCTATCCTATCCTATCCTATCCTAACCTATCCTATCCTATCCTATCCTATACCGATCCGATCCGATCCGATCCGATCCGATCCTACCCTATCCTATCCTATCCTATACCGATCCGATCCGATCCTATCCTATACTGATCCGATCCGATCCTATCCTATCCTATCCTATCCTATCCTATCCTATCCTATACCGATCCGATCCGATCCGATCCGATCCGATCCGGTCCGATACGATACGGTCCGGTCCGGTGCGATCCGGTCCGGAGTGATCCGATCCGATCCGATCCGATCCGATCCGATCCGATCCGATCCGATCCAAACCGATCCGGTCCGATCCGATCCGATCCGATCCGATCCGATCCGATCCGGTCCGATACGATACGGTCCGGTCCGGTGCGATCCGGTCCGGTGCGATCCGATCCGATCCGATCCGATCCGGTCAGATCCGATCCGATCAGGTCCGATCCGATCCGATCCGATCCGGTCCGATCCAAACCGATCCGGTCCGATCCGATCCGATCCGGTCCGATACGATACGGTCCGGTCCGGTGCGATCCGGTCCGGTCCGATCCGATCCGATCCGATCCGATCCGGTCCGATCCGATCCGATCCGATCCGATCCGATCCGATCCAGTCCGATCCGATCCGATCCGATCCGATCCGATCCGATCCGGTCCGATCCGATCCGATCCGATCCGATCCGATCCGGTCCGATCCGATCCGATCCGATCCGGTCCGATCCGATCCGATCCGATCCGATCCGATCCAAACCGATCCGATCCGATCCGATCCGATCCGGTCCGATCCGATCCGATCCGATCCGATCCGATCCGATCCGATCCGATCCGATCCATACCGATCCGGTCAGATCCGATCCGATCCGATCCGATCCGATCCGATCCGATCCGATCCGATCCGATCCGATCCAAACCGATCCGGTTCGATCCGATCCGATCCGGTCCGATACGATACGGTCCGGTCCGGTGCGATCCGGTCCGGTGCGATCCGATCCGATCCGATCCGATCCGGTCCGACACGATACGGTCCGGTCCGGTGCGATCCGGTCCGGTGCGATCCGATCCGATCCGATCCGATCCGATGCGGTCAGATCCGATCCGATCCAAACCGATCCGATCCGATCCGATCCGATCCGATTCGATCCGATACGATCCGATCCGATCCGATCCGATCCGATCCGATCCGATTCGATCCGATCCGATCCGATCTGACCCGATCCGATCCGATCCGATCTGACCCGATCCGATCCGATCCGATCCGATCCGATCCAAACCGATCCGGTCCGGTCCGATCCGGACCGATACGATACGGTCCGGTCCGGTGCGATCCGGTCCGGTGCGATCCGATCCGATTCGATCCGATCCGATCCGGTCAGATCCGATCCGATCCGATCCGATCCGATCCGATCCGATCCGATCCGATCCGATCCGATCCGATCCGATCCGATCCGATCCGATCCGATCCGATCCGATCCGATCCGATCCGATCCGATCCGATCCGATCCGATCCGATCCGATCCGATCCGATCCGATCCGATCCGATCCGATCCGATCCGATCCGATCCGATCCGATCCGATCCGATCCGATCCGATCCGATCCGATCCGATCCGATCCGATCCGATCCGATCCGATCCGATCCGATCCGATCCGATCCGATCCGATCCGATCCGATCCGATCCGATCCGATCCGATCCGATCCGATCCGATCCGATCCGATCCGATCCGATCCGATCCGATCCGATCCGATCCGATCCGATCCGATCCGATCCGATCCGATCCGATCCGATCCGATCCGATCCGATCCGATCCGATCCGATCCGATCCGATCCGATCCGATCCGATCCGATCCGATCCGATCCGATCCGATCCGATCCGATCCGATCCGATCCGATCCGATCCGATCCGATCCGATCCGATCCGATCCGATCCGATCCGATCCGATCCGATCCGATCCGATCCGATCCGATCCGATCCGATCCGATCCGATCCGATCCGATCCGATCCGATCCGATCCGATCCGATCCGATCCGATCCGATCCGATCCGATCCGATCCGATCCGATCCGATCCGATCCGATCCGATCCGATCCGATCCGATCCGATCCGATCCGATCCGATCCGATCGGATCGATACCTATCCTATCCTATACTATCCTATACCGATCCGATCCGATCCGATCCTATCCTATCCTATCCTATCTTATACCGATCCGATCCGATCCTATCCTATCCTATACCGATCCTATCCTATACCGATCCGATCCGATCCGATCCGATCCGATCCGATCCGATCCGATCCAAACCGATCCGGTCCGATCCGATCCGATCCGGTCCGATACGATACGATACGGTCCGATCCGATCCGATCCGATCCGATCCGATCCGATCCGATCCGATCCGATCCGATCCGATCCGATCCGATCCGATCCGATCCGATCCGATCCGATCCGATCCGATCCGATCCGATCCGATCCGATCCGATCCGATCCGATCCGATCCGATCCGATCCGATCCGATCCGATCCGATCCGATCCGATCCGATCCGATCCGATCCGATCCGATCCGATCCGATCCGATCCGATCCGATCCGATCCGATCCGATCCGATCCGATCCGATCCGATCCGATCCGATCCGATCCGATCCGATCCGATCCGATCCGATCCGATCCGATCCGATCCGATCCGATCCGATCCGATCCGATCCGATCCGATCCGATCCGATCCGATCCGATCCGATCCTATACCGATTCGATCCGATCCTATCCTATACCGATCCGATCCGATCCTATCCTATCCTATCCTATACCGATCCGATCCGATCCTATCCTATCCTATCCTATCCTAACCTATCCTATCCTATCCTATCCTATACCGATCCGATCCGATCCGATCCGATCCGATCCTACCCTATCCTATCCTATCCTATACCGATCCGATCCGATCCTATCCTATACCGATCCGATCCGATCCTATCCTATCCTATCCTATCCTATCCTATCCTATCCTATACCGATCCGATCCGATCCGATCCGATCCGATCCGATCCGGTCCGATACGATACGGTCCGGTCCGGTGCGATCCGGTCCGGAGTGATCCGATCCGATCCGATCCGATCCGATCCGATCCGATCCGATCCGATCCGATCCAAACCGATCCGGTCCGATCCGATCCGATCCGATCCGATCCGATCCGGTCCGATACGATACGGTCCGGTCCGGTGCGATCCGGTCCGGTGCGATCCGATCCGATCCGATCCGATCCGGTCAGATCCGATCCGATCAGGTCCGATCCGATCCGATCCGATCCGGTCCGATCCAAACGGTATGGACCGGACCGATCCGATCCGATCCGATCCGATCCGATCCGATCCGATCCTATACCGATTCGATCCGATCCTATCCTATACCGATCCGATCCGATCCTATCCTATCCTATCCTATACCGATCCGATCCGATCCTATCCTATCCTATCCTATCCTAACCTATCCTATCCTATCCTATCCTATACCGATCCGATCCGATCCGATCCGATCCGATCCTACCCTATTATATCCTATCCTATACCGATCCGATCCGATCCTATCCTATACCGATCCGATCCGATCCTATCCTATCCTATCCTATCCTATCCTATCCTATCCTATACCGATCCGATCCGATCCGATCCGATCCGATCCGGTCCGATACGATACGGTCCGGTCCGGTGCGATCCGGTCCGGAGTGATCCGATCCGATCCGATCCGATCCGATCCGATCCGATCCGATCCGATCCGATCCAAACCGATCCGGTCCGATCCGATCCGATCCGATCCGATCCGATCCGATCCGATCCGATCCGATCCGATCCGATCCGATCCGATCCGATCCGATCCGATCCGATCCGATCGGATCGATACCTATCCTATCCTATACTATCCTATACCGATCCGATCCGATCCGATCCTATCCTATCCTATCCTATCTTATACCGATCCGATCCGATCCTATCCTATCCTATACCGATCCTATCCTATACCGATCCTATCCTATACCGATCCGATCCTATCCTATACCGATCCGATCCGATCCGATCCGATCCGATCCGATCCGATCCGATCCATACCGATCCGGTCAGATCCGATCCGATCCGATCCGATCCGATCCGATCCGATCCGATCCAAACCGATCCGGTCCGATCCGATCCGATCCGATCCGATCCGGTCCGATACGATACGGTCCGGTCCGGTGCGATCCGGTCCGGTGCGATCCGATCCGATCCGATCCGATCCGGTCCGATACGATACGGTCCGGTCCGGTGCGATCCGGTCCGGTGCGATCCGATCCGATCCGATTCGATCCGATGCGGTCAGATCCGATCCGATCCAAACCGATCCGATCCGATCCGATCCGATCCGATCCGATTCGATCCGATACGATCCGATCCGATCCGATCCGATCCGATCCGATCCGATTCGATCCGATCCGATCCGATCTGACCCGATCCGATCCGATCCGATCTGACCCGATCCGATCCGATCCGATCCGATCCGATCCAAACCGATCCGGTCCGGTCCGATCCGGACCGATACGATACGGTCCGGTCCGGTGCGTTCCGGTCCGGTGCGATCCGATCCGATTCGATCCGATCCGATCCGGTCAGATCCGATCCGATCCGATCCGATCCGATCCGGTCAGATCCGATCCGATCCGGTCCGATCCGATCCGATCCGATCCGGTCCGATCCAAACCGATCCGGACCGATCCGATCCGATCCGATCCGATCCGATCCGTTCCGATACGATACGGTCCGGTCCGGTGCGATCCGGTCCGGTGCGATCCGATCCGATCCGATCCGGTCAGATCCGATCCGATCCGGTCCGATCCGATCCGATCCGATCCGATCCGATCCGATCCGGTCCGATCCGATCCGATCCGATCCGGTCCGATCCAAACCGATCCGGTCCGATCCGATCCGGTCCGATACGATCCGATCCGATCCGATCCGATCCGATCCGATCCGATCCGATCCGATCGGATCGATACCTATCCTATCCTATACTATCCTATACCGATCCGATCCGATCCGATCCTATCCTATCCTATCCTATCTTATACCGATCCGATCCGATCCTATCCTATCCTATACCGATCCTATCCTATACCGATCCGATCCGATCCGATCCGATCCGATCCGATCCGATCCGATCCAAACCGATCCGGTCCGATCCGATCCGATCCGGTCCGATACGATACGATACGGTCCGATCCGATCCGATCCGATCCGATCCGATCCGATCCGATCCGATCCGATCCGATCCGATCCGATCCGATCCGATCCGATCCGATCCGATCCGATCCGATCCGATCCGATCCGATCCGATCCGATCCGATCCGATCCGATCCGATCCGATCCGATCCGATCCGATCCGATCCGATCCGATCCGATCCGATCCGATCCGATCCGATCCGATCCGATCCGATCCGATCCGATCCGATCCGATCCGATCCGATCCGATCCGATCCGATCCGATCCGATCCGATCCGATCCGATCCGATCCGATCCGATCCGATCCGATCCGATCCGATCCGATCCGATCCGATCCGGACCGGACCGATCCGATCCGATCCGATCCGATCCGATCCGATCCTATACCGATTCGATCCGATCCTATCCTATACCGATCCGATCCGATCCTATCCTATCCTATCCTATACCGATCCGATCCGATCCTATCCTATCCTATCCTATCCTATCCTAACCTATCCTATCCTATCCTATCCTATACCGATCCGATCCGATCCGATCCGATCCTACCCTATCCTATCCTATCCTATACGGATCCGATCCGATCCTATCCTATACCGATCCGATCCGATCCTATCCTATCCTATCCTATCCTATCCTATCCTATCCTATCCTATCCTATCCTATCCTATCCTATATCGATCCGATCCGATCCTATCCTATCCTATCCTAACCTATCCTATCCTATACTATCCTATAGCGATCCGATCCGATCCGATCCGATCCGATCCGATCCTATCCTATCCTATCCTATCTTATACCGATCCGATCCGATCCTATCCTATCCTATACCGATCCTATCCTATACCGATCCGATCCGATCCGATCCGATCCGATCCGATCCAAACCGATCCGGTCCGATCCGATCCGATCCGATCCGATCCGATCCGATCCGGTCCGATACGATACGGTCCGGTCCGGTCCGATCCGATCCGATCCGATCCGATCCGATCCGATCCGGTCCGATACGATACGGTCCGGCCTGGTGCGATCCGATCCGATCCGATCCGATCCGATCCGATCCGATCCGATCCGATCCGATCCGATCCGATCCGATCCGATCCGATCCGTTCCGATCCGATCCGATCCGGTCCGATACGATCCGATCCAAACCGATCCGGTCCGATCCGGTGCGATCCGGTCCGGTGCGATCCGATCCGATCCGATCCGATCCGATCCGGTCCGGTGCGATCCGATCCGGTCCGATCCGATCCGATCCGATCCGGTCCTATCCGATCCGATCCGATCCGGTCCGATCCGATCCGATCCGATCCGGTCCGATCCGATCCGATCCGATCCGGTCCGATCCAAACCGATCCGGTCCGATCCGATCCGGTCCGATCCGATCCGATCCGATCCGATCCGATCCGATCCGATCCGGTCAGATCCGATCCGATCCGGTCCGATCCGATCCGATCCGATCCGGTCCGATCCCAACCGATCCGGTCCGATCCGATCCGATCCAAACCGATCCGGTTCGGTCCGATCCGATCCGATCCGATCCAAACCGATCCGGTCCGATCCGGTCCGGTCCGATCCGGTCCGATCCGGTCCGATCCGGTCCGATTCGATCCGATCCGGTCAGATCCGATCCGATCCGATCCGATCCGATCCGATCCGATCCGATCCGATCCGATCCGATCCGATCCGATCCGATCCGATCCGATCCGATCCTATCCTATCCTATCCTATCTTATACCGATCCGATCCGATCCTATCCTATCCTATACCGATCCTATCCTATACCGATCCGATCCGATCCGATCCGATCCGATCCGATCCGATCCGATCCGATCCGATCCGATCCGATCCAAACCGATCCGGTCCGATCCGATCCGATCCGATCCGATCCGATCCGATCCGAACCGATCCGATCCGATCCGGTCCGATACGATACGGTCCGGTCCGGTCCGATCCGATCCGATCCGATCCGATCCGATCCGATCCGATCCGGTCCGATCCGATCCGATCCGGTCCGATCCGATCCGATCCGATCCGGTCCGATCCGATCCGGTCCGATCCGATCCGATCCGATCCGATCCGGTCCGATCCAAACCGATCCGGTCCGATCCGATCCGATCCGATCCGATCCGGTCCGATACGATACGGTTTGGTCCGGTGCGATCCGGTCCGGTGCGATCCGATCCGATCCGATCCGATCCGATCCGATCCGATCCGATCCGATCCGATCCAAACCGATCCGGTCCGATCCGATCCGATCCGATCCGATCCGATCCGATCCGATCCGATCCGATCCGATCCGATCCGATCCGATCCGGTCCGATTCGATCCGATCCGATCCGATCCGATCCGGTCCGGTGCGATCCGATCCGATCCGATCCGATCCGATCCGATCCGATCCGATCCGATCCGATCCGGTCAGATCCGATCCGATCCGATCCGATCCGATCCGGTCCGATCCAAACCGATCCGGTCCGATCCGATCCGATCCGATCCGATCCGGTCCGATACGATACGGTCCGGTCCGGTGCGATCCGGTCCGGTCCGATCCGATCCGATCCGATCCGATCCGGTCCGGTCCGATCCGATCCGATCCGATCCGATCCGGTCCGATACGATACGGTCCGGTCCGGTGCGATCCGGTCCGGTCCGATCCGATCCGATCCGATCCGATCCGGTCCGATCCGATCCGATCCGATCCGATCCGATCCGGTCCGATCCGATCCGATCCGGTCCGATCCGATCCGATCCGATCCGATCCGATCCGGTCCGATCCGATCCGATCCGGTCCGATCCGATCCGATCCGATCCGGTCCGATCCGATCCGGTCCGATCCGATCCGATCCGATCCGGTCCGATCCAAACCGATCCGGTCCGATCCGATCCGATCCGATCCGATCCGATCCGATCCGATCCGATCCGATCCGATCCGATCCGATCCGATCCGATCCGATCCGATCCGATCCGATCCGATCCGATCCGATCCGATCCGATCCGATCCGATCCGATCCGATCCGATCCGATCCGATCCGATCCGATCCGATCCGATCCGATCCGATCCGATCCGATCCGATCCGATCCGATCCGATCCGATCCGATCCGATCCGATCCGATCCGATCCGATCCGATCCGATCCGATCCGATCCGATCCGATCGGATCGATACCTATCCTATCCTATACTATCCTATACCGATCCGATCCGATCCGATCCTATCCTATCCTATCCTATCTTATACCGATCCGATCCGATCCTATCCTATCCTATACCGATCCTATCCTATACCGATCCGATCCGATCCGATCCGATCCGATCCGATCCGATCCGATCCAAACCGATCCGGTCCGATCCGATCCGATCCGGTCCGATACGATACGATACGGTCCGATCCGATCCGATCCGATCCGATCCGATCCGATCCGATCCGATCCGATCCGATCCGATCCGATCCGATCCGATCCGATCCGATCCGATCCGATCCGATCCGATCCGATCCGATCCGATCCGATCCGATCCGATCCGATCCGATCCGATCCGATCCGATCCGATCCGATCCGATCCGATCCGATCCGATCCGATCCGATCCGATCCGATCCGATCCGATCCGATCCGATCCGATCCGATCCGATCCGATCCGATCCGATCCGATCCGATCCGATCCGATCCGATCCGATCCGATCCGATCCGATCCGATCCGATCCGATCCGATCCGATCCGATCCGATCCGATCCGATCCGATCCGATCCGATCCGATCCGATCCGATCCGATCCGATCCGATCCGATCCGATCCGATCCGATCCGATCCGATCCGATCCGATCCGATCCGATCCGATCCGATCCGATCCGATCCGATCCGATCCGATCCTATACCGATTCGATCCGATCCTATCCTATACCGATCCGATCCGATCCTATCCTATCCTATCCTATACCGATCCGATCCGATCCTATCCTATCCTATCCTATCCTAACCTATCCTATCCTATCCTATCCTATACCGATCCGATCCGATCCGATCCGATCCGATCCTACCCTATCCTATCCTATCCTATACCGATCCGATCCGATCCTATCCTATACCGATCCGATCCGATCCTATCCTATCCTATCCTATCCTATCCTATCCTATCCTATACCGATCCGATCCGATCCGATCCGATCCGATCCGGTCCGATACGATACGGTCCGGTCCGGTGCGATCCGGTCCGGAGTGATCCGATCCGATCCGATCCGATCCGATCCGATCCGATCCGATCCGATCCGATCCAAACCGATCCGGTCCGATCCGATCCGATCCGATCCGATCCGATCCGGTCCGATACGATACGGTCCGGTCCGGTGCGATCCGGTCCGGTGCGATCCGATCCGATCCGATCCGATCCGGTCAGATCCGATCCGATCAGGTCCGATCCGATCCGATCCGATCCGGTCCGATCCAAACCGATCCGGTCCGATCCGATCCGATCCGGTCCGATACGATACGGTCCGGTCCGGTGCGATCCGGTCCGGTCCGATCCGATCCGATCCGATCCGATCCGGTCCGATCCGATCCGATCCGATCCGATCCGATCCGATCCAGTCCGATCCGATCCGATCCGATCCGATCCGATCCGGTCCGATCCGATCCGATCCGATCCGATCCGATCCGATCCGATCCGATCCGATCCGGACCGGACCGATCCGATCCGATCCGATCCGATCCGATCCGATCCGATCCTATACCGATTCGATCCGATCCTATCCTATACCGATCCGATCCGATCCTATCCTATCCTATCCTATACCGATCCGATCCGATCCTATCCTATCCTATCCTATCCTAACCTATCCTATCCTATCCTATCCTATACCGATCCGATCCGATCCGATCCGATCCGATCCTACCCTATTATATCCTATCCTATACCGATCCGATCCGATCCTATCCTATACCGATCCGATCCGATCCTATCCTATCCTATCCTATCCTATCCTATCCTATCCTATACCGATCCGATCCGATCCGATCCGATCCGATCCGGTCCGATACGATACGGTCCGGTCCGGTACGATCCGGTCCGGAGTGATCCGATCCGATCCGATCCGATCCGATCCGATCCGATCCGATCCGATCCGATCCAAACCGATCCGGTTCGATCCGATCCGATCAGGTCCGATACGATACGGTCCGGTCCGGTGCGATCCGATCCGATCCGATCCGATCCGATCCGATCCGATCCGATCCGATCCGATCCGATCCGATCCGATCCGATCCGATCCGATCCGATCCGATCCGATCCGATCCGATCCGATCCGATCCGATCCGATCCGATCCGATCCGATCCGATCGGATCCGATCCGATCCGATCCGATCCGATCCGATCCGATCCGATCCGATCCGATCCGATCCGATCCGATCCGATCCGATCCGATCCGATCCGATCCGATCCGATCCGATCCGATCCGATCCGATCCGATCCGATCCGATCCGATCCGATCCGATCCGATCCGATCCGATCCGATCCGATCCGATCCGATCCGATCCGATCCGATCCGATCCGATCCGATCCGATCCGATCCGATCCGATCCGATCCGATCCGATCCGATCCGATCCGATCCGATCCGATCCGATCCGATCGGATCGATACCTATCCTATCCTATACTATCCTATACCGATCCGATCCGATCCGATCCTATCCTATCCTATCCTATCTTATACCGATCCGATCCGATCCTATCCTATCCTATACCGATCCTATCCTATACCGATCCGATCCTATCCTATACCGATCCGATCCGATCCGATCCGATCCGATCCGATCCGATCCTATCCTATCCTATCCTATCCTATACCGATCCGATCCGATCCGATCCGATCCGATCCGGTCCGATACGATACGGTCCGGTCCGGAGTGATCCGATCCGATCCGATCCGATCCGATCCGATCCGATCCGGTCCGGTGCGATCCGATCCGATCCGATTCGATCCGATGCGGTCAGATCCGACCCGATCCAAACCGATCCGATCCGATCCGATCCGATCCGATTCGATCCGATACGATCCGATCCGATCCGATCCGATCCGATCCGATCCGATTCGATCCGATCCGATCCGATCTGACCCGATCCGATCCGATCCGATCTGACCCGATCCGATCCGATCCGATCCGATCCGATCCAAACCGATCCGGTCCGGTCCGATCCGGACCGATACGATACGGTCCGGTCCGGTGCGTTCCGGTCCGGTGCGATCCGATCCGATTCGATCCGATCCGATCCGGTCAGATCCGATCCGATCCGATCCGATCCGATCCGGTCAGATCCGATCCGATCCGGTCCGATCCGATTCGATCCGATCCGGTCCGATCCAAACCGATCCGGACCGATCCGATCCGATCCGATCCGATCCGATCCGTTCCGATACGATACGGTCCGGTCCGGTGCGATCCGGTCCGGTGCGATCCGATCCGATCCGATCCGGTCAGATCCGATCCGATCCGGTCCGATCCGATCCGATCCGATCCGATCCGATCCGATCCGGTCCGATCCGATCCGATCCGATCCGGTCCGATCCAAACCGATCCGGTCCGATCCGATCCGGTCCGATACGATCCGATCCGATCCGATCCGATCCGATCCGATCCGATCCGATCCGATCGGATCGATACCTATCCTATCCTATACTATCCTATACCGATCCGATCCGATCCGATCCTATCCTATCCTATCCTATCTTATACCGATCCGATCCGATCCTATCCTATCCTATACCGATCCTATCCTATACCGATCCGATCCGATCCGATCCGATCCGATCCGATCCGATCCGATCCGATCCGATCCGATCCGATCCAAACCGATCCGGTCCGATCCGATCCGATCCGGTCCGATACGATACGATACGGTCCGATCCGATCCGATCCGATCCGATCCGATCCGATCCGATCCGATCCGATCCGATCCGATCCGATCCGATCCGATCCGATCCGATCCGATCCGATCCGATCCGATCCGATCCGATCCGATCCGATCCGATCCGATCCGATCCGATCCGATCCGATCCGATCCGATCCGATCCGATCCGATCCGATCCGATCCGATCCGATCCGATCCGATCCGATCCGATCCGATCCGATCCGATCCGATCCGATCCGATCCGATCCGATCCGATCCGATCCGATCCGATCCGATCCGATCCGATCCGATCCGATCCGATCCGATCCGATCCGATCCGATCCGATCCGATCCGATCCGATCCGATCCGATCCGATCCGATCCGATCCGATCCGATCCGATCCGATCCGATCCGATCCGATCCGATCCGGACCGGACCGATCCGATCCGATCCGATCCGATCCGATCCGATCCTATACCGATTCGATCCGATCCTATCCTATACCGATCCGATCCGATCCTATCCTATCCTATCCTATACCGATCCGATCCGATCCTATCCTATCCTATCCTATCCTATCCTAACCTATCCTATCCTATCCTATCCTATACCGATCCGATCCGATCCGATCCGATCCTACCCTATCCTATCCTATCCTATACGGATCCGATCCGATCCTATCCTATACCGATCCGATCCGATCCTATCCTATCCTATCCTATCCTATCCTATCCTATCCTATCCTATCCTATCCTATCCTATCCTATCCTATCCTATCCCATATCGATCCGATCCGATCCTATCCTATCCTATCCTAACCTATCCTATCCTATACTATCCTATAGCGATCCGATCCGATCCGATCCGATCCGATCCGATCCTATCCTATCCTATCCTATCTTATACCGATCCGATCCGATCCTATCCTATCCTATACCGATACTATCCTATACCGATCCGATCCGATCCGATCCGATCCGATCCGATCCAAACCGATCCGGTCCGATCCGATCCGATCCGATCCGATCCGATCCGATCCGGTCCGATACGATACGGTCCGGTCCGGTCCGATCCGATCCGATCCGATCCGATCCGATCCGATCCGGTCCGATACGATACGGTCCGGCCTGGTGCGATCCGATCCGATCCGATCCGATCCGATCCGATCCGATCCGATCCGATCCGATCCGATCCGATCCGATCCGATCCGATCCGTTCCGATCCGATCCGATCCGGTCCGATACGATCCGATCCAAACCGATCCGGTCCGATCCGGTGCGATCCGGTCCGGTGCGATCCGATCCGATCCGATCCGATCCGATCCGGTCCGGTGCGATCCGATCCGGTCCGATCCGATCCGATCCGATCCGGTCCTATCCGATCCGATCCGATCCGGTCCGATCCGATCCGATCCGATCCGGTCCGATCCGATCCGATCCGATCCGGTCCGATCCAAACCGATCCGGTCCGATCCGATCCGGTCCGATCCGATCCGATCCGATCCGATCCGATCCGATCCGATCCGGTCAGATCCGATCCGATCCGGTCCGATCCGATCCGATCCGATCCGGTCCGATCCCAACCGATCCGGTCCGATCCGATCCGATCCAAACCGATCCGGTTCGGTCCGATCCGATCCGATCCGATCCAAACCGATCCGGTCCGATCCGGTCCGGTCCGATCCGGTCCGATCCGGTCCGATCCGGTCCGATTCGATCCGATCCGGTCAGATCCGATCCGATCCGATCCGATCCGATCCGATCCGATCCGATCCGATCCGATCCGATCCGATCCGATCCGATCCGATCCGATCCGATCCGATCCTATCCTATCCTATCCTATCTTATACCGATCCGATCCGATCCTATCCTATCCTATACCGATCCTATCCTATACCGATCCGATCCGATCCGATCCGATCCGATCCGATCCGATCCGATCCGATCCGATCCGATCCGATCCGATCCAAACCGATCCGGTCCGATCCGATCCGATCCGATCCGATCCGATCCGATCCGAACCGATCCGATCCGATCCGGTCCGATACGATACGGTCCGGTCCGGTCCGATCCGATCCGATCCGATCCGATCCGATCCGATCCGATCCGGTCCGATCCGATCCGATCCGGTCCGATCCGATCCGATCCGATCCGGTCCGATCCGATCCGGTCCGATCCGATCCGATCCGATCCGATCCGGTCCGATCCAAACCGATCCGGTCCGATCCGATCCGATCCGATCCGATCCGGTCCGATACGATACGGTTTGGTCCGGTGCGATCCGGTCCGGTGCGATCCGATCCGATCCGATCCGATCCGATCCGATCCGATCCGATCCGATCCGATCCAAACCGATCCGGTCCGATCCGATCCGATCCGATCCGATCCGATCCGATCCGATCCGATCCGATCCGATCCGATCCGATCCGATCCGATCCGATCCGATCCGATCCGGTCCGATTCGATCCGATCCGATCCGATCCGATCCGGTCCGGTGCGATCCGATCCGATCCGATCCGATCCGATCCGATCCGATCCGATCCGATCCGATCCGGTCAGATCCGATCCGATCCGATCCGATCCGATCCGGTCCGATCCAAACCGATCCGGTCCGATCCGATCCGATCCGATCCGATCCGGTCCGATACGATACGGTCCGGTCCGGTGCGATCCGGTCCGGTCCGATCCGATCCGATCCGATCCGATCCGGTCCGGTCCGATCCGATCCGATCCGATCCGATCCGGTCCGATACGATACGGTCCGGTCCGGTGCGATCCGGTCCGGTCCGATCCGATCCGATCCGATCCGATCCGGTCCGATCCGATCCGATCCGATCCGATCCGATCCGATCCGGTCCGATCCGATCCGATCCGGTCCGATCCGATCCGATCCGATCCGATCCGATCCGGTCCGATCCGATCCGATCCGGTCCGATCCGATCCGATCCGATCCGGTCCGATCCGATCCGGTCCGATCCGATCCGATCCGATCCGGTCCGATCCAAACCGATCCGGTCCGATCCGATCCGATCCGATCCGATCCGGTCCGATACGATACGGTTTGGTCCGGTGCGATCCGGTCCGGTGCGATCCAATCCGATCCGATCCGATCCGATCCGATCCGATCCGATCCGATCCGATCCGATCCGATCCGATCCAAACCGATCCGGTCCGATCCGATCCGATCCGATCCGATCCGATCCGATCCGATCCGATCCGATCCGATCCGATCCGATCCGATCCGATCCGATCCGATCCGATCCGATCCGGTCCGATTCGATCCGATCCGATCCGATCCGATCCGATCCGATCCGGTCCGATACGATACGGTCCGGTCCGGTGCAATCCGGTCCGGTGCGATCCGATCCGATCCGATCCGATCCGATCCGATCCGATCCGGTCAGATCCGATCCGATCCGGTCCGATCCGATCCGATCCGATCCGGTCCGATCCAAACCGATGCGGTCCGATCCGATCCGATCCGATCCGATCCGATCCGGTCCGATACGATACGGTCCGGTCCGGTGCGATCCGGTCCGATCCGATCCGATCCGATCCGATCCGATCCGGTCCGATCCGATCCGATCCGATCCGATCCGATCCGATCCGGTCCGATCCGATCCGATCCGGTCCGATCCGATCCGATCCGATCCGATCCGATCCGATCCGGTCCGATCCGATCCGATCCGGTCCGATCCGATCCGATCCGGTCCGATCCGATCCGGTCCGATCCGATCCGATCCGATCCGGTCCGATCCAAACCGATCCGGTCCGATCCGATCCGATCCGATCCGATACGATACGGTTTGGTCCGGTGCGATCCGGTCCGGTGCGATCCGATCCGATCCGATCCGATCCGATCCGATCCGTTCCGATCCGATCCGATCCGATCCAAACCGATCCGGTCCGATCCGATCCGATCCGATCCGATCCGATCCGATCCGATCCGATCCGATCCGATCCGATCCGATCCGATCCGATCCGATCCGATCCGATCCGATCCGGTCCGATTCGATCCGATCCGATCCGATCCGATCCGGTCCGATACGATCCGATCCGATCCGATCCAAACCGATCCGGTCCGATCCGATCCGATCCGATCCGATCCGATCCGATCCGATCCGATCCGATCCGATCCGATCCGATCCGATCCGATCCGATCCGATCCGATCCGATCCGATCCGGTCCGTTACGATACGGTCCGGTCCGATCCGGTCCGATCCGGTCCGATCCGATCCGGTCCGATCCGGTCCGATCCGATCCGATCCGATCCGATCCGATCCGGTCCAGTCCGATCCGATCCGATCCGATCCGGTCCGATCCGATCCGATCCGATCCGATCCGGTCCGGTCCGATCCGATCCGATCCGATCCGATCCGGTCCGATCCGATCCGATCCGATCCGATCCGATCCGATCCAGTCCGATCCGATCCGATCCGATCCGGTCCGATCCGATCCGATCCGATCCGATCCGATCCGATCCGGTCCGATCCGATCCGATCCGATCCGATCCGGTCCGATCCGATCCGATCCGATCCGATCCAAACCGATCCGATCCGATCCGATCCGATCCGGTCCGATCCGATCCGATCCGATCCGATCCGATCCGATCCGATCCATACCGATCCGGTCAGATCCGATCCGATCCGATCCGATCCGATCCGATCCGATCCGATCCGATCCAAACCGATCCGGTTCGATCCGATCCGATCAGGTCCGATACGATACGGTCCGGTCCGGTGCGATCCGATCCGATCCGATCCGATCCGATCCGATCCGATCCGATCCGATCCGATCCGATCCGATCCGATCCGATCCGATCCGATCCGATCCGATCCGATCCGATCCGATCCGATCCGATCCGATCCGATCCGATCCGATCCGATCCGATCCGATCCGATCCGATCCGATCCGATCCGATCCGATCCGATCCGATCCGATCCGATCCGATCCGATCCGATCCGATCCGATCCGATCCGATCCGATCCGATCCGATCCGATCCGATCCGATCCGATCCGATCCGATCCGATCCGATCCGATCCGATCCGATCCGATCCGATCCGATCCGATCCGATCCGATCCGATCCGATCCGATCCGATCCGATCCGATCCGATCCGATCCGATCCGATCCGATCCGATCGGATCGATACCTATCCTATCCTATACTATCCTATACCGATCCGATCCGATCCGATCCTATCCTATCCTATCCTATCTTATACCGATCCGATCCGATCCTATCCTATCCTATACCGATCCTATCCTATACCGATCCGATCCTATCCTATACCGATCCGATCCGATCCGATCCGATCCGATCCGATCCGATCCATACCGATCCGGTCAGATCCGATCCGATCCGATCCGATCCGATCCGATCCGATCCGATCCGATCCAAACCGATCCGGTCCGATCCGATCCGATCCGATCCGATCCGGTCCGATACGATACGGTCCGGTCCGGTGCGATCCGGTCCGGTGCGATCCGATCCGATCCGATCCGATCCGGTCCGATACGATACGGTCCGGTCCGGTGCGATCCGGTCCGGTGCGATCCGATCCGATCCGATTCGATCCGATGCGGTCAGATCCGATCCGATCCAAACCGATCCGATCCGATCCGATCCGATCCGATTCGATCCGATACGATCCGATCCGATCCGATCCGATCCGATCCGATCCGATTCGATCCGATCCGATCCGATCTGACCCGATCCGATCCGATCCGATCTGACCCGATCCGATCCGATCCGATCCGATCCGATCCGATCCGGTCCGGTCCGATCCGGACCGATACGATACGGTCCGGTCCGGTGCGTTCCGGTCCGGTGCGATCCGATCCGATTCGATCCGATCCGATCCGGTCAGATCCGATCCGATCCGATCCGATCCGATCCGGTCAGATCCGATCCGATCCGGTCCGATCCGATCCGATCCGATCCGGTCCGATCCAAACCGATCCGGACCGATCCGATCCGATCCGATCCGATCCGATCCGTTCCGATACGATACGGTCCGGTCCGGTGCGATCCGGTCCGGTGCGATCCGATCCGATCCGATCCGGTCAGATCCGATCCGATCCGGTCCGATCCGATCCGATCCGATCCGATCCGATCCGATCCGGTCCGATCCGATCCGATCCGATCCGGTCCGATCCAAACCGATCCGGTCCGATCCGATCCGGTCCGATACGATCCGATCCGATCCGATCCGATCCGATCCGATCCGATCCGATCCGATCGGATCGATACCTATCCTATCCTATACTATCCTATACCGATCCGATCCGATCCGATCCTATCCTATCCTATCCTATCTTATACCGATCCGATCCGATCCTATCCTATCCTATACCGATCCTATCCTATACCGATCCGATCCGATCCGATCCGATCCGATCCGATCCGATCCGATCCGATCCGATCCAAACCGATCCGGTCCGATCCGATCCGATCCGGTCCGATACGATACGATACGGTCCGATCCGATCCGATCCGATCCGATCCGATCCGATCCGATCCGATCCGATCCGATCCGATCCGATCCGATCCGATCCGATCCGATCCGATCCGATCCGATCCGATCCGATCCGATCCGATCCGATCCGATCCGATCCGATCCGATCCGATCCGATCCGATCCGATCCGATCCGATCCGATCCGATCCGATCCGATCCGATCCGATCCGATCCGATCCGATCCGATCCGATCCGATCCGATCCGATCCGATCCGATCCGATCCGATCCGATCCGATCCGATCCGATCCGATCCGATCCGATCCGATCCGATCCGGACCGGACCGATCCGATCCGATCCGATCCGATCCGATCCGATCCTATACCGATTCGATCCGATCCTATCCTATACCGATCCGATCCGATCCTATCCTATCCTATCCTATACCGATCCGATCCGATCCTATCCTATCCTATCCTATCCTATCCTAACCTATCCTATCCTATCCTATCCTATACCGATCCGATCCGATCCGATCCGATCCTACCCTATCCTATCCTATCCTATACGGATCCGATCCGATCCTATCCTATACCGATCCGATCCGATCCTATCCTATCCTATCCTATCCTATCCTATCCTATCCTATCCTATCCTATCCTATCCTATCCTATATCGATCCGATCCGATCCTATCCTATCCTATCCTAACCTATCCTATCCTATACTATCCTATAGCGATCCGATCCGATCCGATCCGATCCGATCCGATCCTATCCTATCCTATCCTATCTTATACCGATCCGATCCGATCCTATCCTATCCTATACCGATCCTATCCTATACCGATCCGATCCGATCCGATCCGATCCGATCCGATCCAAACCGATCCGGTCCGATCCGATCCGATCCGATCCGATCCGGTCCGATACGATACGGTCCGGTCCGGTCCGATCCGATCCGATCCGATCCGATCCGATCCGATCCGGTCCGATACGATACGGTCCGGCCTGGTGCGATCCGATCCGATCCGATCCGATCCGATCCGATCCGATCCGATCCGATCCGATCCGATCCGATCCGATCCGATCCGATCCGTTCCGATCCGATCCGATCCGGTCCGATACGATCCGATCCAAACCGATCCGGTCCGATCCGGTGCGATCCGGTCCGGTGCGATCCGATCCGATCCGATCCGATCCGATCCGGTCCGGTGCGATCCGATCCGGTCCGATCCGATCCGATCCGATCCGGTCCTATCCGATCCGATCCGATCCGGTCCGATCCGATCCGATCCGATCCGGTCCGATCCGATCCGATCCGATCCGGTCCGATCCAAACCGATCCGGTCCGATCCGATCCGGTCCGATCCGATCCGATCCGATCCGATCCGATCCGATCCGATCCGGTCAGATCCGATCCGATCCGGTCCGATCCGATCCGATCCGATCCGGTCCGATCCCAACCGATCCGGTCCGATCCGATCCGATCCAAACCGATCCGGTTCGGTCCGATCCGATCCGATCCGATCCAAACCGATCCGGTCCGATCCGGTCCGGTCCGATCCGGTCCGATCCGGTCCGATCCGGTCCGATTCGATCCGATCCGGTCAGATCCGATCCGATCCGATCCGATCCGATCCGATCCGATCCGATCCGATCCGATCCGATCCGATCCGATCCGATCCGATCCGATCCGATCCTATCCTATCCTATCCTATCTTATACCGATCCGATCCGATCCTATCCTATCCTATACCGATCCTATCCTATACCGATCCGATCCGATCCGATCCGATCCGATCCGATCCGATCCGATCCGATCCGATCCGATCCGATCCAAACCGATCCGGTCCGATCCGATCCGATCCGATCCGATCCGATCCGATCCGAACCGATCCGATCCGATCCGGTCCGATACGATACGGTCCGGTCCGGTCCGATCCGATCCGATCCGATCCGATCCGATCCGATCCGATCCGGTCCGATCCGATCCGATCCGGTCCGATCCGATCCGATCCGATCCGGTCCGATCCGATCCGGTCCGATCCGATCCGATCCGATCCGATCCGGTCCGATCCAAACCGATCCGGTCCGATCCGATCCGATCCGATCCGATCCGATCCGGTCCGATACGATACGGTTTGGTCCGGTGCGATCCGGTCCGGTGCGATCCGATCCGATCCGATCCGATCCGATCCGATCCGATCCGATCCGATCCGATCCAAACCGATCCGGTCCGATCCGATCCGATCCGATCCGATCCGATCCGATCCGATCCGATCCGATCCGATCCGATCCGATCCGATCCGATCCGGTCCGATTCGATCCGATCCGATCCGATCCGATCCGGTCCGGTGCGATCCGATCCGATCCGATCCGATCCGATCCGATCCGATCCGATCCGATCCGATCCGGTCAGATCCGATCCGATCCGATCCGATCCGATCCGGTCCGATCCAAACCGATCCGGTCCGATCCGATCCGATCCGATCCGATCCGGTCCGATACGATACGGTCCGGTCCGGTGCGATCCGGTCCGGTCCGATCCGATCCGATCCGATCCGATCCGGTCCGGTCCGATCCGATCCGATCCGATCCGATCCGGTCCGATACGATACGGTCCGGTCCGGTGCGATCCGGTCCGGTCCGATCCGATCCGATCCGATCCGATCCGGTCCGATCCGATCCGATCCGATCCGATCCGATCCGATCCGGTCCGATCCGATCCGATCCGGTCCGATCCGATCCGATCCGATCCGATCCGATCCGGTCCGATCCGATCCGATCCGGTCCGATCCGATCCGATCCGATCCGGTCCGATCCGATCCGGTCCGATCCGATCCGATCCGATCCGGTCCGATCCAAACCGATCCGGTCCGATCCGATCCGATCCGATCCGATCCGGTCCGATACGATACGGTTTGGTCCGGTGCGATCCGGTCCGGTGCGATCCAATCCGATCCGATCCGATCCGATCCGATCCGATCCGATCCGATCCGATCCGATCCGATCCGATCCAAACCGATCCGGTCCGATCCGATCCGATCCGATCCGATCCGATCCGATCCGATCCGATCCGATCCGATCCGATCCGATCCGATCCGATCCGATCCGATCCGATCCGATCCGATCCGATCCGGTCCGATTCGATCCGATCCGATCCGATCCGATCCGATCCGATCCGGTCCGATACGATACGGTCCGGTCCGGTGCAATCCGGTCCGGTGCGATCCGATCCGATCCGATCCGATCCGATCCGATCCGATCCGGTCAGATCCGATCCGATCCGGTCCGATCCGATCCGATCCGATCCGGTCCGATCCAAACCGATGCGGTCCGATCCGATCCGATCCGATCCGATCCGATCCGGTCCGATACGATACGGTCCGGTCCGGTGCGATCCGGTCCGATCCGATCCGATCCGATCCGATCCGATCCGGTCCGATCCGATCCGATCCGATCCGATCCGATCCGATCCGGTCCGATCCGATCCGATCCGGTCCGATCCGATCCGATCCGATCCGATCCGATCCGATCCGGTCCGATCCGATCCGATCCGGTCCGATCCGATCCGATCCGATCCGGTCCGATCCGATCCGGTCCGATCCGATCCGATCCGATCCGGTCCGATCCAAACCGATCCGGTCCGATCCGATCCGATCCGATCCGATACGATACGGTTTGGTCCGGTGCGATCCGGTCCGGTGCGATCCGATCCGATCCGATCCGATCCGATCCGATCCGTTCCGATCCGATCCGATCCGATCCAAACCGATCCGGTCCGATCCGATCCGATCCGATCCGATCCGATCCGATCCGATCCGATCCGATCCGATCCGATCCGATCCGATCCGATCCGATCCGATCCGGTCCGATTCGATCCGATCCGATCCGATCCGATCCGGTCCGATACGATCCGATCCGATCCGATCCAAACCGATCCGGTCCGATCCGATCCGATCCGATCCGATCCGATCCGATCCGATCCGATCCGATCCGATCCGATCCGATCCGATCCGATCCGATCCGATCCGATCCGGTCCGTTACGATACGGTCCGGTCCGATCCGGTCCGATCCGGTCCGATCCGATCCGGTCCGATCCGGTCCGATCCGATCCGATCCGATCCGATCCGATCCGGTCCGATCCGATCCGATCCGATCCGATCCGATCCAAACCGATCCGGTCCGGTCCGGTCCGATCCGGTCAGGTCCGGTCCGGTCTGGTCCGATCCGGTCCGATCCGGTCCGGTCCGGTCCGATCCGATCCGGTCCGATCCGATCCGACTTGAAATGTTAATAATATTTATTTAATTGTTTTTCTTTAATTGAAGCAAAATCCAATTGTTTACTATCCATGATAAGTGTGTGATATAGACTCTATTACTGACATATAGAAAGTAAATTATTCGAGTTTTGCAAAAGCCTAATATCAAATTATGTATATGGTGCATGCTTAAAGTCCGTGAATTACAGGTGTGCATATGATCAAAGTTAACATTTCCTGGGCCGTCATCCTACTCGTTTAAACCCTTTCGACTCAATAAATTGATCTAGCGAGGACAATTGATTTTGTAGCGGTTTTCATGATTCCCTATGAAGCGTTACTCTCTCGGTTTTAAATACATTTTGTTGTACTTTACGAAGAATTATAGCTTAAGTGATTGTATCCCTTTGGAAGTTGGTTGGTAAGGTGTTTCTTTCGTGCTTCTCTCTCCAATCTTAAAATAAATACCGTTACCTTACAGATTTTGTAATTTTCACATTTTATCGGTGCAACATTAATTTTTGCATTTATAATTTATGACCGAAATTTTACCCAACCCGTTGATCACTCGTAAATATATAACGCAATCACATATGCGGCTTTTAAGGCGTTACAAAATGCATGTAGTTAATAGTGTATTTTGCCTTCTAATGCCGTTAAACGTCGAGGAACTTCAATTGCTTTCACTTCTGATAACAACTTCTGCAGTAACATGTTAAATAAAATTATTGTATAGGTGCAAACGAGCCCAATGGATCATATATGTATAGTGTGGCTGCACCAAACCGTCTATATAAAAATCGTGATTAATAAAATCTGCAGTATTTGCGTAGAGTATAGCAGCTCTTTCGGTTGCTAAATACGATGTACTTCTGATACCGTAATTCACTGTATTTAGTTTATAAGTTTGCACTTGTTCGATTGGATTTCTACGCAAGAGAATTAGGTGGAAGTTTGCATCGTCGTCGTTTATCAGAATTTGCCTGTACATTTTCTCTATATATCAGCTACTAGTTTAATTTTTTAATCAGTAGTGACATTGTAGTAGGCGAAGTCTAGTCGCATACTAAATTACTGGAACACCCTGTATTTATCTGCACAGTGTTGGTTATTCGTAAACCCATACTTTGCCATATCATATATAGAACTCATTAACGGTTCATCTATTTGTTTTCTACTTTATTCTTATTTTTATCAGTCACGTGTTGGTTTGTGTACTCTCAATTTGGTATTGTTCTTTGTACAATATGTAGTGGTGCTGGTGGTCAATGTTTTTGTATGTAATAATTGACGCGGAGAGACAATGGCTGGCAGAGAGAGTGGCGAGAGCGAACGAGTGGTGTTAAAAAATAAAAAAAACGATTTGATTGTTTATTGGAAATTGGAATATTAAATCAGTAAATTTTGGAGTGTACGTGTAGTGTGAACGTGAAGTAGATCGACGGCTGTTTTGACTGTCGACTGCTTTTTAAGAAAATAATTAAAATGTAAAGTTTTGATTAACAGATTGATAGCTAATCTTTAATAAATATTAAATTGTGATTAATGGATTTTAATGATTTTTTTTTCTTAAAATACAAATAAATTTGTGAATTGTGAAACAGTTATATGAGTCTGAAAGTAGAAAAAACCGTTCGTATACACAACATTTTCATGATTGAACCCGTATGACGTAATTGGTATTTACTATTTACTAAAGAATTGTAAGTATTAAATTAAATTGTAATTATTTTGGGAGAAATGATTTATTGAATTAACGTAAATTTTGTGAGCCAATTTAGACTGAGCTTTGCATAAGCTTTTCTGATTTGATAATATAGTTTTTTTCCGGAGGGCGTATGGGTTGGGTTGTGATGATTCCCGGACGGTCACACGTGCAAACATATTTGTGCCAATTTTACAACAAATTTATACCAGTATGACTTATTGTTGTTGTCAAAATCCTTAATGAGCCATTGTTGTTGTAAAATCTATTAAAATTTTAAATACTGATGCTTTTCGAGATTGAGATTAATTTTTGTGCCAAGTTAAAGAAAAGGTTAGCTTTTTTAGCATTATACAAAGAGCTGTTTAAGCTTTTAGCTTAGAAAAGCTAGAAAAGCAAAAATTCATCAAATTATCGTAACAGACGGTTCAAATAAATCGTTTTAAGTTTAAAACTGTGTGTGCCCATTCTACAACAGATGTGTACCAGTATGACATGTTCTTGTCAAACAGTTTTAAATCTAAAATACTTCATTTTTGGTGACAGTTTAGCCTTTTTAAAATATCATTTACAGAGATTTAAAAACCAGAATAATTTGTTGATGTTTACCCAGCTAGCATATTTCGATTGCCATGGCCGATACCACTAATAATAAATTTTGACATTCTAAATATTGTGCCACTTTGTGTTTAAATCGCCTGGATATTACTTCAGATTCCTTTGAAAAATTTGATTTTTATTGAAAAGCTCGAAAAAATAAATTGTGGCAAACATTTTTTACTTTGCTACCACTTTTCGATTGCCATGGCCGATACCACTAATAATAAATTTTGACATTTGCAGACATTGTGCCACTTTGTGTTTAAATCGCCTGGTTATTACTTCAGGTTCCTATGAAAAATTTGATTTTTATTGAAAACCACCGAAATATAATTCTGGCCCAAAAATGTTTACTCTGATGCCACATTTCGATTGCCCTGGCCGATACCACTAATAATAAATTTTGACATTTGCAAATTTTGTGCCACTTTGTGTTTAAATAGTCTGGTTCTTTCTTGAGATTCCTTTGAAAAATTTGATTTTTTTGAAAAACACGAAAAAAAAATTCTGGCCCAAAATTTTTACTCTGCTACCACTTTTCGATTGCCATGGCCGAAACCACTAATAATAAATTTTGACATTTGCAAATATTGTGCCACTTTGGGTTGAAATCGTCTGGTTCTTACTTCAGATTCCTTTGAAAAATTTGATTTTTATTGAAAAGCTCGAAAAAAAAATTTTGCCAAAAATTTTTTACTTTGCTACCACTTTTCGATTGCCATGGCCGATACCACTAATAATAAATTTTGACATTCTAAATATTGTGCCACTTTGTGTTTAAATCGCCTGGATATTACTTCAGATTCCTTTGAAAAATTTGATTTTTATTGAAAAGCTCGAAAAAATAAATTTTGGCAAACATTTTTTACTTTGCTACCACTTTTCGATTGCCATGGCCGATACCACTAATAATAAATTTTGACATTTGCAGACATTGTGCCACTTTGTGTTTAAATCGCCTGGTTATTACTTCAGGTTCCTTTGAAAATTTGATTTTTATTGAAAAGCACCAAAATAAAATTCTGGCCCAAAAATGTTTACTCTGATGCCACATTTCGATTGCCCTGGCCGATACCACTATTAATTAATTTTGACATTTGCAAATATTGTGGCACTTTGTGTTTAAATCGCCTGGTTATTACTTCAGATTCCTTTGAAAAATTTGATTTTTATTGAAAAGCTCGAAAAAAAAAATTTGGGCAAAAATTTTTTACTTTGCTACCACTTTTCGATTGCCATGGCCGATACCACTAATAATAAATTTTGACATTCTAAATATTGTGCCACTTTGTGTTTAAATCGCCTGGATATTACTTCAGATTCCTTTGAAAAATTTGATTTTTATTGAAAAGCACCAAAATAAAATTCTGGCCCAAAAATGTTTACTCTGATGCCACTTTTCAATTGCCATGGCCGATACCACTAATAATAAATTTTGACATTTGCAAATTTTGTGCCACTTTGTGTTTAAATCGTCTGGTTCTTACTTCAGATTCCTTTGAAAAATTTGATTTTTATTGAAAAGCTCGAAAAAAAAAATTTTGGCAAAAATTTTTTACTTTGCTACCACTTTTCGATTGCCATGGCCGATACCACTAATAATAAATTTTGACATTTGCAGACATTGTGCCACTTTGTGTTTAAATCGCCTGGTTATTACTTCAGGTTCCTTTGAAAATTTGATTTTTATTGAAAAGCACCAAAATAAAATTCTGGCCCAAAAATGTTTACTCTGATGCCATATTTCGATTGCCCTGGCCGATACCACTATTAATTAATTTTGACATTTGCAAATATTGTGGCACTTTGTGTTTAAATCGCCTGGATATTACTTCAGATTCCTTTGAAAAATTTGATTTTTATTGAAAAGCTCGAAAAAAAAATATTTGGGCAACATTTTTTTACTTTGCTACCACTTTTCGATTGCCATGGCCGATACCACTAATAATAAATTTTGACATTCTAAATATTGTGCCACTTTGTGTTTAAATCGCCTGGATATTACTTCAGATTCCTTTGAAAAATTTGATTTTTATTGAAAAGCACCAAAATAAAATTCTGGCCCAAAAATGTTTACTCTGATGCCACTTTTCAATTGCCATGGCCGATACCACTAATAATAAATTTTGACATTTGCAAATATTGTGCCACTTTGTGCTTAAATCGCCTGGTAATTACTTCAGTTTCCTTTGAAAATTTGATTTTTATTGAAAAGCTCGAAAAAATAAATTTTGGCAAACATTTTTTACTTTGCTACCACTTTTCGATTGCCATGGCCGATACCACTAATAATAAATTTTGACATTTGCAGACATTGTGCCACTTTGTGTTTAAATCGCCTGGTTATTACTTCAGGTTCCTTTGAAAATTTGATTTTGATTGAAAAGCTCGAAAAAAAAAATGTGGGCAAAAATTTTTTACTTTGCTACCACTTTTCGATTGCCATGGCCGATACCACTAATAATAAATTTTGACATTCTAAATATTGTGCCACTTTGTGTTTAAATCGCCTGGATATTACTTCAGATTCCTTTGAAAAATTTGATTTTTATTGAAAAGCACCAAAATAAAATTCTGGCCCAAAAATGTTTACTCTGATGCCACATTTCGATTGCCCTGGCCGATACCACTATTAATTAATTTTGACATTTGCAAATATTGTGGCACTTTGTGTTTAAATCGCCTGGTTATTACTTCAGATTCCTTTGAAAAATTTGATTTTTATTGAAAAGCTCGAAAAAAAAAATTTGGGCAAAAATTTTTTACTTTGCTACCACTTTTCGATTGCCATGGCCGATACCACTAATAATAAATTTTGACATTCTAAATATTGTGCCACTTTGTGTTTAAATCGCCTGGATATTACTTCAGATTCCTTTGAAAAATTTGATTTTTATTGAAAAGCACCAAAATAAAATTCTGGCCCAAAAATGTTTACTCTGATGCCACTTTTCAATTGCCATGGCCGATACCACTAATAATAAATTTTGACATTTGCAAATTTTGTGCCACTTTGTGTTTAAATCGTCTGGTTCTTACTTCAGATTCCTTTGAAAAATTTGATTTTTATTGAAAAGCTCGAAAAAAAAATTTTTGGCAACAATTTTTTACTTTGCTACCACTTTTCGATTGCCATGGCCGATACCACTAATAATAAATTTTGACATTCTAAATATTGTGCCACTTTGTGTTTAAATCGCCTGGTTATTACTTCAGATTCCTTTGAAAAATTTGATTTTTATTGAAAAGCTCGAAAAAATAAATTTTGGCAAACATTTTTTACTTTGCTACCACTTTTCGATTGCCATGGCCGATACCACTAATAATAAATTTTGACATTTGCAGACATTGTGCCACTTTGTGTTTAAATCGCCTGGTTATTACTTCAGGTTCCTTTGAAAATTTGATTTTTATTGAAAACCACCAAAATAAAATTCTGGCCCAAAAATGTTTACTCTGATGCCACATTTCGATTGCCCTGGCCGATACCACTAATAATAAATTTTGACATTTGCAAATTTTGTGCCACTTTGTGTTTAAATAGTCTGGTTCTTTCTTGAGATTCCTTTGAAAAATTTGATTTTTTTGAAAAACACGAAAAAAAAATTCTGGCCAAAAATTTTTACTCTGCAACCACTTTTCGATTGCCATGGCCGAAACCACTAATAATAAATTTTGACATTTGCAAATATTGTGCCACTTTGGGTTGAAATCGTCTGGTTCTTACTTCAGATTCCTTTGAAAAATTTGATTTTTATTGAAAAGCTCGAAAAAAAAAATTTTGCCAAACATTTTTTACTTTGCTACCACTTTTCGATTGCCATGGCCGATACCACTAATAATAAATTTTGACATTCTAAATATTGTGCCACTTTGTGTTTAAATCGCCTGGATATTACTTCAGATTCCTTTGAAAAATTTGATTTTTATTGAAAAGCTCGAAAAAATAAATTGTGGCAAACATTTTTTACTTTGCTACCACTTTTCGATTGCCATGGCCGATACCACTAATAATAAATTTTGACATTTGCAGACATTATGCCACTTTGTGTTTAAATCGCCTGGTTATTACTTCAGGTTCCTATGAAAAATTTGATTTTTATTGAAAACCACCGAAATAAAATTCTGGCCCAAAAATGTTTACTCTGCTTCCACTTTTCGATTGCCATGGCCGATACCACTAATAATAAATTTTGACATTTGCAAATTTTGTGCCACTTTGTGTTTAAATAGTCTGGTTCTTTCTTGAGATTCCTTTGAAAAATTTGATTTTTTTGAAAAACACGAAAAAAAAATTCTGGCCCAAAATTTTTACTCTGCTACCACTTTTCGATTGCCATGGCCGAAACCACTAATAATAAATTTTGACATTTGCAAATATTGTGCCACTTTGGGTTGAAATCGTCTGGTTCTTACTTCAGATTCCTTTGAAAAATTTGATTTTTATTGAAAAGCTCGAAAAAAAAAATTTTGGCAAACATTTTTTACTTTGCTACCACTTTTCGATTGCCATGGCCGATACCACTAATAATAAATTTTGACATTCTAAATATTGTGCCACTTTGTGTTTAAATCGCCTGGTTATTACTTCAGATTCCTTTGAAAAATTTGATTTTTATTGAAAAGCTCGAAAAAATAAATTTTGGCAAACATTTTTTACTTTGCTACCACTTTTCGATTGCCATGGCCGATACCACTAATAATAAATTTTGACATTTGCAGACATTGTGCCATTTTGTGTTTAAATCGCCTGGTTATTACTTCAGGTTCCTTTGAAAATTTGATTTTTATTGAAAAGCACCAAAATAAAATTCTGGCCCAAAAATGTTTACTCTGATGCCACATTTCGATTGCCCTGGCCGATACCACTATTAATTAATTTTGACATTTGCAAATATTGTGGCACTTTGTGTTTAAATCGCCTGGTTATTACTTCAGATTCCTTTGAAAAATTTGATTTTTATTGAAAAGCTCGAAAAAAAAAATTTGGGCAACAATTTTTTACTTTGCTACCACTTTTCGATTGCCATGGCCGATACCACTAATAATAAATTTTGACATTCTAAATATTGTGCCACTTTGTGTTTAAATCGCCTGGTTATTACTTCAGGTTCCTTTGAAAAATTTGATTTTTATTGAAAAGCACCGAAATAAAATTCTGGCCCAAAAATGTTTACTCTGCTTCCACTTTTCGATTGCCATGGCCGATACCACTAATAATAAATTTTGACATTTGCAAATATTGTGCCACTTTGTGTTTAAATAGTCTGGTTCTTTCTTGAGATTCCTTTGAAAAATTTGATTTTTTTGAAAAACACGAAAAAAAATTCTGGCCCAAAATTTTTACTCTGCTACCACTTTTCGATTGCCATGGCCGATACCACTAATAATAAATTTTGACATTTGCAAATATTGTGCCACTTTGTGTTTAAATCGTCCGGTTCTTTCGTGAGATTCCTTTGAAAAATTCGATTTTTATTGTAAAGCACCAAAAAAAAATTCTGGCCAAAAATGTTTACTCTGCTTCCACTTTTCGATTGCCATGGCCGATACCACTAATAATAAATTTTGACATTTGCAAATATTGTGCCACTTTGTGTTTAAATCGTCTGGTTCTTACTTCAGATTCCTTTGAAAAATTTGATTTTTATTGAAAAGCTCGAAAAAAAAAATTTTGGCAAAAATTTTTTACTTTGCTACCACTTTTCGATTGCCATGGCCGAAACCACTAATAATAAATTTTGACATTCTAAATATTGTGCCACTTTGTGTTTAAATCGCCTGGTTATTACTTCAGATTCCTTTGAAAAATTTGATTTTTATTGAAAAGCTCGAAAAAATAAATTGTGGCAAACATTTTTTACTTTGCTACCACTTTTCGATTGCCATGGCCGATACCACTAATAATAAATTTTGACATTTGCAGATATTGTGCCACTTTGTGTTTAAATCGCCTGGTTATTACTTCAGGTTCCTTTGAAAATTTGATTTTTATTGAAAAGCACCAAAATAAAATTCTGGCCCAAAAATGTTTACTCTGATGCCACATTTCGATTGCCCTGGCCGATACCACTATTAATTAATTTTGACATTTGCAAATATTGTGGCACTTTGTGTTTAAATCGCCTGGTTATTACTTCAGATTCCTTTGAAAAATTTGATTTTTATTGAAAAGCTCGAAAAAAAAAATTTTGGCAAAAATTTTTTACTTTGCTACCACTTTTCGATTGCCATGGCCGATACCACTAATAATAAATTTTGACATTCTAAATATTGTGCCACTTTGTGTTTAAATCGCCTGGTTATTACTTCAGATTCCTTTGAAAAATTTGATTTTTATTGAAAAGCTCGAAAAAATAAATTGTGGCAAACATTTTTTACTTTGCTACCACTTTTCGATTGCCATGGCCGATACCACTAATAATAAATTTTGACATTTGCAGATATTGTGCCACTTTGTGTTTAAATCGCCTGGTTATTACTTCAGGTTCCTTTGAAAATTTGATTTTTATTGAAAAGCACCAAAATAAAATTCTGGCCCAAAAATGTTTACTCTGATGCCACATTTCGATTGCCCTGGCCGATACCACTATTAATTAATTTTGACATTTGCAAATATTGTGGCACTTTGTGTTTAAATCGCCTGGTTATTACTTCAGATTCCTTTGAAAAATTTGATTTTTATTGAAAAGCTCGAAAAAAAAAATTTTGGCAAAAATTTTTTACTTTGCTACCACTTTTCGATTGCCATGGCCGATACCACTAATAATAAATTTTGACATTCTAAATATTGTGCCACTTTGTGTTTAAATCGCCTGGTTATTACTTCAGATTCCTTTGAAAAATTTGATTTTTATTGAAAAGCTCGAAAAAATAAATTGTGGCAAACATTTTTTACTTTGCTACCACTTTTCTATTGCCATGGCCGATACCACTAATAATAAATTTTGACATTTGCAGATATTGTGCCACTTTGTGTTTAAATCGTCTGGTTCATACTTGAGATTCCTTTGAAAAATTTGATTTTTATTGAAAAGCACCAAAAAAAAATTCTGGCCCAAAAATGTTTATTCTGCTTCCACTTTTCTATTGCCATGGCCGATTCCACTAATAATAAATTTTGACATTTGCAAATATTGTTTGCATGCGACGTTAAAATGCGACGATTTAAAGTTGTTCAGTTTTTCTGGTTAATAACATTATTGCTTTATTTGCTTTATTTTCAGATGCATTTTGGGTCCATTGGATTAAACACCATTTCGAAATGTAATTTACCGTCAAAATTTGATTCGGTTCAACATTTTCCAATGAGGAGATGAGGGATATTGAGTCCACTTATCCAGATTTGTTAACGAAACGAGGTTTTAAACATATTTCTGGCCAAATGGTACTTCGTATGAAAATAAAATATGGAATTGTTCACCCAGGATAGATTCAAAAAGAAAATTAATTTTTATTGATCGCGCGGATAATATTATCTGCCGAACAAAATTTTCTGTTAATTCTGAATTGATCTTGGCTGGATTCTTAATTAGCAGGGTTTACTATTATAATAGGCCGCGTTTTATAACCTGCAACGTAAAAAATTTAAAGGTTAATATTACCGAAAATAATTATTATGATGCAATGTTATACTCAATAATTTCGATCCAACTTTGCAACCTAATTTTTATGGTTATACTGTAAGTCTGGGGGCGTCAATGCACGTTCGGCCTGGATATACGGTGGATTTAATGTATTCCTGCTGTTCTGCTCAACGTAGTCTATATTTGAATAAATTTGTTAACCAAGAAATTATTCTAAATCGAAAAAATTTAATTCAAATCGAAGAAGGCCATCGCGGCATTTTGGCTACGCATTTTTTGAAGGCGGTGGGAACGCATTTTAATGTAATTAAGAATAATTAAAAATAAACTTGAAATGTACATAATAAAAAAAAATTTTGTTTTTCTTAATTTATTGATTGTCTTGTTGCCACTAAAGATCAGAAACATAAGACATCGGAATCCCTAGATCGAAGGCTCCATGATATGGAAGAGCACCGTTTATCTCAGAATTTAATTTTGGAAGCTCGTTAAAGTTTCAAAATTCGGATCTTGTATTAACGGAAATATTGGAACAATTAATCAATCTTGATTCAATAATAAATAAAATGGACAAAAAAATATTAGTGACTAAGAAGGATGAATAATAATTAAGAAGCGTTAAATGCAACAAAATTGGAGCTGGATTTTTACTTTTTTTTCTTACAGCTTTTTTAAATGAAGCATGAACTAAGGATACAGACAAAATTAAATTTAAAGAGTATAATAATGTCTTTATTTGAAAAAACTACCAGATCCGGTGCGTATATACCGTTTGGCCTCTTCTACTGTATTCTTGTTTTTATTAGTCACGTGTTGGTTTGCGATAGATCGTGATGATGCACTCTCAATTTGATATTATTCTTTTTACATTATGTAGTGGTGGTCAATGTTTTTGTATGTAATGAAAATGATTGACGCGGAGAGGCAATGGCTGGCTGAGAGAGTGGTGAGAGTGAACGAGTGGTGGTAAAAAATAAAAAAACGATTTGATTATTTTGTTTATTGAAATATTAAACCAGTAAATTTTGGAGTGTAGTGCGAAGTAGATCGACGGCTGTTTTGACTCTCGACTGCTTTTTAAGAAAATAGTTATTAAGAAAAGTTTTGATTAATAATAATTTTTGTGTTTAATGGACATGTGATTTTGTGTGTAGTGATTTTTTTTTATATACAAATAAATAATTGTGAAACAGTTACCTTTGATTTGTATTTGCTCTCGGTATTAAAATAAGTGAAACATATTTGCACAAATATTATATTGTAGTTACAGTTGTTTTCCTTGTGCTTTTGAGTTTTTTTTTTGAGTTAGTGATTTGCTACATGAATCTGAGTGTGTTCGTCCGTTGTAGCGGAAAGTGAAAATGAACAGAAATAAAAATGAAAGAAGAAAAAAGAAATATCGTCTAAATTAGTGTGTGTCGCTTCCGGTCAATTTATCTTACCATGAGTGGAAGAGGTACAGAATTAGCAGTAAGTAGAAAAAACCGTTCGTATAAACAAAATTTTCATTATTAAACCCGTATAACGTAATTGGTATTTACTAAAGAATTCTATTAAAAATTGTAATTATTTTGGGAGTAGTGATTTATTGAATTAACGTAAATTTTGTGAGCCCATTTTACCTGAGCTTTGCATGCGCTTTTCTGATTTAAATAATATATTTTTTTATTTACGCTGTGACAACATTATATATCGTTCTTTTCCAGCCATCGCCATTTTCTCAGTCACGGTTCCTTATTACACGTAAAAAACGTGTAATTTACATAAGATTTTTTTATACATTATGTATGGAAAAAAGGTAAAAAGCTACCGTAAATTAATTAAGCTGACGACTATATTTAATTATTTTAGCGTCATGCTTAATTATATCCTAATGAGTACAAACGAATTTATATTGAATTAATTTCTGGAACGACTTATCGAATTCTAATATGTTTTATCGAATACTGGTATGATTATCGAATACCGGCATGATATTTTGAATTTTGACATCCATACTCAAGCTCTCACATGAATTATTGAATTTTTACGTCACAAAGTCAAACGCTAAAGAAATTTATCTTGGAATTTTTTGATACGTCATCTCAAGACTTCAGAATTCGATATATCATCCCAAAATTCGATCCAATTCTTCCGAGATGACATCTCGAATTTTTAGATCATTTATCGAATTCTGAAGTGATGAGTTGAAATATCAAACTCGGCGGTAAGACATTTCGAATTCTGAAGAATATTACGTCCAACACGGCAAAAGTTACCTAGTAGTCTATTTATTTGTACGAAGTAATCTTAATAATCTTCTGGGTGGCCACATTATAAACGGCAAAATATGGACGAAGTTTCAAAAACCAGGACATTTCGAATTCGTTTGATGACCGACCACAGATCAAGGACGTGGAACTGCTATGAATGAAAATCAAACACAAACTCTCACACTTCGTTTGCATTTTCATGAGGAGACGAGATAAAATCGTAACACATAAATCATCCATTTTTGTACTGAAACAGATGAACAGTTCAGTGAAATCTCTTTTAAAATGTTTCAAGTTCGCTACCTTTGATTTATCATTAGGGTGTACCGCTAAAATTGCATTGATGATGAAATTGTTTGGTTAAGGTAGATATCAAATTTGAATGAAATTGGTGCATAATTACAGAAGTTCCGTTTGGGGCTGGAATGGAATATCTTAAATAAATCTTGGCCCAAATTCAAGAAATTTTACGGAACACTACTAATTATCCTTAGTTCGAAACCATATATCAATAATTATACTTTCAAAAGCCAAATAGATTTTTAACAAGATCCCCAGCACAAAATGGAACTCGCACGTTTGACAATGGATTTTAGTGAATTTGTTTTTCTGAAATATTTTGTAGATTCTATAATTAGTTCCTTATGTAAATTCAATTAATTTATGCCCTAAAGAATGTTGTTCGTTGAAATGTTCGGTAAGACGTGTTGTTCGGTAAATTTTTTATCTACATTAATGAAAAACGCAAAAAACGTTTTTTTTATTGAGTATTATTAATTGTAAGTTGATAAATACTTTAAATTTTGGAATAACTTTAAATCTTGTGAATGAAACCAATTTTTTTGAATTTAGAAATATCCATAATTTTGATAAATCTAGCAACTTTCAATTCAAAATTTTAGAAGTTCTATAAGTTCTGTAATCTCTTTTAAATCTTTGAAATTTTACAATTCTACAAATTTTGAAAATCCTGTTTATCCTCTAACAATTTTTTCCTTAGAACCACTAAGTACTCTAAATCAGTGATTTATAAAAATTCGTACAAACAAATCTGTAACTTTAAATTTGGGAATTGTATAAATAAACTCTGTTATTTCTATAAAATTCTATTAATTCTGCCAATTTTAGCAATTCTGTAAATTCTAAAAAAAATCGTAAATTTTACCAATTAAACTGAATGCTGCCAATTTTCTTATTCCTATAAATTCCTCTTTCTGAAAATCCTACAAATTTTGCAATACCCATTCTCTAAATTTGCCAAATTTTTTTAAATTCTCTTACCATTCAAATTTTTTAAGCTTCATTCTGAAGATTCTTGTACCTGAATAAATTTTGACACTTTTAAATTTTTAAGATCTGTAATAAATTCTGTAAATCGTGGAACATTAGTTCTATGAATTCTGAAGATTTTGAAAATTTCGCAAATTATTCTACTAGGTGATACATTAGTTTCTGGAAATTCGATAAACTCTATCAATTCAAACATAAATTCGAAACTCTAATTCGTAGATTTTATAAATCTTGTGAAAGTATCAATTTTCGTAATTCTGAATAATCTGCCGTTTCCTGCATAAATTCTTAAAATAATTTTCAGGAATTCTGTAAGTTCTGTAAAACTTCTGAATTAATATATTCTAACAATTCTCTAAAGTATAAAGCTCTAAAGTATAGATGCTCTAAAGTATAAAAATTCCCTAAATTCTTAATTCATATTATATGGAACAGGTATACCAAAATAATTTTCACTAAATTCTATTCTATTGATTTTGTAAAATCTTTAAATTGCCTAACCATTCAAATTTTAGAAATTTCATTCTGAAATTTTTTTTGACTGAATAAATTCCAACCTAAACAACATTTTATAAATTCTAAAAATTCACTCAGATTTATCTTGTAATTTCTGTAAATTTCGTAAAACTTAAAATTCTGGGAGTTCTATAAATTCTGTAAATTTGGTACGTTTTATAAAATTTATCAATTTGTAAGAATTGATATTTTTTCAAATTTTATGAAATTCTATAAATTCAGTGAACGCTACCAATTTTCTTAATTCTAAATCCATAATTTTGATAATACCTGCGGAAACTCCTAAAGTACAAATTTAAATTTCAGAAATTAGTTCCGTAAAATTCTCCTAAATCTTTAAAATTTGAAGCCCGAACCGGTGAAATCCAGTTCTATTAATTATTTCCTTAGAACTTCCTACCACTATCTTCCATAAATTCCATAAATTCTCTAAATTATAAAAATTGTTCCAAACAAATCTATAAGATTCTTTAACCTTATATTCTGAAAATTTTATAAATTCTGTTAAAAAGTCTTATATACTTAATAAATTCACTGAATGCTAGAAATTTTTTTTAATTTTATAAACTCTATGTTAACGAAGAATTCTCTTAATTTTTATAATTATAATAAATTCTCGAAATTCCGTAAAACCGGTTTCAATTCTATAAAATCTAACTATTCTATATATTTTATAAATATTTTGTTTTCTTAATTATCCAAATTTGGATGGTAATAATTCTGTAGATTTTATAAATTCCATAAACGTTTCTTTCCGAAAATTTTTTTAACTGACTAAATCCTAACTCTTACAATAACAGTTTCCTTGGAATCACCAAATTTTATTGTATAAATTCTGAAATTTCTCTATAAATGAATTTTGCTATGTTAAATAATGTAAACTCTTCTAAATCTTTGAAATTTAACAATTCTACAAATTTTGAAAATCCTGTCTATTAAATAAACTCTGTTATTTCTATAAAATTCTATTAATTCTACAAATTTTATCAATTCTGTAAATGCTAAAAAAAATGTTTAATTTTATCAATCCACTGAATGCTACCAATTTTCTTAGGTATAGGATATGTTATTAATTTGATATATTCTGTAAATCTTCTAAATTTGTCAAATTTTCTGGATTATATAGAATTTTTAAATTTTCTAACCATTCAAATTTTTATAATTTTCATTCTGAAGATTTTAAATTGTTAAGATCTGTAAATCCTGTAATTTCTTAAGTATCGACGTGACATAAAATTTGACTTGTGATATCGAATTCTAAAACTAAAAATTGAAATTCTGATATAACCTGAAGAGTTCTGAAATAACATATCGATATTTGAGATGATTTATGGAATTCTGAAGGCTTAATGACAGATTTATCAAATTGTGACAACCTTTCAAATTCTGGCTTGACATATCGAATTCTATCATAATAATGATTATCAAAAATCGCAATGTTTTTGTGAAAATCGTGTAATGACAGACATGCAAAAATCCTTTAATAATCTAGAATTAGCGATTATTCGTTTTGTGTCTGCTTAAGGTATAAGATATAGAATTCTGACACGAAAAATTCAAATACTGAGTTCAGAAATATCGAATTTAGACAGCATTAACTCTAATTTTGACAAGACAAATCGAATTCTGGCTTGATATATCGAATTCTGATATAACCTACATAAATGCGAATTCTGATATGACATATCGAATTCTGAAATTATTTATTGAGTTTTTCCTTGGTATGTCAAATTTTGACATGATGTACTGAACTATATGCTACATTAGAACATTACATACATATCGAATTGTGATATGATTTACCAAGTTTTGGCATGATATATCGAACTCTGACATTATAAATTTAAATCCCGACTTAACATATTGAACTATGCCATGATTGACACATTTAACACATAAATTCCGACAACAAAAATTCATGTCTTCTGACATGATGTATCAAATTCAGATGTGATATTCAAATTCTGTATCAAATTCTGACATGAAGTAACGAATGGTACAATTTATCGGATTCTGGCATAATAATATCTCGAATATGTCACATGTCGATTTCTAGCATGATATATCGAATTCTGGCTTAGTATATAGAATTCTGACATCATAAATACAAATTCTGATATTGCATATATCTAATTCTGACATAAAGTATAGAATTCTTCATGATAACTCGAATTCTGTAATCTCGAATAATGTCTCGAATATGTGACATGGCGCATACTGGCACGATATATTGATGTTGTATATCTAATTGTGACATGAATTATGGAATTCTGACATGAGATATCGAATTACTCGATCTATCTTTATACCAAAGATTCTAATTCTGGCATGGCAAGATACTTAGAATTTTCATATGTTGATTTCTGACATAATTTATTGAATGGTAGTAGCTTGTATATACATCTCATTAGGTTGATATAACTGGCAGTTAATTTCTGTTGATTTTGTGGCCGCAGCCGTGAATGGATATATCAAGTTAATTTTTACATTAAACGTTCAGTCAAGCAATCCAAGGGAAAGAACTCTATTGATTTGGACATAACTCCTTTTAGGGTGTTCGGTTATACAAAGGTTTTTGTTGACAAAATCATCGCAGTAATTTTACGACTGAAATGACACTTTTCAAAATGACATAAGGTACAAAACTGGGTATTTCGATGAAAATATTCTAAAATGAATTTAGGTGAAGTTATGGCATATAGCCGATGGAAATGCGATTCTAATATAAATTTAGATGAAGTTCTGAAATATGGCCAAAGGATGAAACTTGGATATTTTTTAACTGATTGTGATAAACTTTGACGATAATTATAAGAAGTTCTGAACTTTGTAAGTTTTGCTCATTGTGGTTGAAATTTGGCTATTCCTTGAATGTTTTAATTGGTATCAAAATTATTTTATTAGCATATATGGTTGTACACCAGAGAACAAAATTGTTTATAGAGTTCAGGACTGAGCCTTTTGGATATTTTTTAAAATGCTGTTGACATCTTCAGATAATTTCAATTATCGGTTCAAAAAATACCTCGGGAAATCTTTTTTATTTGAAAACAATCAGCATTACTGTCGGAAATAGAGCAGATCAAGGTACAGATAGCGAATAATAAATTTTAAGGAGCCAGTTTCAGAATGCTGCATTTTTCACATTTAAATTTGATCTAAAATTGAAGCACTCTTTAAAAAACGATTTGTTATCATTAATAAAAAATAAAATTATTTTGCGGATCTTAGGTATATCATGGCTCTATTTTGATATCGTAAAAAGTCTGCACTTTTAATTTGTTTGAAGATTTATAAAAACGGTCGCTAGATGGCGATGGTTAGTTTTAACGAATAGTAAAATATTTAATATTACCAAACAGATAGGGTGAATAGAGGCGAGTAGTTCCGGATTGTGGTTATGAATGGGTGTATGGTTGGATTCTCGTTGCCGGTTGCTTCCACGGTTTTCTGGCGGCATCGCCCTCCCAAACCACCGTTGGAAGATTGACATGGCACATGTGTTGACCGTTTAGGGATGACCGCTTACGCGTGTGCTTGCCTCGTGCGGTCGAATCACGGTCTGATGAGGAAGCGTTCGTCTATTTGTTATTGGCATCGGTGTTTAGTTGTAACCTGGTAACCTGATAGTCACACTGGCCCGATGATTAAGTAGGCCTCTTCGGCGGATTGTCTGGAGGTGGTACAGAGTGGTACGGTGCATCCTGGATGGTCACACCCGTTTTAATATTTTTTTTAATCATCTCCTGTGAACCAGTAGTGATTCGCTTTATGTTGTCCCGTTTTTTTTTCTTTGATTTTCCCATGCGGTTATTGAACCATGGATTCATATCTGGGAACCCCACGCCATACCATGAGTTTAGCCTGCTACCTATACCGCACCAGACCTCTGAATTTGTGTCTCATAACGAAATTTTTCGATTTCGTTACCAACTGTTACTTGATAATTTCTATCTGTTCGGGAATGTATGATTATATCGATTTGTTCTCTAGTTTTTCCAGCCTGTGCTGATGCTTCTATCAAATTCTCAATTGGTCGTTTTAATCCTGAGCACGCGAACATTCCCGTCTTTATCGGGATATATGTACCTTGATAATTCTCGCCAGGCACCATTTTAGCAGAGGCTGAAAATTATCTTTAAGAACCAAAGTTCCAACTGCGATGTTGTTGCTGTTCACCATCCATTTTGTTCTAGGCTGCAGTGCTACAATGTACTCCTTGTGAAATCTCTTCCAAAATTGCTGGGTTATCCATTCCAATCTTTGGTACATTTTAACACGATTAACATTTAACTCGTTATTTGGTAACTCTGGTAACGCTGATGGCGGTCCGCCATACAGAAAATGCCCCGGTGTCAGCGGTTCTGGATCATTGGGATCAGATGATAAAGGGGTAATTGGCCTGGAATTTGTAATAGCAACAACTTGCTTAATGACTGTGAGCAATTCATCATTCGTAACCTCAATACAGCCTATTATACATTCCGAATGAGTCACTTAGCGATTTTAACTGAGCCTTCCCATAACCCACCGAAGTTTGGTGTACGCGGTGGAATAAAACTTCATTCCAAAAAATCATCATCACAACCACAAGCACGTTTTATCATGGCCGATCCTTCAGTTAGCATCATTTTGACTTCACGGAGTTGGTTGGCCGTTCCTTAAAAATTAATAGCATTATCTGAGTAGATTTTAATGACCTTACCTCGATCCGCGATGAATCTTTTCAATGCCCGAATAAACGATTCTGTTGACAAGTCGACCACTAATTCTAGGTGCACAGCGTTAGTTCGAAAGCACACAAATAGTGCTACATAAACCTACTTTTCGACCCTGCAGCGGATATGATAAACGTTAAAATTTTCTTTGTTCCGTGAAAAATCAATGGGAATATTAAATTAATTAAAATTGGAATTCAATTGCGAAATATTTGGAAGAGGACCATCTGGGTATTAAATACTAGAAAGAAGCAATACGTATCCTAGCATAAAGTACCTTTCAAAGAAGAAATATGCAGCATAGAATGGGACGTTGTGATCCTGGGGCTAAAACATTAGAATTTTTTTTAAATTAAATAGTCAACCTTCATCTGACCATTCTATAAGGAATGAGCTTCTGCTCAAATTAGAATGGTAAGCAAGGGGTTGGTCTCTTACGCCAAATTTTTGTATATTAACAAATAAATAAACAAATAAATAAATGATGACGTACACTCAACGGTCCTGCAAAATCCACTCCAGTGATAGAATAAGGGCGAGTATTTCGAAATTCCAAACGATCCTCTGGTATATCACCCATTATCTGCTTCATCAATTTTGGCTTCATGCGGTAACACCACACACATTTATGTAGGACACTTCTTACTTGGACTAATCCACATATCGGCTAGTATCTTGCGCGAACTGCGGTTAAAATAATATGAGGACCACCGTGGAGAGTCCTAAAATAATGAATAAAATGGATTAGTGATTTATTGTAGGGATGTTTTTTAGGAAGCAAAATTTGATTCTTCGAGTCGTATTCGATGTAAGCTCGTTTTAAATGACCACCAACTCTAATCAGCCTGTTCTCGTCTAGAAATGGTGCCTGATGCTCGGCAATTTCGAACTGGCATATTCAAATGCTCGTCACATGCCATGAAAGTTAACGGAAAAATGCATTGAGCTTGTTAAATCAACACTCCACGCTTGCTCCGCTAAGTTTGCCCGTTTCTCGGAAATTTCGTCGAATTGTTCAGTTGGAATTGCAAATGGCGGCCATTGTTGAACGTTTAATTGAAGGAAGGAAGGGCCGCTAAACCAAAAATCAAATCGAGCAATCTCTGTTGGTAGCATGCCGCGACTCACTAAATCAGCCGGATTCTGGTCACCTGGTACATGTCTCCACGCTTCGACAGAAGTGGCCTGCTGAATCTTGGATACTCGGTGCGGCACGAAAATATTTCAATTGCTAGGCTCCGCTTTAATCCAGCAAAGTGTAATCTGTGAATCAGACCAAAAATATTCGGCATCAATCTATATTTCATCAAAAACCTCCCTTTTCAACCGGGCAACGAGATCCGACAATAACTTTGCAGCCAGCAATTCAAGTCGTGCTATGCTTAATGTTTTGATGGGGGCCACTTTGGATTTTTCAGCAAGCAGTCTAGTTGTAATCAAATTGTCCTTGTGAGCACATCCTACATACACCCAGGCTCCATAAGCTTCCATGCAACTCGATGAATACACACGAACATCTTACCATGACATAGCGTTGAATAGAGATATCCTTCAGGGCGCTCATCTGCGATCTAAATTTCAGCCACCTTGCAGACAATTCATCACCCAGTGGCTCATCCCAATTAAGTTTTAATTTCCACATATCTTGATAAAATATCTTGGCCAATGTGATCACGGGACATACTAACCCTAAAGGATCGAAAAGACTAGCCAATTCGGACAGCACAGTACGTTTGGTTATTATGTCAGATTTATCCGCGGCCTGATAAGAGAATCGAAAAACATCTAGATTGGGTTGCCATATTAGGTCTTTATAACCTCGTTTTCGTCAATATTCACAAACGGTGATGTTGTTGCTCTATTTTATCCAATATTCTTTGATCATTCGATGAAAATTTGCCCAACTTAAAGCCGCCCTTCTCAAGGATATCGGACGTTTGATGCAACATTTCACAAAGCTCTGACATCGAATCTGAGCCGACCATCATATCGTCAACATACAAATTTCGGCTCAGAGCCCTTGCTCCCTCGGGATAGTTCCGGCCCACATCGTCGGCCAAACGATATAGGGTCCTGATGGCCATCCTGATAGGCTCGTTCTCGTTTGCTCTCCACAAAATTAGTGGATAATTGTTGTCAGGTGGCTCAATACGAATCTGGCGGAAACGTAACAAAATGATAAGGAAATCATCCTGTAATTTTGGATGATACCCCGCTCGACGTTTTACAGGAAGCATCAAAAACAACCCTCAGCTTCGTACTAGAGCTAGATGGTTTCGTCACATAGTGATGAGGAAAGAAACAATGTGGTGTTGACGAATCGAAGTTGATCACCTCTTCAAAGTGCTGCAATTGCTCATATTCGGTGATAAGTTCCTTATACATTTGTTTAGCTGCCGGATTCCGATTTAGTTTCTTCTCAAGATTAAGGAAGCGTCACATAGCAATCATCTCCATTATCAACTTTCGAGGAGAGCAGCGCTCGAGCCGAAGATTTTCTGTTCAATGGGCCACTAACAATCCATCCGAATTTGGTTTCCTGAAGAACGGACAAGTTGAACCCAATCTAACTTATAGCCTTTCAACAATAAATCCCAGAAAAGCCCTGCTCCGATCAGCATATCAATCTGTTGAGGCCTAAAGAACAAGAGATCTGCCAAATTCATCTCAGGCTGGATCTTCAATTCGTCAATTAGTAGCGGTAGAGGATCCGTTATTTTCGGTAAAATGGCAGCATTTATGATAAACCGCTTATCATAATCAAAACGCGACGTAATCGTCAATTGGCAAGTGTCTTTTGATATGGCATTAGTGGCGCCTATACCGCCAACACGATTATATGCCTTCTGCTTTACAACTACTACTTTTTTGATTTTGACGGTGTTGGTATCAAGCTTTGATAACATCAAGCAGATCAAAATATTATCAGCGAGTTCATCTTTACTGCCCAAGGGCAACAAGGCACGATGATGGGCGGAAATCTTATATATCATATCTCGGAGACCCGTTGCTGATTCCTTTGTAATCGCTTGCACATGAAGAATTTCATTGATATGTGATTCGGAAATCAATGCTTTGTTCTCATATTGTTCAGTGAGGGCCTTCCACGCACTTTGAAAATTCTCCTTGGAGGCCTCCATATTACTTACAGTTTGCCTGGCGTTATCAACTAGGCAATATTTAAGAAAGCGAAAAGGTTCGACATCAGTGAGTCCAGTAAATTTGGGTGGTTGCAGCTTCGGAAGTTTCACGGGCCTGCTTGTCAACACATTCGTCGTGCTGTTAAGATCGACTGATTGACGTGGATTAGGCTTTTTTTCCTCGATATACCCAATCAATGCTGCCTTGATGGATATGTATTTAGGCTCAAACTTCCATAAATTATCTTGATCAGTGTCCTCCACATCACTGCCTGCTTGGTTGTCATCTTCATATAATTGACTTTGACAGTCCATGTATTTGTTGTAATGTCTCTCAACTAAATCCAGATTAACGGACAACACGTTGACGCTCGATGATTTGCCATGTGCCGTTAGCCATTCTTCGATGTTATTGGGGGGGAAGACAGTAGGCTTGTGAGCAAGTTTGTGAGCCTGAATTTAGTAACGATCGATATAGCTGGAGTTCACCGGTACGTGATTGATTGTAAATAAATTTTGTCGGTAGTAACGTACTTATAGGCGTGTGGTATGTGTGTAGTGCTTTATTAATCTTGTTATTGGACTCTTGTGTTTCTTCAGTAGTGGAACCTGGTGTTAGCTTTGACGGTCTTTGGCATTTTTTGGGTCAATATGTGCTGATTTATAGGAATGTGTTTTCCAAAAATCGAATTTTCTATGAAATGTATGAAAATAGTGAAGCAATTTATGATCAGACTTCTGTGTATGCAAAGGAATAAACACAAGACTCGCTTGCTGTGTTGCAGTCGGAGCACAATTATAGATTTTGGATTTTTTTGGCTCGAAATTTCCTATCTTATTGACCAAGAAAGAAACAAACGAATCAGTACTCGGAGTTACCGAAACTAGAAGAATTTTTTCTACATATGCCAAACAAAGTTTTCCGATTGTAATTTTTTTTATTGTTTAAGAAATGTTGGATTTTGCTAGTCGTTTAGTGTAGTGTACCGGTTGAGTTTAAAATTTAAATTGTTAGTTGGTTAACTGCTGAACCGTTCCAAGTTGGCACATTGCTAGGAAAACGTTTTACATAAAATTCCGCCCATATTGCCTCTATAACTGAATTTCCGCATATATTACCTAATTATGAAATTTTACCATATTGCAACTTGCATACTAATTATAGTTGAAAATAACTAAACTTCACTAAATCATATATTGTTTTAAACTATTATATTAGTAACTAATAGTTTTTTTTTTATTTATTCTCCATTTTCCGAATACGAGAGCATGTAGGGTAAAAGCGTATTTAAAATTCTACCTGCTACACACACATTTTTGTTCGAGTGAAAATTAAATTATAAATGAATAAATAATTATTTGTTGCAAAATAATAGTTCAATTATAATTTAATTCATTTTAAATTAAAAATGTTAATTAGATTTTCATTTAATGTTGTGTGTTTGCAAATGTATGCGATATTTTTAGTGTAATTTAGTGATTGTTTTATTAATTAACATTTTGTGTAAACATATTGTCTCAATATACTTCTACCCTATACCACTTTATTGATAAATGTGACTGATGGGACCATATAATACACGAATTAATATCAATTATTCAATATATACCTACATAGTATATATGAGTTTGTAGGGTAGACATAATTTATACATCTAAATCGATAATATCGCATTAATTTTTAAAAATTGATTTCAATTTGTATTTTTATTACCAAGCACTCTCGAACTGAATTAAGATTTATTGGTGTACATTTTCGATTTCAAGAAGTATATCGATATTCATATACATATATATACACACAGCTTAGTGTACCGAACAAAAAAATATTGTATAAATGAGAGATACTGTAATATGGAGGGTATACAACATAAAAACAGAAAAGGTGAATGATTTAGATTAATTTGTAGTAAAAAAAAAACGTAAAATGTACAACCAACGTACGAGTATCTACCTATATACCGGGAGGCAAAGAGTTAAATTAATTTCTGTTCATTAATTTACAAAAAAGAAAATTCCAATGAAAACGTAATTATTTTGGCTTTTGCCCAATATTAATACTATGTAGGCTGAAGATGGGTATCACAAAATGTTTTATCATGTTAGATTGTGTATGCGGTTAACAAAATCGTTATTATGGGCTTTTAATCGATTTGCACCAGGTTATCGATGCTTAAATACAAATTTTCGGTTTAGAATTTTTTTATTGTTTGTTTGAACGGAGATGTTGGGGACCGTAATACGTGGTTATTTAATTGTTGATGGTTTAGGTCATTTCAAATTTTGTACTTTATGGACTAAGGATATCTAAAAATTAGACATTTTATTAACTAGACTCTAGGAGGTTTACGTTTTTACTATTGTTTATTAAATCTCACTTCATAAAGAACTATCAGAATTAAAATAAACCCTAGAAAACGAAGAAAAAAAACGGTTTATTAATTCAACCATGTACGTTGGAAAATTCCGGGGACTATGATAGGTGAAAAAATGTGTAAAAATTTAAGCCCAAAATATTTATTCAAATATCAGGTGGCGGAAAATCCAAAAAATAGGGCTGCATAGAGAAGGATTTTGATGTAACTCTTCAAATACCTGTACACGGTTATCGAAAAAATTAAAATACCCCATATTTGTGAAGGCTAGCAGAGTAGTGGTATGAGTTTTGAAAATAACTAAATAAATTCAACCGAAATGATGGAGTTGCCCTCGTCGCGCTTGTCTACCTTCAGTTACGTGGAGTTTATCGTGTTTGGCCCACTGTTGGTGAAGACTGGATGGCACCAGGAAAAAGGTTTGGCATAATGTTCATCTGTTTGGCAGTGAGAGTTCGTCAAAAAGAAGTTCCTATAAAAATATTTCCCTCAAATCAAAAAAAACAGTTCGCTTGAAAACCGGTCTCTCAAGAAACAGGTTCCTCAAAACAGGCCCTCAAAAACTATGACCGCCAAAAACCAAACTTCTCTAATCAAAAAACAAATTCCTTACAAAGAGGACTCTCGGGGAACAGGTGCCCCAAAAAGTGGTCATCAGAACAGGCTCCCCAAAAAATAGGTCCTGTTTGGTTTTAAGGTCTGTTAAACCACTCGGTTGGTTTTTTGAGGAACCTGCTTTTTTTAGGTTCACAAAACTAATTATTTGGCAATCATGAATTCTTTGCAATGCATCTTTTGGAAACTTTTTAGTTGAAACAACGACTAGAGAGATGCTCTTGCCCAACGAATAATACGTCATATACTTGTGATAATGTTTAACATGTAAGGTAAGGGCTAAGGCTGAAGCCGATTTTAGTATTAAAGACTGAAACAGTTGGCAAACGCTGAAACTCCTAAAATCATGTTCGTCACAAAAACTTCTCTCAAAATAAGTCGTTTAAAAACAGATTCTATCTAAACGGATTCTTCAAAACACAGCCCCCTTAAAATCAGAAAGGTTCCAATAAAAAACCAAGTCCCTCAAAGCACAGATCACTCCAATAAAAAAAACCGGTTTGGCAGTAAACGAGTTCTTAAAAACAGTTTCCTCAAATACAAGACAGGTCCCTCAAAATCAAGTCATCAGGTTCTTTAAAAAAACAGGTTCCACAAAACACAAGTCCACCAAAAAATTGGTCCCTCAAGTAACAGGCCATCAGAAAGTAGGTCCTTCAAAAACTAGATCGATTATACAAAAGTTGGGCATGCTGACACCAAATAGTTGGAAGAATCAAATCAGAGCAGAAGAGTTCACCAAATGGGCACAATATGTTGGATTGCTTAAGGAATTGGATAAAATCAAAGTTAGATGTAATTAATCGCAGTTGTTATGATCAGGGTTGTAGTGCAAGAAATTCCATAAACTTCCTTATGGTAGTGATCTCCTATGTTGTAGACTTCCGATGCGAAGTTTATCACAGAAATTGTAACTAAACAAATTCAAATTCTCAAGAACCTTTATTGACACAATATTCTGATAAAATGTTCTGATTGGTACTATGGGTTCAGATATGTTTAGCTCATTTTAGCCGATAAACACTTCAATTACTGGTTCTCCGGAATATGAATATGTTGAAGGAAATAAAATTTTACAGAATCGACTTATAATTGGCGCTTTAGGCGCACATTTTTAATGTGTGTACAAATGACACTCATCTCAATTCAGCTGATATAGATTTTAATTAACGGTTCTCAAAACAAAAGGTCTAAATTCCTGTAGGACTAAATTAGCATGTAGAATCTTGTTCTTATGGGCTAATTTATTTAAACAAATCTTATAGTATCAATCTGTTATTCAATAACAGGCACTATCTGCGGTAAAAAAAATTAGGACATTCCGTAAATTCCGTTTGAAGACTTCATTCGAGAAGCTTTTTAACTGAGCAGCTACAGCGAAGTGACACTAGACATGGCCATATACTCTGCTTCGATTGTAGTTAGCCAGACCTAGCCCTCTTGCATGTTCTCCAAAAGGCAGTCTCCCTTGAGTATTCCTACGACCATTTTTAATTCACATCTACGTAGGGAGACTAATGTAGTGGATCGCTTCAAATCTAGTTTTGGCCAGACTTCTCTTGCTACAGTTTAAGCACAGACCTGTCTTTTCCTTTGTCAACTGGAGAATAACTGTGTATTAAATCACATTTAATTTATCACAGAATATGTACTCCAGCTCTCACTTTGCCGCCTAGATTGGAGCCATCTTTAAAAAATTGCAATGCTTCAGTTTCTGATATTGACCCGTCCCCCTTGGATTCTCTTGAGGAGAACTTGGTCCGAAAACCCTTCTCAAAGCGTACATATACATTACATAGATGGCAGTGATGGCAGTACACATTTTTGAAAAATCGTACCAAAAATTGCCACCTGGGGAAATTTTAAGTTCAAAAATTGTAGGAAAAGCAAAACAAATTCTAAAAATATTAAGAACGTGTGATAATTTTGTGATTAAACAATTTTTTTTCGTATTTTTCTGTATAAATCTGAGACATCTAACGTACACTAGTAAAACTAAAGTTAAATGTAACAAGTATTATTTTAATTCCTCAGAGCCAACTTTGATGTATTTTTCAAAATGAAAGTTCGAAAAATATATTTTAGAAATAATTTAATTTTAATATTTCTGCAATTAATATTTACTTAATACCAATAAACCCTTCCTGAATATTGTTGCTAAAGATATGTAGAACACTTTTATATAAAAATTTTGTAACATATTTGCTTTTTTCAATGAAAAACTTGAAGCTAAAAAACACCATTTTTACTATGGATTCCTATGGAAATTAGTGAAAAGTTATACCACTAAAAAAGCTTCTAAAAAATACGTCATAATGATTATGGCTCTATACTCTAGAAGGCTCTGGTCGAACCCGTTCATTAGCTTTTTTTACCTAAAAAATTTACAAAAAAGGTCATGAAAACTTAAATACGTAGTCTTACTTTGGCAATTTTACAACAACAATGCCGTGTATTTTCATTCCGGAATGAAGAGTTTCATTCCGATGAAAAGAAGGAATAGAAAAATTCTCTTCTTCACCTAGTTGCAGAGTTTACCACTAGAGTAAATATATTAAATATATTAGTTTTATGAGTTGGTATTAAATAACAATTATCAATTTTTCGATAAATCAGAATTTTAAATTTTGTTAAATCATTTGGAATTAATTATACTTTATTCAATAATTTGTTATCACTATTTAATATTTGTTAAAATTCTAAATAGTAAATTATATTTTAGAGCTTGGTACCAACTGTTGAAAGTAAAAAAAAAATTATTCTGAAGAAGAGTTGCTCTTAATTTGGGCAAAATTTCATTTAAAGCAGTAGTTAACACTAACCAACGACTAGTTGAGGAAGATAAAAGTTAAACAATTCTTGCAAAAAATTAAAAAAATGTTGCTGCATTTTGGCAACAATCTGTTGCAAATATTCCAACAAAGTTCATGGAATGTGCTACACAAGGTACAAAATGTGCTTGTTCATTAAGTTCTTAATTCGTGCTTGAAGTCCTGTATAAATGCCAGACATATTTCTAGCGTTGTCATATGATTGGCCTATACAGGTTCGCGATGTGTGATTTTAGACCTGCATGTGCATCGATATCCACTTCAAGAATATATTCGCAATTTACGAATTGCGTTCTTATTTTTTTAAGTTAACTCAAGCGTCACAAAATGGCGTCAACCAAGGTTGGTGAAAGAACATTGAAGACGAGATGGTGAAGACGAGTGACCAATTGTTGTAAAAAAAAATACAAACACTCGAAATAGTTTCTTTTCACTTATAACTTTATAATTTATTTTCATAAGTTGAATTATTTTTAAATTACAATATAATTAATTTATTTATTATTATCCACCACCGCACAAATGTATCAGGAACCGATTTATTAATTTTTATTTTTTAATCGATTAAAATGTGACGTTCACTATGAGAGTCAAAAATCAAGTCTGTAACAAATATTCATTTTTCTAATTTGTATCTTCCGTTTCATCTTCAGTATAGTTTTCTCTTTCCCGCGACGAAAGGAAATTATTTGGTGTTGACCATGATATAATAATACAATATAAAGTAAACACGAGAGAGCCAAAACACGCTGGTGCCTGGTGCGCCAATATTTTTTTGTTTCCTCGCTATCTCTATTTTTGTTTATTGCTTTGCTTCATTTTTTTATGTTTTTATATGATTACTAGAGCCGATCAGTCGATGCGCGACCGACAGTCATTACAATAATGAAGATCAAAGAGGAAGTGTTTTTTTTATGGATAGATATTTTTTTATATACAAAATATTGTTTAGTTATTTATAAAATAATTTGATATTGATGAATAAGTAATTCATAAATTTTGGATTTATAAAATTGTACAACCCAAATAATCTAAACTCGCTCAATTAATCATGAAAATATAAATGGGTTTAGCAAAAAATCGAGGTTAACACACTACGACTAAACTCAAAAAATTTACAATGTCGGTTCTATTAAACCTCAATCTGTCTAGGGTATTCGTCGATTTTTAAAATATTTGATTATGTATTTTTTTTTAATAAAAATAACACAATATATATTTTTAAAAAAAATGAATAGAAATTATGTACACTTCTTCTTCCTTTCGATTGCAAAAGCAATCTGACGATTGAAATATTTTTCTCATTTTTGCTTTATTTCAGTACTTTTTCTATTATGAAAAAAATGTTGGCGCACCAGAAAAAAGTACTTTTACTTTATCTTGTATTATTATATCATGGGTGTTGACCAAGAATGATATATTACAAGATTGTCCAACTCTTTAGGGAGAGTAAACATGCTGGTCCCTACGCTTTATTTTCTCTTTGAATTTTTATTTTCTCATTTGCTTTTATATACTACACAGCAGTGATATTAACGATTGCACTGAAACGAATCGATTTGCTTTCATCACACTATGAGCAGAACGATTATTTTGATTTTGACTGTAGAACAAACAAAACTAATAAATTTCATAATCATTTTGTGTGAGTGCTACAAATGTTTAATACTATGGAAAGTAAAAGAGAGATATATATAATAGCACGTGCATTTGTATTGATCGTACGTTATTGATTTTGTATCTTATTCATTCATTCAATCAAACCGATTAAAATAAACGAAATGATAGATGAACCAGCTATGAGTGAAATGAAATTATATTACTATACGAAAAAAAAGAAAGATATAGAGACTGGTCCCTATGCTTTATTAAATTCGAAAAAAAGAGAGTAATGTTTTTAGAGTTGAATAATCTTGTAATATATCATTCTTGGGTGTTGACATACGAACAATCGTATGTCAAATTCGCGAGATGGAGCAAGAATCACAAAATACAATTTAATGTTCCACTATATTTTGTGTCCATGTCATTTTTGCTAGATGGCGAATAAAAGTTTTTGTTACGCAAAGAGATTATCTTATGCGTAAACCCAAATGAGTATGTGGTGGCGAACGCAAATCAATTTATATAAATAAACAATTTATATAATTGAATGCGTGAGGCGCTACAGGCCTCTTATATTTTTGATTTGAATTTTATTTGCATTTAAATATTGTATTATTTCGTTCTCCATATCTTCAGCTTTTTGGACATAAATTTTTTTTCAAAAAAATCAAAAAAATGTTCCTAGGGCACACCATCTTTTACATGTATAATAATAAAAGCGAGTTGATCAGTATGTGATATATCTTATCTGGAGTGGAGTCAACGCTAAGAGTAATATTTTGCCTCTCTTACTACCGTAAATATTTATTCTTTTACTTTTTCGGCCATTAATATTACAATTTCTTCGAATACGATTGACGATAAAAATGAAGTTCTCCCTTTTCCTGGATTTCCATATTTTTCAATATGAGCAGCCAAGAAGGGATCGAATTCAGCTACTAATTCCACTGCCATCAAAAAATTACCATTATTGACGTTTCCAATGTTTTGTGTGGGCAATGGTCGGCTACTAAGTTTTTGTATAATGCTCACAACTCGTTTGAGCACCTTTTACTGATTATTTTAAATAGCGACATCGTGTTGATACACATAAATTCTAATTACGGTTAAAACAAATTATGTTTAATAAAATTTAAAAAAAAAAAAAAAAATCAAGCGCCCTATTTCAGTTGGGCACTTAGGCAGTTGCCTATGTTTGGCTGTTAGCAAATGCGCCCATGATAATAACGGGTAAGTACCTTGCTCTGTCAGTAAATCAGGTCTAGTGTCGTTTAAGGTAGGAATGAATTGTGTATTTTTTAGTGAAAATTACTAGCTCTATGTCTTAGACGGGTTAATTTCCAATCAACAATTGCTGGCCCATCCACCAAACTAACAATCCTGCATACTTTTTGGAAAGAAGCTCTAAGGATTCCGTACTAGTAACTGTTACATTTTTGCTTTTCACTGAAACGAGTTAAAAAATTAGTTAACACATACGTTTAATACTAATTTAGAGCTTTTGAATATTAGGTTTAAATCGAATTTTTTTGTCAATTAGCAACATATGGCATCATATACAGCTAGCTACTAGCATTACACAAATTATGTTTAGTTAAAGGTATATGTATCCGCATAGTATGAAAACGAGAACATATTTTTGTGGATGGCACACGTTTATATTATTTATGAATTATATTTGTAATACCACCCCCTCCCCCGAGTTTAAACTAAAACAAATTTTAGTGGCTTTATTAATACAAATTATTTATATTAACTGTGCTTTACTTTTATAATTCCAATTTTTTTAAATTAATAGCCCGACATCTTGAACATTTGTATCAAAGTGTTTGTATTAAATTTTGTTTATTGTTGCTTTTCACCGCATTACGGTACCTGCAAATATCTTATTGTATGTATGTGTGGTAAACATAAGATATTGCAAAAATAATAATAATACAAAAAAATATTCTTGGATAGATCATCCAGAAGCTTTAAAAAGAAAGCACAATTTTATTGTGTATGTACGTATATGGATAAAATATTTCCACATAACCTTAACTATTAAAAAAAGCTAAAAGTTCAGTTAGATTTTTGTTGTTGGAATTTTGCTCTACACCGTACACTTATTTGTGTAATTTTAAAATCAACAGTAGCTTTTTCACTTCTATTCATTCGTACCACACGTTACGAATACGAAACCACTATAGTGTATAGATATAAGAAAACTATACAACAACGAAATGATAACAAAGAATAATTCTGCTTATCTCATATATTACATTACAGAAAAGTTTAATAAAAACAAAAAAAATAAAAATTTACAGTCCTTTGTTATAGTGTAGTACTCTGTGTTTTCTACGAAAAAAAAAATCTACTTGCTATGTGTAGTTTTGATATATAAAACTAACATTTTGTACATATACGATGACGATGAGAAGTATCCATATAAGTAAAAACACTTAAGATTCGTTTCAAGAAAAGTGGAAAAAAAAATTGCACAAAAACGAGTTTATATAAACAACCAACCAACAACAGTCCATTGCAGATTTTATTATTCTGGAAAAAACTGATTTATTTCGATTGTTCAAAGGTGAGTAACGTTATATGAAAAAGTGGGAAAATTTGTATCAGGTATGTAGATGCGAGGAAGAGTTTAAGAGAGGCAAATTCAAAAGGAATCTCCATAAAAATAAGCTTCGATAACTATTCGACGTAATATTTAGACGAAACTTTATTTGAAAAAATAAAAATGGACACAAAATTCTGTTGAGTCACTGTACTCTCTAGCTAATTATAGACATCATCAAATCTATCTGTCTATTGGGATGATAACATAGGAAGAAGAGTATAAAAGTATAATAAATTATGTTGTTTCTCTGCACTTTGCTCCCAGAAAGGGAAAATGTGGGGGAATACAACAGCAAAACTGCAATAGAGGTCGCGTTACTTCCACAGTTACTTTCAGTTTATTGGAATTCGAAAAATCTATTTCGGCAATATAGATGTGAATACTCCTTAAACTACTTGCCACCTGTTTGCATTCGGCAATAAAATGGTACAACGGTAAGTTTGATTTTATTCATGGAAAATGCAAAACATTACTCACGAATTGAATTCATTACTCACGGGTTATTTATTACTCACGAATTGAATTTATTATTCACGGATTGAATTCATTATACACGGAATTCAATAGAAGCATTAAAAATGTTATCTTCGTTTAGGATCAATATTATTATTAAGTTAAATAGAAATAATAGTCCAGCTGAATTAGACAAAAATCTCATCTTTCTGAATAGGTATTATAAGAAATGGTGACGCATCTCTTCGTAAAATTTCGACACTTATACTTAACTTAGGTATTTTAACTATGTGAAAAAGGAAAATAGCTTCTCGTCGTTCGTTCTTAATGTGCATCGATATTAACCTCTATTATAAATGGCACAGCGGCGTAAGTGTGTTATAACCGATAATGATCACTTTGAAGTCTGAAATAAATTAAATAAAAATTCTAGTAAATTTATGAAACATACTTCTTATAAATTTCAAAATATTTTTTGTTGACTGACGAAGTAAAAAAGTGATTTTTTGATGGCTTTGATGCACTGCTATGATTCATTGTGTTTTTTGGCATACCGATGGTTAAACTCCTCGATTGGGGGATGTCTTACGAATGGTCCCCCATCATCTCCAACCACGTTAGATTTATTCACATTCCGCCAAATTATTAAATTATAAAATAGCCTAGGTTTTGCCAAATGTAGCAAAATAAATTCTTTTGGTTACGTTCCGGTTGCTTAATTGTGATTTACTTTTTGCTTTTTTGGTCTGTGGCTTAATTATAACGCCACCACTGTAGTTAATATGTTCTGTTCTATAATTGTGTATGTCGGGTTATTCGTTTTTTACAATATATGTACCAATGCGGTGGATTTTTATATGTCGGCTGGTATTCGTCAGCATGTATCCATAGGGAACTTTCAGGTCCCGCAACATGTTGGCATTGAAAATTTACTGAAGGAAAAAATGATGGACTTGAAAGCGCCCATTGCCATGCAATTTTCGACAAATCGATTGCATTTAGAAAACAACATGTTGCCACCAGTTGATGGATCTGAAAGCGCCCAATGAATGTAATGACGGTCTGTCGGAAAGAGTTTGAATAAATTCCGCTTTTTTAATTTTTGGATTTTTTGGGTTGAACATTTCGAGAATTTCCTTTAGTAAAGAGAAATTTACAATGTTGTAACCGGAATTGGTTTGTCTCGTATACCAGTACCCTAATTACGAAGATTCCTCTTATTTACGACATTTTTAAACTTGAAACGATTTTTTGGTTGTGTATTACAATCCGAAACCAAATTGCTAATATCCATATAATGAACAAAACGGGATTTTTGAAAGTGAAATACAATCGAGTAACAATTTTGTCAAATTGTATTGAAAATAATGGTTTAGCCATTCGGTTCGATTGTTTTTGTTGGATAAATTTCAGTCTAAATTACAATCAACCGTACACACAACGGAAAAAGGAAACCTTTTTATTGTGATAAAATGCTGAAAGGTTGCCAGATACAATTTTATAAAAATAAGTAAATTTCTGGAATAAAATGGAGAATAAGGGGTTTGTACACTCAGAGAAAAAATATGATAAATGAATGATTGGAATTATTTTGTTATGATCCAGAAAGTCATATTCAATTATATTAGATATATCCTAATATATTATAATAATAAATATCATTTATCTAATTACTAGAATTATGTATGATAGATTTCATTAAAATATGATAAATGCAATAATTTTCGACTTTAATGATTGCAACAATCATGCGATATGATTTAATATAATCGAGACAATCATATAGTATGGTTTTATATATGATCTGCAATATTTAAATATGGTTAGAATAATCACAGTACAATAGGGTCTATCATAATAGAATTAGGTCTATCAAAACAAAATAAGGTTTATTGGGAATTATTTGTATCTCCTCGTGTCTGCTACGGTCATGTCAAATTGAATTTGTACTCGTACAAGGTGCAATTATTACCTAATCTCGTGAGAAGTCTTAAATAAAGAAAATATTATAATAATTTAAAAATAAATTATTGTATTTAATTAATTTATTATTAACGTTAATAGTTAAAAAGTGTTTTAGTGATGTTAGTAATTTTCAAACCTAAAGTGAATTTTTAGTAGGACAAATAGTTATTAAACCTTATAAGGAGGTAATTGTGTCTTGCAGTGGAAACCTCAGTGTTATTAATTATTAACATAAAGGGTCCTTCCAATTATTTAATTTGTGTAGAGAATACAATTTTAAGAAAACAATTATACAAAAATGGTTTTTGAGAATTACAAATTCTATCTTCTAAAATAGATTCAAAAGAAATAAAATAGACATAATTTTGCAATTACATTTAAAAATGTATTCCACTAAACAAATTTTTAGCCCTTAAAATAAATTTATTCAAAAACTATCCAACTATTTCGGCTGAAATTGGCAAACCAATTACGCTTGAAAAAAAAGGAACGGAGCAACGTATCTGCGGTGATAGTTGAATATATCATCAATCGCAACCTAAATAAATTGTAAGTAGTTTTATTAGAATCAAAATATAAATATCTTTCATTGAGGTTTCTTTAGGATTTTTAAGGACGACTTTTCAAAATTCGCGGAACTTGTACAAACATTATTTCCAAAAGAGCTACACTGCCGTCCTGCGTTAGGACCATATTTCGATTATGCAAATAAATACCTATACCTTTCTACTTTCTTAAACAGCTAAATATCCTTCATCAAACGCCATAAAATCACGTTATTTAATAGTTAAGTTTGATATATAAGACATTGCAAACAAAAATAGTTAAATTGAAATTACACAAAACTACAAAAAAGCAGCAGTATAACAGTAAATTAATAATAAGCTATTGAGCCAACCCATTTTTGCTAAGAAGGTGTTTTAAAAAAACGAAAATTCGCCACAATTTTCATATACATAATTATTAAATAAAAATTTAACAAATTAGTTTTGGTGTATCATTTAGCCACTTATAAAAAATATAAAATTTAAAGACCATTATTGAATTGTTCCAAATTAATCAAAACGTTTTATTGCCTAAGCCCATGCCACATGCGCAAATGGCAAACTGGAATTTCAAACCGACAAACCCATTTCTTGTTAAAACTGTTTCATTTGCAATATTAGAAATATGAAAAAAAATGTTCAATAAGTACCATCTTTTTCTAGAAAATTTTATTAAACCTGATTTAATTTCACGGACAAATTTTAGCTTCACTAAAATGTGAAATGATGGCAAAATATAAAGGGTTTTTCTTATTAAGTTTTTATTTTCATTTATTAAAACGATTTATTTGTTGTTTACCTTATTTTTCATCTTCAGGGGAAATTAATTATAAACAAAACTTTCTCCATCACGTTTTTCAAATTTTACAGTAATGTCTAAAGTATCTACATATGTTTATGGCCAAAAATAAATTTTATATAATACAAAGTTTAAATTTAGAAATAAGATTTCATGAAAATTCAATTTAAAATAATATTAAGTATCATAATAATTTAACAAAAATTTGGAAACTTCTTGTATATTTAATAAATTTTGAGAATTTTGAATTTTTTTTTATATGTATACTTTCCAAAATAAGCCTTTAATTGGGAAATAACTTTATGTTTCCAAATTTTGAAATGCAGATTGAATTACTTTGAATTGAATTATGTTTGTTGTTTGTTTTTTTTTATTGTGGTGAGTAACAATCGCCACAGATTCTCCTACTTATCCAAAATTGTCGCATCCTCTATAGATAAAGAGTGGCCAGTGTGACGTAAATGGTTTGAGATTGCGCTGTGTGATTGGCTAAAGGTTTTTGTGGAATCATATCGTCCCTCTAGTAATGAAACAGCGTATAAGAAAAATATCAGTTTTAAAATAATTCGCATTTAAATGTTTTTTGAAAAAATAATTTAAAACAAAATCTTTTATTTCATAGAAAATTAAATTTTCTATAAAATAAAAGATTTTATTTTAAAAAGTTTTTTCAATAAATATTTAAATGCGAATTTTTTTTTAAAACTTGTATTTTTCTTATACGCTGTTTCATTACTAGAGAGACGATATGTTGGTATAACCCCTTTCTTAAATATTGTTTGGTTTGGCCAACATATTCTGTTCCACAAGAACACTTTAACTGATATACTAAGTTAGATTGTGACTCTAAGGCGTCCGATTTCTGTGAGAAATAATTTTTCTGTGATAAATTAATGTTGAACTGTACGCAACCAAATTATCACAGCACTTGTGTGTAATAATTTTGACATGTCTGAAATAATTCTTGTTTCTGCGCCAGTGAAGTATGTTGATTTTAGTAACAAGATTTTTGAATTGATGAAATTAAATTGACGACCAATAAATTTATAATTGTTCGTAAAATTGATCATACGTGCCTTTATTCTGTTCTTTTTAATTATTTTATGAGCAATTTATTCGTTTTTGTGATGTAATTTGTTTTTGTGAATTTGTGTAATATTGTACATATTATGTAATAGTATTATCTGTAAGTCCTAATTTTTTCTTATAAGTACATAATTCCTAAATTCATTGCCATTACATCGTTAAATGATGTTATACAGCAAATATTGTTGATGAACTAACAATTTTATTTGTTTAAAAATGCTAAATTTTCATTAATTTTTATTGTGAATATGCCATTCCACATTCGGTGATCCGCAGATTTCTTTATTGAGGTTAAAATTAAAAAAAAAATTACCTACGCGCTATTTTATTGTTATTGCATTATTCTCCAAGCAAATGAACTTATTTCAAATGTGGAAGACAAAATTATTTCACTAAATGTCAAATTTATCACAGAAAAATTATTTCTCACAGAAATCGGACGCGTCTTAAAGACGCGTCCGATTTCTGTGAGAAAGAATTTTTCTTTATACAAAAAGTTTACAAATTTTTGTTAAATTATTATGATATTTAAATTGAATTTTCATGTAATCTTATTTCTAAATTTAAACTTTGTATTATATAAAATAGATTTTTGGCCATAAACGTAGATACTTTACTGAACATTACTGTGAAATTTGAAAAAACGTAATGAAAAAAATTTTGTTTATAATTAATTTCCCCCTGAAGATGACGGAATATACCGTCGAAACGTAGGGGGGGAGGAGGGGGTATATACAAAATAAAAATAAGTTAAAAAACAAATAAATCGTTTTGATAAAGAAAAGCAAAATATAAAATCGCTGTCTTTTAAATGAAATTAAATAAATTTTAATAAAATTTAAAATAATAAGTAACAACGTTATTGTTTTAACTTTTATTAAATTTTGTTAAATTTTATACAACAGCCATACTTTTAAAGTCCTGTAAGCAAAAACTGTTTTGACTAATTTATCTTAATTCAATAATATTTATATTTAGAGTCGAACGACGCGCGTTTAGTCATCTTATAGTCTACTTGTAGTCATCTCTTCCACGGAAAGAGGAAAGGAAATTTTTGATTTTTTTTAAAATGGAAATTCCAAATTCATTTATAACTATACCTAAATAAGGTATTCGCGATATTTCAATTACATCAAAAACTGCAACCTATATTTTCTACAGAAACCAGTTGAAGCGGCCGAAATGGAAGGAAATCCGGAATTTCTCAAAAGTATTTTTATACGTGAACCTTTAAAAATAATTCATGTGTGTTTCGTACATGTTTACGAATGCTTTAAAATCATTAAATACTAACTTTAATTGTTTAGGTATAAATGCTAAATATCCACCAATTTGCGAACATACTTGGCTTTCATACAGAAAGCTATTAACAAATTCATCACAGACAAGTCCAATGATTCCAGATGTATTTGAATTTCTATTATATTTTCCTAATGAATTACTAAATTCCTTAATTTTAAGTTTAGTTTAATGAATTTGGCTCAAGATACTAGTTTTGTATGTGGCAGTCTAATGCTAAAAACAGGCAAACACAGCATTTCTTTTATGAAATTGCGATTTATTTCAATATGCAAATTCAACGCACGCTAATTTTATTTCGTTTTTACATGAAAATTTTAACTGCAGCACCCTGATTCTCTAAAAAATAAGGGGATCGGTACGTAATCCCTCATTTCATAATCTCAGCTACAAAATCTCCTATTTTTAAAAAAATCTTCTGATTACAAAATCTCTTAACTACAAAATCTCCTAATTACAAAATCACCAAATTATAAAATCTCCTAATTACAAAATCTCCTAAAACCTATCCTTTTGAATAATTGTGTTTCGGGACGGCAGCGACATATGTGAACACGCACATACCGTATTTTTCCTGTCACACACCCACACGGACACACACACATTCGTGTGTGTTAACGATGGGGATAGACCGTAGTCACGGGGAGGTCGACTTTTATCTCACCCAATTCCTTACAGGCCAAGGATGCTTTCGAGCGTATTTGTGCATATTTAAAATTGAAAACAGCTCGGAATGCCCTTATTCTGTTGGGTTGGCTGAAGACGTTGAAGACGTATTTTGTCATTGTCCCAGATTCGACGATCCGAGGCAAGAAATGTTTGAAAAGCTTCAAGTGCAAGCAAGCCCGGACAATTGTGTTAAGCTCAATAAATACCTGATGGTGGTACCAGGAGGACAAGGGATACAGTGGCGAGGGTCTGGGGTGTTTTAGTGGGTAGACGAATTGAGGAGTCCCACACTCCCTAGTTGCTCACCCAGCGGTTCGTAAATGAACTTTTTCCCCAGATTCTTAAAAAAAATAAAATAAAAAAAACATGCACCCAACACACACATACACCCACACACGCAATCACTTTTCTCTTAATTATAAAATCTCTCATAAAATTTTCCCCGTAAATATATGAAATCACGTGATTTCATATATTTACGGGGACAATTTTATGCGAGATTTTGTAATTAGGAGATTTTATAATTAGGAGATTTTGTAATTAGGATTTTTTGTAATTAAGAATTTTTGTAGTAAAGATTTTGTAAAAGAGATTTTGTAATGAGATATTTCGTGCCCAACCCAAAAATAAGATAATGTGTAGACGTGTAAACTCGTAAAAAGCAAACCTTACATTTATGAGTTTGGAATTTTTCGATATTATTTTAGTAGTAAGTCAAATCGAGAAATTGCGCTGTGTGGATATGTGACGAAGAAAAAATTGTAAGAGAATTTGGCTGTGTTAGTATAATTGTGGTACAATCAATCAGTCCAGTCGCCGCGGCCTGATGAGAAGATTGATTTTTTCATAATCATAATCTCATCAGTTCGAAACTGGATTAAATTCTCTTACAATTTTCGGAAATATTAACTTGAAATAAATTAAAATTTAGAAATATAAAACCGTATATTTTAGTTGTGTTCATCATTTGGAAAATTTAGGTTTCAATTATCATTATTACGGTTTTGAGATTGAATTTGTGGAGTAATTTAAAAAATCATATTGACTAAAAGTCTTAGGAAAACTTTTAAGAACTTACATATGCATAAATAATGTTACAAATAAAAATATAAAAATAAAAAATAATTTCGTTTAGACCTCTAATTTGGATGAAAATAAATGTACATTTGATGAACTATAGAATATGTTTTGTTATTTAGTAAAACATATCGATGGCTTAATTATCAAAAACATAACCCACATTTGTAAAATTTTTTGGAAACTCGCAAAGGAATATTATTTAGTCATTGTGTAAATTTTAATTAGTTAAATAAAATTGAACCGTGATATATTGTGATTCAACCTAATATAATAACACAGAAAATTACAATATGTTATTTTCTGTATTTTAGCATAAATATGACATTTTTGAAAAAGTGTGGGTTAGGCTCGTTATTAATTAAGCCAGCGATACATATATTTATGTATAGTATAGTATGTATATAAATATGTATATGATATCGCCCCTCTAGTAATGAAACAGCGTATAAGAAAAATGGTAATTTTAAAATAATTCGCATTTAAATGTTTTTTGAAAAAACTTTTTGAAATAAAATGTTTTATTTTATAGAAAATTAAATTTTCACTCGTAATACAACTAGTGCTCAATTATTATCGATAATTTTTTACGAGTTAAAACCGCGCTGAAAATTCAACGAGTGCGCAGCACGAGTTGAATTATCTGCGTCGGTTTTAACGAGTAAAAAATTATCGATCATTAATTACAGCACGTGTTGTATTTAGTAAGAGAATACAACTTTCCCGTCAGCGATTGAATCACAATTCATTCAATCATTTGTGTCATGTTGTATGCAAATTATTTGACTAGCTTTTGTTTGGATGGCTTTTCCTTTGGTGTGTATAAAAAATTCAATCATAATAAAAGGAAATTGAAACACAATTACAAATTTAGAGATAATTGTTTAGGATTTTCTTGTTGCTATGGTGAAATTTATAAAATTATCGCGTTGCTATGGTGAAAATCGTAAAACTATCGCTATAATAATGTGTTGTGGTACGTATTTTGCATGGCAATCTAAATATTATTGCTGTAATAATCGCTTTTTCGTAAAATTTCCCATGGCATATTTTGTGAAAGTTGTATTCTCTATAAAATAAAACATTTATTTCAAAAAAAAATTTCAATAAACATTTAAATACGAATTATTTTAAAACTATCATTTTTCTTATACGCTGTTTCATTACTAGAGGGACGGTATGATAGCTGGTATCACATCCCGCAGTATACTTCATTAATTGATATGATAACAACTATCACAGCATCTGATGGGCTTTATCATATAAGCATAGTAAATTCAATTAAATTATTGATAACAACTATCATAATATCTAATTGTCTTTATCAGCTCCAAATGATAAATTCAATTATATTATTGATACGATCCATCACAATAGCGATATATGTAATCATGAATATGGTTAATTCAATAATATTTGCATAATAACGTGCATAAATTACTTATAGACACAATCATTATAAATAATTGTATACATCAAGGTATGATTTTCTTAATCATTGCATCTAATCATAAATATGATGGTCACTTTTATGATCAGCTCAATCATATTTTTTCTCTGAGTGAGCGACCAATCGTCTAGCTTCTCCCGGGCATGTTCTAGTTTCTCAAACTTCTGTAGGCATCCAGGAAAAGTCAAACTTGTACTGATTTTTAGATAATATTCAATCAGAACGTTAAATTTATTCGTGCCAATGCAAAATTCCGGAAGAACCAAAAAAGATAATAATTTCAACACAATTTAAATATTTTATTTAAGAAATCGAACTCCAACCAAAATAACATGGCTCAAAAAATCTCAAGGACTTAATTTAACCTATTTAAGATTAAAAACTTTTTAGAAGAACTTTTTTTATTGGCTTAACATCTCCACATCGAACATGTGGGCCATGTTTCATTTTAAAAATGATCCTCCAGCCCAACCTTATGTTTTATAATTTAAACTACATTTATCGAATTTAGAAAATATTTCAAATAAAAAATGTCACAAAATCCAACAACAAATTTGAGTGTTCCATTTTTGGGTCTTAATTATGAAGGTATTCTACTAAAGTTCTATGCGAGCTTTCAAACACTTCATTAGTCCGCGGGTGGTAAGCAGTAGTTTAAATTTTCTTTGTTTTTAGTATTTTGCAGAGATTTTTAAATATTTTACTCTAAAAGTTTGTCCTTTGGTCTGTTAATATACAAAGCGGTACGCCGAATGGACAAACAAAGTTCTGTAAAAATGTTGTCGCAATGGTTTCAGATGGTTCCAGATTTTTTATTGGGACAGCCAAGGAATACTTCAACAAATCATCTTGAATTGTTAAAATATATAGACTGTTATTGTAAGAAGGATTTAAAGGTCCAACGATATCTAAAAATATTCTTTCAAATGGTCGCTATTAGAATTTTGTTGAGTTGATTTACTTGATTTTAAGAGACTAGATGATTCATGTATAGGACTTATTATTTTTTCAGTTGGCTAATTCAAATTTGTTTGCTCAATATTTATTTTGGACTTGGATCAAGTAATGACGTTGACGTTAATTTGACCGACAGAATCTAACGAAATTCTGCTCAAGGCATCCGCATTTACATTGTACTTTCCAGCCTTATATTTTACGCCGTAATCAAATTCATCCAACTCTATTCTCCAGCGCATAAGACGAGATGACAAGTTTTTTGATTTATTTAACCATAGTAATGGTGTCGGTGATTATACTAAATTTTACTCCGTAAAGTTGCCGTCAGAAACATTTGACAGCAAAAAAAATTGCCAGCAGTTCTTTTTCTTTCCACAGTTGAATAATTACGCTCAGCCTTATTCTGGTTTACATAAGCTTCGGGCATGTCATTATCGCTTTTCCTCTGTGAAAGAACAGCTCCTAGAGCAAAGCTGCTTGCATCAGTCGTCACATAAAATCGTTTGGTAAAATTTGGGTACTGGCAAAAGGCATTCCAAACAAAAGGTGTATCCTCCTTCAAGAGTGCATTAAGAGGTTGAGAAAGTTCGGCAAATTTTTCTATAAATCGATGATAGTAACCAATAAGGCCAATAAAGGATTTAACTTGTTTTGGTGTTTTAGGAACCGGAAAATCTTGTATTGGGTTTATTTTTGAAGGGTCTGCCATGTAGTCCTGATAATACATTATTCATAATTCTTTGAAATGTCACGGGTGCCCCTTTCAATCCAAAGGGTATTCTCGTAAAGTGGTAATATCCCATTTAGGTACTGAACGCTGTTTTTGATCTGTCATCTTCACAGAGGGCAATCTGATGGTAACCATCTGCCAGGTCCAAAGTAGTGAAATATGCTGCGTCACCCAGTTGGTCTAATATATCGACAATATTTGGAAGAGGGAAAATATCATCCACGGTTATTTCATTTAGTCGACGAAAATTCACAACCACACGCCATCGTTTATTGCCATTATTGAATTTTTTCGGGACCACAAGTAAAGGAGAATTAAAACAACTACATATTGCTATTTTCTATTATACCCTGTTCAAGCATTTTATTCACTTGAGCGTTGATTTCGGCTTTAATTGACTGTGGAACTCTATATAGCTTTACGTTTACGAGTTGCGATTCCGGTTTAAGAGGAATACGGTGACATCCAGCATTTGTACTAGTTAGTTGGTCACCAGGTAGAAAATATGTTTAATGTAATTAAATTTAAACTTGAAGAGTATGATGGACGTAAATGGTTTAGTTCGAAGTGAGATAGATTGAAGATTTACTTGTCCTGAACCCGAATCGCTACATCCTTTAATTTTAGATTGGATCCGTTTGAGTTTTCCGTGTTTTCTAAATTCGGTTGCTGTGGATGATTTCTTTGTTCATTAACCCTTTTTCTAGAATGACATATACTAATATGATGACCCAATTTTTTACAGTCAGAGCATTATACGAAAATGTAATTAATTCGTGAGGTAGTACCTGTTTGAAAAGCATAATATGGTCTAAATTATGAATTACGATTTGGTTGACTTGTATTGTTAGAATGATTGATGTAACCCAAAGTCGAAGTAGTTGGATTTCGACTGTAGCAAGTTTTTGAACTATGCGGCCTAATTTCGAACATATTTGACATTTTTTTTTATTATGAGGAGTTATTTCAGGTTTGGCAGTTTTAATTTTATTAGTTAAACTCAAATTTTCTTTTTCAATGGCTTTGGCGATAGCGTCTTTTAAATTGTCCAATCTACAATTGTAGAGCTTTTACTATTAACCTAACTGGATCTCTAAGACAGTCTGCAAAAGACCTCAAAGCCGTTTTGGAATTAATAAGTTGAATATTTTTAACTAGTTGGCCTGCACCGCATCAATACCGAAAGGTGATTTGTTTAATTCTGCTAACAATTTTTAATTTTAATCGTAAAGTCATATCGTTGTCGACCTTGAACCAGTTCTACTTGCACATGTTCAAAAACTCAAACAGTATAAAATTTTGATTTTAGGTCGATCTGTAAATCTTTCCATGTAGTATATGTGTTAGTTAATACAGTTTCATTGTACGCTTCTTCCTCCTGAATACTATATTACAACAGTGAATAAATCGATGAAAATTATCTGAAGTTCCATTAAACTTAGGAATTAATTTAAAAGCATGGTCAAAATAAAATTTCATGTTGGATATATGCAAATCCTTTGTTTTATGGTTAAACTATGAACACTTTTTAGCTGAAGGTTCCGTTAACTCAATGAATATATTTATTAAACAAACTCATATACTGTAATTTTAACTTTACTCCATTTAAAGGAGATTCTAATAAATTGTCATTTAATTAGAAACTTCGAAGCTCACAGAAGAATATAATTTAAGATTTGCCAAAATAAGTGTCTGCCAGTCATGAAATTTTACAAGAATGTTCCTCTTCTATAAAATCTTTTAAAACAACATTTACTAAAAAGCATATAAAGCTAAGCCAAAATTGCAAAAACTGTAAAAATATTTATTATTTCTCCTGAAATTTTGATCAATATTTAGGAGGCCACCTAATTCACGATATGAATCTAAGTAAAAGCTCTATGCTAAGAATTCTGGGTTGCTAAATCGGAATATAAAGAAAAAATAATCCATTCTTTTCCATTTTTGATAAATTTAGTTTAAATCTTAAAGTTATTAGCATCCAAAAAAAATAAGCTCAAACCTGTCTCTATTCGAAAGCTTTCTAGAACATTATTAGTATTCTAATATTTCGCTACAACTGTACCAAAATTGGATCTACAATATATAAATTTTAATTTCAGAAATTTTAGATCCGATAAAGCTTAACGACATTTTTTTTAGAAATATGTCAAAGCAACCTTGATTATACAAGCCATAATCTAAAAAACGAAGCTTTTATAAGGGAATTAGAAACGACGAAAAAACCAAAATTTCCATAGTAAAACACATAAAACATATGGGAAATCACTTTTTTTCCTAAGACAAATTTGTAAATGAAAACGTTGCAAATTCTTAATTATGATTTCTGGAATATTTTCATAAATGTTTGAATTTCAACATATATAAATCTCGTTTAAGTAAATCGTTTTCATTTTCTTGTAATAACTGATTTATTTAAACCAAAATATAAAAAAAAGTTCATAACAACAGCTTTTTGGTCAAATTAAAATAGAAAAGCTTACTACAAAACGTGTGCATTAAGTCAATATACATAGATGGCAGTGGGTAGCAAACATTTTGAAAAATCGTACCAAAAATTGCCACTTGGGGAAATTTGAGTTCAAAAATTGTAGGAAAAGCAAAACAAATTCACAAAATATTTAAGAACGTGTCATAATTTTGTGATTAAACAATCTTTTTCGTATTTTTCTGTATAAATCTGAGACATCTAACGTACACTAGTGAAACTAAAGATAAATTTAGCAAGTATTATTTTAATTTGTCAGCGCCAACTTTGATGTATTTTTCAAAATGAAAGTTCGAAAAATATATTTTAGAAACAATTTAATTTTAATATTTCTGCAATTAATATTTACTTAATACCAATATACACTTCTTGTATATTGCTGCTAAAGATATGTAGAACACATTTGTATAAACATTTTGTAACATTTTTGCTGTTTTCATTGAAACACTTGAAGCTAAAAAACACCATTTTTACTATGGATTCCTATGGAAATTAATGAAAAGTTATACCACTAAAAAAGCTTCGAAAAAATACGTCATAATGATTATGGCTCTATACTCTAGAAGGCTCTGAATATGTCCGTAAGCTTTTCAAAAGCTTTTAAAGGCTTTTTAAAAATTATCAATGTCTAAAGTAATCAATTTCATAATTATTGCTATATTAATTCCAATTACACAAATTTTGTACTTGCAAAAGCTTTCCGAAAAATTATTCACTCTGTCCTTAAATTTTAAAATTTCTTATTTAATAAAATTTTGAACACTTTTAAAATGTTTATTGAACAGTTTCATTGCAGATGTAACATAATGTGCTTGATAAGTCATATTTTAAACTTAAAAGCTTAAATTCAAACATTTTGATTGTGAAGCTTTTTAAAAGATTCTCTAACGCGGTTTTGACTATACCTAATTGCTATAAATTCACCAAGCTTTTTAAGGTTTAACGAAATATGAAATAGAGTCTCTTAATTTTTTATATTTTGAGATCGCTTAATTTTTGAATATATGAATCAAATTAAAAGTTCTGTGATAAGATTTGCTAAATCAATTATGCAAAATCTTGCAGATATTTGAATATTTTAAAATTGGTTGAAATGGTAAATACCAAAGGGGTAAGTTTTAATTACAATAAGGTTCAGAAAAGAATTTTTTTTGACGGATTCTGTTAACATAATTTTAGAAAGCACTGAATAGTAAGAATTAAGCTTGCATACTTTTATTTAGAATGTTTGAGCAATTTTGAATTATTTGAATTCCTAACTAATCTGAATTAAGTCTAATTTAGCTAATTTTGAATTTACTGAGCCGTATTCAACTTAGTAATTCTAAATTGAGGTCGCATAATGTTACTTTTAAACCCCTCCAGTAAGATGTATTGCTTTGACGGCACTGAAAGCTATCTCAAATTATATATTTCTCTTTAAGTACTAGGACACTTACTAGCTGCAAGTTTCGAAACCTCATTAACTTTATTTTCAGTATTAAAATATGGAACAAACAAAGTTCTGTAATTTCAACTGTTTTTAAATGGATATAAGAGCTTTAAAGTGTAAGCTTTTAGAATGATGATTAGACAATGGTTAGTTTTAGATTAAAATGTGAGTTTTGTTAATTAGAATGTTAGAAATATTTAGGGTAAATTAACATTATTTTAGACACCAAAAAGCTAATTTAATTACACATTACCCACATTACCACAAAATGTTAACTTTAAAAAAAATGTTAAAATTGGTTTCTAAAATTTTTCAAACACTTGTTCTTGTAAAGCAAAGTTTCTAGTGAAATTTAATTTAAGAGTTTGTCTGTTATGACAAATTTCAAGACCTCTTCCTCAAGTTAACGTCTGTCCAAAAAACTGAAAAATTATTTATTATTATTACTATGATTCTAACTACGAATTCGCTTAATGTAGAATATGAGTTCAAATAAAACTTCTCAGAGCTGTTCAGTGTAAAGTTCCACCGTTTTCAAAATTTTAAATTTGTTTGTTTTTAAAACTAAGCTCAAATCTATCTCTATTGATAAGCTTCATGCATATTATTAGTTGGGATTCTAATAAGCTGGCTTTCATAAAGTTTGTCTACATCTAAAACAAAATTGCATCTAAATTGTTCCGATTTCAAAAATTTTGTACGTAAGCGTTGGTGTAAACCCTAAAATAAATGCTTTGTGATTATTCGAAATTTTATTATAAAATCATAGATTCAAGTTGCGCCAATTTTAAGTTGGAAGTGCTTCCCGCAGCCATTTCTAATTTAAAACAAATTTCCAACACTTTTAAAATGCAATGATTTCTTTTACGCAAATAATTGAAATTTTTTTTAGACGGGAACCTGGGTTTACTACTAAATCCTGGTTATCAAAAGACTGGTCTCAAAATTCTGGTTCTCAAAAGCCTGGTTTTCAAAATCCTGGTTTTGAAAACATAGTTATTTTTAAAAACCTGGATTTAAGAATTATCAGGTCCAGTTTTTAGCAGTCAGTCTCAGCAAGTAATTTTAAGCTGGATTGTGTTGCTAGTAGAATAATTTTTTGGCCTTCGAAACTTTTTTCCGAAAGCACAAATTTTTCTCCTTCCAGATATTTAATATTCTCCGGAATATTAATGTCTAAAAGGTTGTCGGGCTCTCTAATTTCACTAAGCCTTACCCGAGTAATTTTTTGTTATTGGGCGTGCATATTTGGCAAATATATCCTATTTTCGCTATTGCATTCAACAACGTTGTTGTGAATAACCTTCAATCCAATCGGAGCTTACGTTACAATGATTTGATGGACACACCTAAAAATCACACACCCGCCGCTTTGACATCCTCCATGCGGAACTATCGTTAGACATTACTTCACATGGAGCTGACTAGCCATTTGGCTCTTTATTCTCCCCGTAGCGCCTCAATCTTAGGTTGAGTTTATCACCGCTATCTAATCACGGCATGTTATTCTTCCCTTGCACGCTCTAAGCGCCTCAGCTCGTTCAGTACCACTGTCGCCATATGACTTACAGCATTCCATCCTTTATTAGAATCAAGCATTAATTGCGTTTTGTTTTGTGGTGTCGGACGCTGCCTCAGGACAGCTGACATTGGGACAGCTGGCATTGGAAAAAACTGTGCTCCACATCTTCTTGTGTATTATTTCAAACAGGACAATCTGGAGTATCAGTGTGCTTGAACTTGTACAGGTATGCACCAAACCAACCATGCCCACTTAATAGTTGTGTCCACTTAACAGTTGTGTTGACTTTGCCGTGATGCCTATTTAGTCATTTTTCGATGGATGGTATGAGACGGTAAGTCCAGCGACCATTTTCGGAGCTATCAGCTATCCCATTGTCTTTGCCATTCTGTCATTGTTGAAGCGCGTTCTAGTACTCTGCTTCCTGGTTGCTCACGATTAGGGTACCATTTCTTCCTTTCTTTCGCGAGTAGTTCAATTGGGATCATCCCCGCAATAACGAGTGTCGCATCAGTAGATACTGTGCGAAGACCACATATCACTCTTAGAGCACTTAGGCGATACACCGATACCAGTGTGTGTCTATATGTTTCGAAGTCCATCGCATCACCCCATATAGGCGATCCATAGATAATGATGGAGGTTACTACGTTTACCAGCTGCATTCTACGACACTGTCTAGATTCTCTCCAGTATTGGGCATAATACGAGAGAGAGAGAGCTGCAGATTCACTGGCAGCTTTTCTGCTCACTATCCTTAAGTGCTCCCTAAAATATAAACGTGAATCTATTTCCACACCCATATATCGTAATGAGAGCTGTGAGTGGGTTAGGATTCCACCTACATCAATTGTTATGGTTTCTTTCACCTTTCTACTGGTATCTAAAACTGCTTCGGATTTATGATTAGCAAGTTCCAGCCCAAATGACTTATCTTATTATAATTATGGTCTTCAACCAACTATGGTCGCGAAACCCACAATTTCTACATCATCAGGTACACGGAGTCTCAGGATACCATCGTACATGATATTCCACAGTAGGGGCCCCAAAGTAGATCCTTAAGGATCACCACCTATAACATTTTATGTCATCACATCGTCATCAGTATCATATGTCAGCACTTTACCATTAAAATAGTCTGTAATGAGACTTCTTAAGTACATTGCTACTTGGAATGCCTGCAGTGCATTTAGGGTACAACTCCATTTGACCGAGTGGAATGCGTTCTTCACATCCATGGTGATCACAACACAGTACTTTGTTGAGCCTCCTTTCCATCTTTTCCCATCTGTTACGTTCTTAGCTATTTTAATGACGTGTTGGATAGCGCCCGATGTTGATCCAGCCTTCCGAAACCGTACTGGTTCTCAGCGAGTTCCCCAGTCTTTTCCAAAGCTTCCTCCAATCGGCTGTATATGATTCTCTCTAGTACTTTACAGCCGTATCATACATAATGGTCGGTAGAAGGATGGTTCACCCGGTTGGTTTCAATTTTTTCCCAACAGGACCAGACGCTGTGTCTTCCATCGTTCGGGGAAAACTCCCTCTCTGAGACAGGAATTATATAGTTCCTTAAACTCATCCGATCTGGCCTGAATTGGAGCCTTTAGTGTGGTATTAGGGATGTTGTCAGGTCCAGAAGCCTTTGAATTCCCAAAACATTGACAAGCGTTGATGAGCTCTTCTGTTGATACCTGCGGTATTATTTCTTCCATGCCAGGTACTCGAATCATGTCAGAGATCACATCATCTTGCTGCGGAAACAGAGCAGTTACAATTTGGCGTAATATCCCCCATGCCTCCCCCATGAGTCACGATTCACCGCTTCGCATAGTTCTTTCCAGCACTGGCGTTTCCTTACTTTAATGGCTTGCTTAAATTTATCCCGAGCATCCAGGTAATTGTGGTGTAGGCTAGAATAGATCTCTGTACCCCAAGCATGTTAATGTCTTCTCCTTGCATTAAGGCATTTCCGTCGCAATTGTGCAATCTGCTCAGTCAACCAGTATGCCGGTGTACGACGATTATCTAGCAGCCTTTCTACCATAGTTGAACTGCAGGCGCTGGTGATTATATTCATAATCTGGGCCGCTTTTGTATTGGCACACCCCGTGAGGTTCGGTTTATCTAACAATAGCATAAATAGGTCCTCTTCAAACGTATTCGCCTTCCAGCCCGCCGATTTCCGTAAACCTTTTTTCCGTTTACTTTCCACAGCCAGTTCTATTTGGAAAAGTATGGCTTGGTGATCGCTATGCGTATAATGTTCACTGACTTCCCATTTGGCCAATGCTCTCATCGAATGTAAGGTCAATTACGGAGGCGGAGCCACCTTTACGGAAGGTCGGTGTATCACCAGTGTTGAACAGCACAACGTTCCTCTTTTATTTGTTTCTTTGCTGCCTGATGTAGTTGCCCAGGCATTGTAGTCACCAGCAATGATAACAGGGCTTCGCATTCGGACATCACCGACCAGTTGGTCCAAGAAGTATTCAAACTCCTTAGTTGTAGCGCTAGGTGATGCATAGCAGCTATAGATTTGTAAACCGTCAACTTCTACTCGCACGAATCCTGTGGTGGCATTATTATTGTTCTCCTGTATGGTACATCTGTTACAGGTCCATATGGCAGCTTTACCAGTATGATCGGTTGCCCAATTGAGTCCCTCCATATTTTTGTATTGTTCGCACAAAACGGCGACATTTATTCTTGTTTCACGCACAGTTTGGACCAATACGTTCTGTGCAACTTTACAATGGTTTAAGTTGAGCTGGAGAAACTTCATTATTGACGTGCTCTTCTAAGTGCCACCATGTAAGCCGGGCACCGGCCACACCCTGCTATGTGATTATGGTTCGTCCTTCACTAGCAAAGCATACAACTCGCTTCTTCCTTGCATTCTTTTACTTTGTGACCATTTCCTCTGCATTTGTAGCAAGAGACTAGAACGATCAATATCACTTCTACATGACTTGGCCATATGTCCATACTGCCAGCATTTAAAACATCTTAAGGGCAACGTTTTTTTACGTAAACGACAGACCACCCATCCAATTCGTACCTTTCCGTCATTTTTCATCACTTTGGCTGTCGAGATTGGTGTTCTTCGAATTTAAAAATTCAGTAAGTGTTCTACAAATGTCATAAATTCTTTATTTCTTATAAACTCTTTAAAGTCGATAAATTCTATAAATTTTAAAATCCAATAAACTCTATAAATTGAACCAATTCTGTAAGCTTAAAACTTCAGTAGGTTAGGTTAGGTTAGCTGAAGTGTCACAGAATTTATCCCCTTACCCTTATTGGAACCATTTAAAGAAAAAAAAAAATTAGAAACCCACCTCCCATTCAGTCGCGGGTTTAGGAAATACGTAGTGCCAGGCAAGTTTAGTTCTTCCACCGCCTAGTGAGTGAATAAATACCAAAAGCTCTATCATGATCTCCCCTTTTCCGGATTTCATTGCTTTCTTTAGTAATTTTGAAGATCTTATAGCGAAATGTGATGCGTGACTTATTCTGCTGGCCTAAAATATGCTAGATATTCCTTGACTGCTTGGACAAGATTCTCTTTGCAAGCTTTTCACAGCGCATTAATTATTAACAGCTCTATAATTCTAAATTTAATTTTCAATTAACGAAAAATGTTGAAGATAACATTTTCTGTTTATCAAAACCCAATATTTAATCTAGTAACATAATTGATTATATAAACACACAAACGTTAACTAACATCATAACTACATATAACACTAACTTTATGGTGAAAAATATTAATTTCAAATTCTTGCTGTACAAACCACATTATTTATAATTCTTATATAGGCGGCAAACAAAATTTCATCATACCTACATGTTGCGATAATTTTACATTCCCTAGAAAAACTATTAAGCTTGAAAGGTATAAAAATGTAGGTTACATCAATCAAATTTTAACTATCAGCACACGAGTATGGAAGGAACACATGTAGTGAGGGTAAAAGATTATCGCCCTATAAAAATATTCATACATACTGTGTTTATATGTTTACACAAACATACTAAATATGTATACATAAATAAATCACGCCTTAACATCTCACGAAAATACATTTATTTCACATTCAACCCGAAGAACAATTTATTTGTCATTTATTTTCTATTTTCCATTTAAATAAAAAATAAATAAAATGAATTTTCTATTTTATGTTCGTTGAAATTTTCGTTAAATTCGACACACACACAAACGTATATTATAAATAAAACAGTTTACATGTACACAAACCAAAGTGAAAGCCTCAAATCCAACAAAATCTTTACAAATGTCAAACCGATTTCGTTTCCAAATTTTATTTTTTATTTTTTAGGTTAATGTGAGAAATTTTTTCATAATTTGACAGTTTTTCATTTCCTTGTCGTCTATTATATTTTTGTTTATGATTACAAATGTGATATGTTCGTAATACGATTTTTCAGGCGCAAATACAATTTAAAGTTGATATTACAACAACAATAATCTGCATATTATCTACTTTAACATTTTATTAATAAAATATTTAATGTTATTGATGGCGAAATAATGGTCTATAGATAAGACCTATCAATCAATCAATCATTTTTAATGCAAAAAAATTCCAATTTTTGATGAAAATTAATTTTAATTTCACTTTTGAGAGTTCGTCAGTGATTTTTCATGAACATTATTGCGCTTCTGTGTATATACAGAGTTTATTTATTATAATTTTTTAAGAACCATTAATAATCTCAAATTTTTTTATGTGTAAGTAATTCATGCGGCCCTCAGTGGACCAGGAAAATAATTGATTTAATTGATATTAAAATGCTTACAAAAAAAAAAAATATTTTATAGAAGGTACATACAAACTAAAATTTACGATCAAATATATAACTTTAAATATTACTATCATTAAAAACAACAATATTCTATGTTATAAAAATAAAGTTATAAAATAATTAACGTAAAAATATGCTTAAATTTACAACGAGCTTTTAAGGAAAACTGTAATAAAAATATTAAAAGCTAAATGTATAAGGAAAGTTTCGTCTGTGGTGCAGTTTTTATTTCATTATGACGGCAATAAAAAATACAGAGCAGAGCAAAAAATGACAATTCAATTAGCAAAAAAGTAAATAAAATAACTGCACACTATTTTATTATACAAAATAATAATAATTTTAAAATATAAAAATTAATAAACTTTTATTAAAGCTTTTATGTCTACTTGTTGGTTGATACAAGAAAATTTTCTTAATTGAACTTTCATATACATAGACGGTATATGTACATTATGTTTAAATAGAGTAGACAAATTTTAGTACTTTAGGATGCATTGCATATAGATACAATATATACTGTTTGTTTTTATGGCATATTTATATTTAGGTCAAAGACACATTAGATTTACATACCTGGCTGCAAAACGTCTGTTTGTTTGTACGTGATAATTTTTAAAACTACAGAATCGACTTTAATGAAACTTTCACCATTGGCTAGGTTCTGGCTCACGAAAGTTTCCGAATCTACAGAATATTAAAATCGCGGTTGCGAACTTTTATAAATTTAGTACAATTTGTAAGAGCTGGTGGTTTATTTTCTAAAAACTTTCTAAAAACTGTTTTACTGAATTAAGCGGCCATTTTGCAGTATTCTTTGGTATTATTAAAATCGTTTAGATTATTAAATCTCTTTGAGACTTGTATAGTATGTGATTAGGCTTAGTGTGGACAAGATATTGTGGATTATTCTACATTTTCTGAAATTATTCCGTCTTCAACAAACCAATCGTTTACAGTAGCAACGAATCGTTTTAAATTTTATCTATGATGTAACAACTCCTGACCAAGGGTGGCGGTATAGAAATAAAATCTTTTATGGATTTTTTGTAAACCTGGCAGTTTTAGGTTCTTAAATATATCGAATTTGCTAAAAGGTCTAAAAAGCTTAAATTTTTTATTATGGCAGATTAAGGTTTTAAATTAAGTAGGTTAGTTCTCAAATCTGACATATTGGGTGTGTTTGATAATTCGCACGATGCGGTGTAGTGTACAATAATTTCTTTATTTCACCAATAGGAAATAAATCAAAGGGACAAGGAAAACAGTAGGCACTACACCGTGCCGTGCGAATTATCAAGGTAGTCCGTTTAATTTTTAAATCTGACAGAATAAATTTTTACATCTGGCAGATCTAATTCTTAAATCAGACAAATTAAATTCTCAAATTGGGGAAGATAACTTTTAGCTGGTCTGTAAATCTGTCGGATTAATTTCTTAAATATGGCAGATTAAGACTGACAGATTAAGTTCATAAATCAGGTCGATTCAATTCTTGAATCATACAAACTAAGTTGTTAAATCTGGTACTTTAAGTTCTTTAATTTGACTAATAAACTTTTTAAATTTGGCAATTTAACTGTTGGCAACTTTGAAAACCTGTTAGATTTAGGTTCTTAAATATGTCGAATTATATTCGTAAACCTGGTGGAATCAGTTTCTTAAATGTTGCGGATTAAGGTTTAAAATCTGGAAGACGAAGGCCTTTAACCATGTAGATACAATTTTTCAATCTGACAGATTAAGTTCTTAAACCGAACATATTAAATGCTTAAATCTGGCGGCAGATTAAGTTTTTAAATCTTGTAGATTATATTTTTAAATCCGATAGGTTAAGTTCTTAAATCAGACAGATTAGGTTCTTAAACCTGACGGACAAATCGGCCAGATTAAATTCTTAAATCTGCCAACAATATTTGTTGTGGAACAATAAGGACGAGACAGTTCTCAAAGTAACCGATACAAAGCCGCAGTCTTGAAAACGAACTAGGCGCAGCAATTTAGGTGGGCAAGGTCCAATGCTGGCAGACGATGTGTTTTGAGGTGAACAAAGATCCATTAAGTAGTAGAGGCTTATCACTCGCATAGCAAAATTGATCCAGAACCTATTACTAAACTTGTATAATATATATTTGGTGGTAGGAGTGCTGCCGTCGCTCCTGAAGATGGCTCGACTTGCTATGACAGACCTCTTCTTATGGTCGACAAGACAAGGAAGTGGTTGGAATACTTCTGAAACTCCGGTTAGAGTTTGATGCTCAAGCTGATGGCGACTTATCGCTAAGACAGCAAGGTTTCTGGAAAGGGCATTCTACTGCCAATATTATATGTAGTTAACGGACATTATCTGATGCAGCAGTTTTGGGTTTGGCTGGAGTAATTCCGATTGCTCTAGTGACTCTGGAAGATCGTTTCAGTGGGATAGAAATCACAGGAAGATGAACGGTCATGACTGCTTTGAAACCTATCTCTACAAAATGGGCAGATTAAGCTCTAGCTAGTGTCAATTCTGCCGGATAAGAGTATAGTGGATTCCTTTGGATGAAGTAGAGGGCTATATTCTACAGAAGAATAGCAACAGATAGTTGCGCGCCAATTTTAATTTAAATTTAAATTTGATATTTGATATTTTAATTTTAATTTTAAATGTTGGATTTCAATTGGAAATTAAAATTAAAATTAAAATATTAAGAGTGAAATATTGAAATTAAAAAATGAAAATTAAAATACAGAAATTAAAATATTGAAATTAAAATATTAAAATTAAAATATGAATTTAAAATATTAAAATAAATATATTGAAATGAAAATATTAAAATTAAAATATTAAAGTTAAAATATTGAAATTAAAATATGAAATTAAAGTATGAAAATTAAAATATTAAGAGTGAAATGAAAATATTAAAATTAAAATATTGATATTAAAATATTGAAATAAAATTTAAATATTCAAATTCAAATATTAAAATTGAAATATTAAAGTAGTTAAAATAAAAAAAAATTAATTAGTGAAATTAAAATATTAAAATAAACTGTTTAAATTCAAATATTAAAATTATAATATTAGGAGTGAATTGAAAATATTTAAATTAAAATATTAAAGTTATAATATTGAAATTAAAATATTGAAATTAAAACATTAAAATAAAAATATTAAAATAAAAATATTAAAATTAAAATATTGAAATTAAAATATTAAAATTCAAATATTAAAATTAAAATATTAAAATTGAAATATTAAAGTAGTTAAAATAAAATAAAATTTATTAGTGAAATTAAAATATTAAAATAAAATGTTTAAATTCAAATATTAAAATTAAAATATTTAAGTTATAATATTGAAATTAAAATATTGAAATTAAAATATGAAATTAAAATATGAAAATTAAAATATTAAGAGTGAAATGAAAATATTAAAATTGAAATATTAAAGTAAAAATATTGAAATTAAAATATTAAAATCAAAATGCTAAAATTAAAATAGTGAAATTAAAATATTAAGAGTAAAATTGAAATATTAAAATTAAAATATAAAAGTTAAAATATTAAAATTAATATATGAATTTAAAATACTAAAATTGAAATACAAAAATTAAAATAGGAAATTAAAATATTGAAATTCAAATATTAAAATTAAAATATTAAAATTAAAATATTGATATTAAAATATTAAAATTAGAATAATAATATTAAAATAAAAATATTAAAATTGAAATATTAAAGTAGTTAACATAAAAAACAATTAATTAGTGAAATTAATATATTGAAATTAAAACATTAAAATAAAAATATTAAAATTAAAATATTAAAATTAAAATACAAAAATTAGAATATTAAAATTAAAATATTAAATTTAAAATAGTAAAGTAGTTAAAATAAAAACAAATTAATTAGTGAAATTCAAATATTAAAATTAAAATATTAAAGTTAAAATATTAAAATTAAAATATTGAAATTAAAACATTAAAATTAAAATATTAAAATAAAAATATTAAAATTCAAATACTCAAATTGAAATATTAAAATTCAAATATTAAAATTAAAATATTAAAGTAATTAAAATAAAAAAAAATTAATTAGTGAAATTAAAATATTAAAATTGAAATATTAAAGTAGTTAAAATAAAAAAAAATTAATTAATGAAATTAAAATATTAAAATTGAAATATTAAAGTAGTTAAAATAAAAAAAAATGAATTAGTGAAATTAAAATATTAAAACTAAAATACAGAAATTAAAATAAAATTTTTAAATTCAAATAATAAAATTAAAAAATTAAAATATTAAGAGTAAAATTGAAATATTAAAATTAAAATATTAATATTAAAATATTGAAATTAAAATTTTAAAATTGAAATATTAAAGCAGTTAAAATAAAAAAAAATTATTAGTGAATTTAAAATATTAAAATCAAAATGTTAAAATTAAAATATTGAAATTAAAATATTAAATTAAAATATTAAAATTAAAAAATTAAGAGTAAAATTGAAATATTAAAATAAAAATATTAAAGTTAAAATATTAAAATTAAAATATGAATTTAAAATATTTAAATTTAAATACAAAAATTAAAATGTGAAATTAAAATATTGAAATTCAAATATTAAAATTGAAATATTAAAATAAAAATATTAAATTGAAATATTAAAATTAGAATAATAATATTAAAATAATAAAATAAAAATATTAAAATATGAATTTAAAATATTAAAATAAATATATTGAAATGAAAATATTAAAATTAAAATATTAAAGTTAAAATATTGAAATTAAAATATGAAATTAAAGTATGAAAATTAAAATATTAAGAGGGAAATGAAAATATTAAAATTAAAATATTGTTATTAAAATATTAAAATAAAATTTTAAAATTATAATATTCAAATTCAAAGATTAAAATTAAAATTTTAAAATTAAAATACAGAAATTAGAATATTAAAATTAAAATATTAAAATTCAAATATTAAAGTAGTTAAAATAAACAAAAATTAATTAGTGAAATTAAAATATTAAAATTAAAATATTAAAGTATATAAAATAAAATATGATTAAGTAGTGAAATTAAAATATTAAAATTAAAATATTAAAGTAAAAATATTGAAATTAAATTTTAAAATTGAAATATTAAAATTAAAATATTAAAGTTAAAATATTAAAATTAAAATATGAATTTAAAATATTAAAATAAATATATTGAAATGAAAATATTAAAATAAAAATATTAAAGTTAAAATATTGAAATTAAAATATGAAATTAAAGTATGAAAATTAAAATATTAAGAGTGAAATGAAAATATTAAAATTAAAATATTGATTTTAAAATATTGAAATAAAATTTTAAAATTAAAATATTCAAATTCAAATATTAAAATTATAATACAGAAATTAGATTATTAAAATTAAAATATTAAAATTGAAATATTAAAGTAGTTAAAATAAAAAAAAATTAATTAGTGAAATTAAAATATTAAAATTCAAATATTAAAATTAAAATTCAGAAATTAGAATATTTTTTTTTTTTTTTTTTTTTTTTATTAAAATAAATTGTATTTATTTATTTAATGTTATTACAATCTAGTCTCCTGGACTAATGAGCAATTTGTTTCTGACTTAATTTATTAACTTAATATTAATCTATGGCTTCTTCCCATTGGCGTTCCATAGAGTCTGGTAAATTGAATTAAACCACATCTTTGTAGTGGGCTTTACACAGCACAATGGTGTTTAAGCTAACAATTACACCAACTCAAAAGGTTTGGTTCTTTTAAGTCTGCGTGTTAAATTCGTGTTGCTTAGAAGCTGAGTTGCCTCAATGTTCACATGATGCCGGAGCCTCTCTTCATGTCTCCGCGCTTTCTCCTGAATTTCATTTACGATGAGGTTCATTTTAAGGTCCCTATGGAGATCATTGTTCCTGACATACCAAGGTGCATCGACGATGTTCCTTAATACCATATTCTGAAATCTTTGGATGATATTTACGTTGCTCTGTTTGGTACACCCCCAAAGTTGAATACCATACGTCCAAACCGGTTTCAATATTTGCTTATAAAGTAGCAGCTTTTTGTATGTTGATAAAGAAGAGTTCCTTCCCATCAGCCAATACATCTTTCTGTATTTAATTCTTAGTTCTTCACTTTTCTTCTTGACATATGCTTTCCATCGCAGTTTAGCATCCAGGGTCATGCCGAGATACTTAGCTGTGTTCGCATACGGTACTATTTCTTGATTTATGGTAATCGGGATATTTTCGAATCGCCTGTTAGTGAAGTTGATGTGAACGGATTTAGTTTCATTTAGTTTTATTCGCCATCTTTTTGTCCATTTATAAATTTTAGTTATTGCTGATTGTAACTTTTGTGTTGACTCTTCGCTGCTTGTGCCAACAGCTAAGATCGCCGTGTCATCTGCAAAAGTCGCCACTGTATTGTTTTCGAATGCAGGAAGATCATAAGTGTACAGTAGGTATAAAACCGGCCCTAATACACTGCCCTGTGGAACTCCTGCGTTGATTTCTTTCAATTCAGAGAAAGTATCATCTAACTTAATCCTGAAGAATCTATCTTTTAAGTAAGATTCCAGTATATTAGCAAATTGGATTGGTAGAAGATTTCTTAATTTATGGTTAAGTCCTTCATGCCACACTCTATCAAATGCTTGGGCAACGTCTAGAAATATTGCTGAACAGATTTTTTTCTCCTCTAGTGCTTTCTCAATTATACTGGTTATTCGGTGAACTTGATCAATTGTTGAGTGTTGGTTACGAAAACCGAACTGATGATTTGGGATTAAATTTTTACTCTCGATTATCGGATTTAACCTTTTTACCAGAAGCTTCTCAAAGAGTTTGGACATGACTGGCAATAGCGAAATTGGCCTATAAGATGAGGTTATGTGTGGTGGTTTCCCAGGTTTTGGGATCATGATTACTTCTGCAATTTTCCACAAGCTTGGTACATATTTGATTCTAAATGCTGCATTTATAAGATTGGTGAGCTTTACCAGAGCTTTCCTTGGCAGTTCTTTTAAGATTTCTGCAGTAATAAGATCGTAGCCAGGAGCTTTTTTCATATTCATATTAGTTTTTATCTCACACGCGACTTCTTTTGGTGTTGTCGGTAGGATTTCTTTACTTTCTTGCACAGCTTGTTCAGATATTATCTCAGCTTCTAATGTTTCATCTTGATGTGGCTGGAATATTTTTTCAAGATGCTCAGCAAATTCTCGAGCTTTGTCTTCATTATTCCTAGCCCATTTATCACCTGCTACTCGTATTGGAGGGTTCTGTATTATTGGTCTTTTAATTCTTTTGGTTGCTTTCCAAAGAGAATAATCAGTACTGCTATCATTAGTTAATTTTCTTAAATAGTTGCTAATTGATTCATTTTTCAATTCTTGGATCTCTCTTCTTAATTGTTGAGTGAGATTGTTCAAATTAGTTTTATCTTGGGGGGCCCTTGTTTGTTGCCATACTCTTCTCGCTTTTCTTTTTTCTGCTAGGAGTTCCCTAATTTCCAAAGGGTAGTTGTTTCCCTTGATTTTCTTTTTAACCTCAGGGGTATTTTCCCAAGCTGATTGCTGTATATCGTTTACAAATTTGTGAACTTCTTTGTCTAATTGCTCCTCGGTCTTTAATGGAACCATTAAGTTAATTTTTTCTTCTAGCGATAGTCTAAAGCATTCCCAATTGGTGTGATTATTTACTAGAAAAGGGTTCCTTTCTTTCTGAATAATTTTTTCACTTAACGTTAAAAGTATCGGTGAATGATCAGAGTTTAGGTTGTGGCTTTCATTTACTTGTATATAATTTACAGATATCTTCTTTATTATAAAGAAATCAATCAGATCTGGTACTTTATTTGGATCAGTAGGCCAGTAAGTTGGTTTTCCAGTTGAGAGAGCTTCACAACTGCATTGGCAACATCCTAATGGCTTTTAGGAGTTCTTTACCCTTAGTTGTTGTTAATCTGGAGCCCCAGTGGACATTTTTTGCATTAAAGTCTCCTCCAAGTATAAACCGTTTTCCTAATTTACTGAGGAACTCGAGATAATCCTTTTCTTTCAACGAGTGCTTCGGTGGGCAGTAAGCACCAGCAATACAAATAGAACCATTTTTGGTTTTGACGTTAACAGCAGTTGCTTGTATTTCTTCTGTTTCATATTTTAACTCTTCATAGTGATGAATACTATTTCTGATTATAACAGCACTACCTCCTTTAGCAGTGTTTTCCGGATGAATGGTATGATATATATGATAATTTTTAAATTTAATGATTGTTTGTCTAGTGAAATGTGTTTCCGTGATGAGACATACATCGATTTTTTCTGTGTCCAGGACCACTTGCAATTCTTGTTGATGTTGCATAAGTCCATTGGCATTCCAACATACGATTCTAAGATCACCGGCCATTTTTCTGTTTAGGGATGGCTCCCTTAGTGCTGTATTCTAATTTCTGTAATCGCTCATCAAATGTATTGAGCCTGCTTAAAATTAATTTAAGTGTTTGACTTATTTCGTCATTTTGACCAGTTTTCCCTGGATTCCCGTTACTCATCGTTACTTGGGCATAAGTCATTTTACCCAATTGTCCATGAGTAGTTCCCAACGCTCTACGATTTACTTCGGGTTGGCTCATCTTAATTGCCTGCTGCCTGAATAATCTTGGATTTTTAGCAATCACATTCCTATTTTTGATGTTTTGCAGTTCAATGGCAACGCTGCATCCTCTGTAGTTAGCCGGATGGTTTTCTCCACAGTGAACGCATTTAGGCTGAACATTTCTATCTTTTACACAATCTTTGGTATGATGTTTACCTAAACATTTGACACACCTGGGTTCCCTGCTGCAATATTTTTGTGTATGTCCATAGGCTTGACATTGTTTACATTGTGGTATAAGTTTAGACCGTCTTAGAGGCTGAATAACTACTTTGCACCCTAAGATGTACTTAATTTGATAAATTTTTTCGATATCTTCATCATTATCGAAGGTCAACATAAACATGTTGAGAGGTACTTTGCCTCTCCGTTTTAGCTTAATTGATGCTTCAGTAGCCTTAAATCCTTTTGCTTTCAGATCATCAATTATTTTTTCTGGTTTACACGTAGAGTGTAGATTTTTAGCCATAACCCTTATTGGTCTGGTTTGTTTGTCTTCAAACGTGTGCCAAGCACGTTTTTCTTCATTTAACATACTTGTCATTTTTCTGTAAGTTTCACCATCTTCCAAATTTATTTTGATTGTGTTTCCATTCATCACCTTTGCATTAAACTTATCAGCTGTAGTAATTTTTTTTAATTTCTCATAGAGTAGATCATAGTCTTTGACTTCATCTATTACTATTGGTGGTGGTGGAGGTATTTTTTTTGATGATTTCTGAATAATATTAGGAACATCATCCTTTAATTGAGGTGGGGAGGGCGTATTATTCAATTTTCTTTTTTTTCTAGCCCCTTTAACTCTTATCCACTCAGTTTCTCGAGCTAGTTCGTCTTCATCCGTATGGTACTCTTGTTCAGATGTAGTCTGGCTAGGAGTATGATAGATTGCCTCCTTTGGCTTAAGAGCTTTAACTTCGTTTTCAAGTGTTTTCATACGTTCCTGCAACCATGTAATTGTATCATTCAGTTGCTTGTTAATATTGTTGGCTTCAACTAGTGCATTATTAGCTTTACACAATTCAAATTGAAGCTTTTCTTCGTTTGTAGAACCAATGTTCTTGTTGCTAGCCCCAAAAGAGGGACTACCGCCTCTTATAGGAGAATACGATACTTTCTTACTCCTCTGGAAGGGATGTACAGTATTATTTTCTGATTCGCTCAGTTGAGCTTGTTTATTCACCAACATATCTTGGGATTGGTTTAAATAATTGTAGTATAGCAATGGCAGGTCTCCCCCAGAATCCACGAGACCGACCTCCGAAGAGGGTGGATTTACCTGATTAACAGGTGTACCACCTGGGGTATCATTTTCCATATTCGTTGCGCTCATTGCTCATTTATAGTGTACTGCACTCGCATCTAGTATTTAGCCGACGTATTCACATCGTTGCCCGGGTGTTACCACTTGGAGGTATACTAGACACATTTGGTGGTTTCTACATAGTTGCAGCGTTGGAATATAGACCACGAGATACATGGCTATAGACGGTCAACACCTACCCTATTGAGACGCACCCAACACCCAGAAATTAGAAAAAAAAAAAAAAAAAAATACTCAAATTGAAATATTAAAATTCAAATATTAAAATTGAAATATTAAAATTAAAATATTAAAGTAATTAAAATAAAAAAAAATTAATTAGTGAAATTAAAATATTAAAATAGAAATATTAAAGTAGTTAAAATAAAAAAAAATTAATTAGTGAAATTAAAATATTAAAATTGAAATATTAAATTAGTTAAAATAAAAAAAAAATGAATTAGTGAAATTAAAATACAGAAATTAAAATAAAATTTTAAAATTCAAATAATAAAATTAAAAAATTGAAATTCTAATATTGATATTAAAATATTAAAATTAAAATATTAAAATAAAAATATTAAAATTGAAATATTAAAGTAGTTAACATAAGAAACAATTAATTAGTGAAATGAAAATATTAAAATTAAAATATTAAAGTTGAAATATTGAAATTAAAATATGAAATTAATGTATGAAAATTAAAATATTAAGAGTGAAATGAAAATATTCAAATTCAAATATTAAAATTAAAATACAGAAATTAGAATATTAAAATTAAAATATTAAAGTTGAAATATTAAAGTAGTTAAAATAAAAAAAAATTAATTAGTGAAATTAAAATATTAAAATTGAAATATTAAAGTAGGTAAAATATAAAAAGATTAAGTAGTGAAATTAAAATATTAAAATAAAATGTTTAAATTCAATTATTAAAATTAAAATATTAAGAGTGAAATGAAAATATTTAAATTAAAATATTTAAGTTATAATATTGAAATTAAAATATTGAAAAACAAACATTAAAATAAAAATATTAAAATTAAAATACAGAAATTAAAATATCGAAATTAAAATATTAAAATTCAAATATTAAAATTAAAATATTTTAATTAAAATACAGAAATTGGAATATTAAAATTAAAATATTAAAATTGAAATAATAAAGTAGTTAAAATAAAAACAAATTAATTAGTGAAATTAACATATTAAAATAAAATGTTTAAATTCAAATATTAAAATTAAAATATTAAGAGTGAAATGCAAATATTGATATTAAAATATTATAGTTAAAATATTGAAATTAAAATATTAAAATTAAAATAATAAAATTAAAATATTAGTATTAAAATATTGAAATTAAAATTAAAATTAAAATTTTAATTGACATGGCCACAGAACTACTACTTTTTGTTAGAATATGTCCAATTAGATAAGAACTTGGCTATTTGTTATCCGATTTAGATGGAATTCGGTATTTTCGATGAAAATGAGATTTGAAAATAATGTTTTGATAAGTTTCTGGAGTATAGCTAAACTTGCTTTTTTCGCCTTGAAAAAATATTACTCAAAATGAGTGTGTTTGTTGGCTTCGTAGCATACTTATAGATAAATTTATCGCAAACAATTTTTTTTTATTTGTTTGACAAATCAGGACCAAAAAGAATTTTGAAGTAATTATTTATACGAATAAAACTGTCATGTTTTTGAACTTAGTGCTAAAATATTGGTTTTGATCTGTGAAAATGACCAATCCCACATCCACCTAAATATTTCTATGTTGCATGATGAAGAATATACGTTTCACCATCTCTGCTAACCATGGGATTAGTTGCTGAAGTTGTTAAGCTTAAAGCTGCCCAATCGGTTTAATCGATTAATATTCGTAGACAATCCTGAAACAAAAACTGGATAAATTAAGAAAATAAAATACAAAACAAATTAATTCCATACATGTCACTTATCTTATTCTTTATGGATATATGGATATACACAAACAAACAAACAAAACCAATGAATTTCAATTTCTCCCCGACACAACATTCGAAACAATAATAATATAATAAGATATGGAACGAACCAAAAAAAAACTAATTATCTTTCAAACAAGACGCAACCGAAAAAATTTGTGGGGACGACGGTTGGTTCGAGAGGGAGCATCAAAATACAGAAGAAAATTGTTGGTTCTTTTTGCAATCAAACCACATTTTTAATTTATTTCATTCAAAAAAAAAAAAAATATAAATAAATAAATGTTATTACTGTATCTATAGAGAAGAACAATTACCAAACCAAATGATATGAATTTTCTTGTATGTATCTTTATGTTGAGTTTTCCAAATATGTATATACGAGTATGTATGTGGCATTTCATTTTTCACATAACAATAAAATAAGATATAGATTAAATATAATTTTTGGGTGAAGGCATAAAGAATTTGGAAATTTTAATTACGATGTGCTTGTCAATATATTACAATATATAAATACACACACACGTATATAATTAGACTGTGTAATGGAGTGGCCATTTTGAATTTTCCACTGTAACATGTGGATACAAAATTCGATATCTAGGATTTTTATTTTTTTATTTACCAATTATAATCAACATTGAGTTTCAACATGTATCTATCAATTAAATATATGAACGTGCGGAAAAAAAATGTGTTTAACAAAAGCTTTGTGTATATGCGATGATGCTGGATGGGTATACTCAAAAAATATATAATAAAAGCTCATTGTATTAGCGCTGTTGAGAATATTTGAAAATTGAAATAAATAAAATAATTTACGTTCCGAATTCAAATTTTTGTTATTTATTTAATTTTTAAATTTTTTTTATTCGTAAAACCAGTGGCAGATTTATTGAATGGTGTTACAAACTTTATATGTACTGGTTCTAGCTGAATTTAGCTCTTAATTCTTTTATTTGAATGAGTTTTGTATTTTCTGTGTCGGAAAAAATGTTTACATGGTATTTATCGGTCAGTCTGTCTGCCGGCCTACCTGTTTGTCTTATGTTAATTTTATTTATTACCTGAACCAATGGCGGGTTATCGGATGTCTTTTCAAATTTCATTCATCCTGGCTGTAGTTGAGATTTTAGTTCTAATATTTTTATTTAACTGATTTTTTGTGACAAAAAAATGGTTTACGTTTCGTTCTGTGGTCTCTCTGCCTAAAATATTTTGTTTAATTGATTTTTTCCTTTTTAAATTCGATTCGACAACAGCAGCCTTTTGCAGGATCCGTCTTCTTTTGGAATGGAAAGATTTAAGGGAAATTAATAAATTAACAGAAAATTATGTCTATGATTTGTTTCGAAGCTCGTTAATTAAAATATTTCAATGTACCAATACTATAAAATTAATATTCCGCTACTGTTTTACAAATAAATTATTTAATTAATTTTGTGCTTTTATACACCATATCAGCACTCATATATAATACAAGAGTAACACTTTTATTTGAACCAAACTTTTCATTTTTTTTTTATTGTTGTTCAGTACAAAATTTATATTAATATTTTATTCAATATTTTGCATGTGTGTGTATGTGTGTGTAAATTGGAAAATTGAACTAAAATGTATATTTTCACTCTTATAACATTTATTATATGTTTGAATATAAAATTGGTTTTATTTAATTTTTTTTTTGTTATTTTTATTTGAAAACAGATTCCGAATTATTTTTATTTATAAATTATTCATTTTGAACTTGGTTTGAATATTTGTGTGGAATTTGTGTATAAAATTTAGCATATATTTGTAAACACTTTGTGGTGTAGCTAAAGTTTTTCATTTTTATAGTATGTAAATTGGTGTTAGGTTGTGTGATTATGTACAATATTATTGAACCAATAGTACCTCTCATTTGTATCTTGTACAGTATTATTTATCTGGATTTTTGAATGCAAACGTTTTGTAAAAGCTTAACACTAACCAGATTTTTATTATGAGGTGAATCTTCATCTTGCTCCGGTATTATTAAAATTGCTTCCATTACTCTACATAATATACTGCACATAATAACTGCAACCTCTCAGGCTTAAATAATTTCACATGCGGGAAATTTACGATATCAAGGGTCGTCATCCTCATTTAATTTCCTTTTAAGTTTATTCTGATGATTGCTTAGGCTTCGGTACTCTGTTATGTGATGTCTGTAAATTTTACATTTGCTATATGCTGGAAATTGTTCTAGCCTGTGTCTTTGTAATTGTTGAAAGTCGGAAGTGTTTTGGTTAGGAATTGTATTACTTTGTGCGGTTTGATGGCTATAGAACTTGCCGTGTGTGTGACGCTAAGCTCGTGGAGATGCAAAAGTGATCGAGGGAATAGTTTGACCTCGGGAAAGTTGGCAGGATTGGTACAATGTGGGTGAAGTTGTTTGATGATTGCGACCAGTTTTTGAGTGCACAGCCCATGATATTATCTGATGAATGTCAGTCTATATTCCTAGCGTTAAAGTCTCCTCCGATTATGCATGAATCGTAACCGGGCGTGTGAGAAGTTAGTTGCGTATGGGATATATACAGATATTATCAGGATTTCCTGCTTAGGTTTTGTATCTCTACCTTTGTTGTTTTGAGTTTATTTTTTGAGAAGATTGCAGTCCCGATTGTACCTTCTTGATAATCTAGTTTCATGTATAAGTAATACATCTGGTTTGTAGCCTCTAATTAATTTTTCTTGTTCTACCCTACCAGCGTGGTTAACAATTCATCTACGAGTTTAGAGTTATTATTTTGATATGTTTTAGTTCAAGCATAATCCAAACATAAAATTGATTAGGGCTGACTGTTTTTCTGTTTTATCTGCTATATTTTTATACTGTGGCATAAAATTATTAATTTTTTTTCATAAGTCTAAGAAGTTCAACTAGAAAAGTTCCTGACATTCAGAGGAAATGAAATCAAATGAAGATTGACTAATCTGGTTATGTTCTAATGGTCGTTGTTGCTGCTGTTGGTGACTTCCGGATGGACTCATTACTAACTAACACCCCTTTTCAACATTTAATTTAATTTAATCAGATTAAACCTATTGTTTTTGCGTGTTTATAGTTAACTTTGGTCCGTCCAGTGGTTTTATGTGACTGTGAACAAATTAATATTTAATGTCAATATGTTTAACACGTTGGTGAATCATTCGATCATTGAGAAGTTTTATGCATCCTTGGTTATCTTCAAAAATACTCATTGGTGTTTCAATCCTTGCATTCAAGTCGTTAAGGATTTGTTCAATCCAAATAAGATCACGTACAACTTCCGCAAATGCGATGAATTCGGCTTCTGTTGACGACAATAATACAGAAGTTTGTTTTCGACTGATCCATGAGATCAAAGCGCTATTGAAAATTGTTGTAGGACTCGGTGTTCAATAGAATAAATTTACACGGATTGTTATGAAGTTTTATTTATTATTAAATTTATTTGCACTGTAGGTTTAGAACTTTTAGATTTTAATATAATGAGTTTATTAATGTCATTTAATGATAAAGGATTTTTATTTGTTTTTGTGATTGTTTCATTAAATTGTTGTGGTGACTTCGACTGTGTTGTTTGTGGTTTAGTTTGAGAACGAATGACAACGTTAATGTATTCAGTCTGATCGGCAGTTTCCAATTGGATTCTACTCAAAGCATCCGCATTAATGTTGTGTTTATCTGGTTTATAAATAATTTCAAAATCAAACTCATCTAATTCGAGTCTCCAACGCATTAAACGTGAAGTTAAATTTTTTGATTTATAAAGCCATATTAGAGGTTTGTGATCAGTGAGTAATGTAAAGTTAACACCATACAAATAGGGACGGAAACGTTTCAAAGCGAAAACAATGGCGAGTAACTCCTTCTCCATAGTGGAATAATTTTTCTCGGCAATCCACAGGTAATTCATTTTCGCCGACTCTCTGAGAAAGAATTGCTCCCAGTGCTATATCACTAGCATCCGTAGTCACAAAAAATGGTTTCTGAAAATTAGGGAATTGTAATATTGGGGGATTAATTAACAATTTCTTAAGTTTGTGAAAATTTTCTTCACAAAAGGCATCCCAATTGAATCGAACAATTTTTCTTTAATAACGCATTCATTGGTTGGGCTATTTCCGAAAATTTGTTAATAAATCGCCTATGGTAACCAGCTAATCCCAGGAATGATTTTATCTCTTTTGGATTTTTAGGAGTGGGAAATTTTTGAATAGCTTCGATTTTTAACGGGTCAGGTTTGATTCCCTGATTAGTGATCATATGTCCCAAATAGCATATCTCTTTCCTAACAACATGGTATTTCTTTGGTTGCAACTTTAGATTTAAATTTACGAAATGATTGAAATACATCGATTGGCTTTCTGTTGTGGTCAGCAAGACTGTAACCATAAACCACAATATTATCGTCTAAATAAAAAAAGCATTTTAATCCATTCAAACCTGTAAGAACGGAATTCATGATCCGCTGAAAAGTTGCGTGTGCACCCTTGAGACCAAAAGGCATGCCAGTAAAATGGTGTACTGCCCCATTTGAGTGCTAAATGCTGTTTTACTCTTATCTTCTTTACATGTCATTCGGCTATTCGGCATTCGGCCTTTCGACACATTAGGCCATTCGACATTCGGACATTCAGCCTTTAGATATTCGGCCTTCTGACATTCGGCCTTCCAACATCGAACGAATTAAGTTAACATATTTCGCCAACCTGTTTAGCCCATATACGTTTATGAGAACACTTTTACTTCGGTCTAAAAAGACCAAAATATAGTATTAGTTGGTCTAAAACCACTTTTATCGACGTTTTGAAAGTTCCTGAGTCTGAAAAAGCAAAAAAAAAATGTCCATCTGTCTAGACGTCTGTTTGTCTGGATGTCTGTACTACGCATGGTATTTCGAGAACGGCTGGTCCGATTTTGATCATTTTTTTTTTCGCCAATCAGTTTCTATCATCAAGATGGAAATTTGAAAAGCTTTTAGAACCTGTACGTCAAGAGAATCGTATATCTGCCATACTAATTGGTCCAAAATAACTGGTTATCTAAATATTTACCAATTTTATGAATTTAGCATCTGATTTTTTGGTAGGGTAATCTGGTGCTTGGTGCTGTTTTAAAGGCTCTTTACTATTTGAAGTCTGATACTTCTCACAAATTCTGCATTTGTTGATATAATCTTCTATGTCTGAATCTACTCTTGGCCAATAAAGAATTTGTCTGGTGATTTTCATTCCAATATGTGATTCATGAAGACTAGTTAGCATTTCTTTCCGTAGATTTCCTGGAACCATTATGCGATCTCCCAAAAATAGCAGTCCGTAGTCACAAAAAATATTACTCTTTAATTTACAATAAAATTTTATTTCATTAGGTAGTTTTGATTTACCTACAGTTTGGCCATCCATTTTGATATACTGATTTTAACTTACTTAAGGTTGGAGTAGCATCATAGTCCACCAATACAAATTTTCAAATTTTTGTAACAATTCCCAAATTTCGGGCCCCCTGCAACATTTTTTTGGCCCCTAAACATGCTTATTGAACAAGTAAAGCTTTAAGTGAAAAACTTACTTGCTCCTGTTGTCTAGTCTCGCATTAATTAAAAGTATCTAATTTCGAGAGTAGATGCGACATGAAACGTCTTGCAACTCAATGTTCTAACGATTTCTAAATATATCGAGAAAGCATCATACATTTCGAATATAATTTGAAAAATGTCGGATTTTAAAAGTATCTAACATATTCTTGAAAATTCTCAAATATCGAATTATCCATAAGTTTTGTTAAAAAATGGTATCAGGATTAAATATGTATCTGCAAAAATTATCAATTAGTTTTAAGTTTGATAATTAATTTAAACAAGTTTGGGTTTAAACTTAACTTTTAACTTTGAGCCTTGTCAAATTTTTAGGTTTTTGCTAAAATGTTTCATGCGTTTCCAAAAAATCAAGAATTTTTAATTTTAAAAGCTTTCAGTAATGAAAGCTTTTTTAACCAAACCATTTTACTCAGAAGTATGATTTTAAATAGTAGCAGAATTTTGGCTAAAATTTAGAATATTTGATCTTAACGTTAATCAACAATCATCAAAAGCTTTTAGTTTTAAAAGGTTTTCAAACCAAACCATTTTACTACGAAATTTGATATTATAAAGGAAAATGAGCTTTAAGCTTGATAATTAATTTATACATTTTGGAGAATTTTCATAATTGAATAAAATGTTTTATGAGCAAAAATTATGTTTTGTAAAAAATGTTAAGCACTATTAGTTTTAAGAGTTTTCAATTAGAAAAGCTTTTTAAACCAAAACAGAACTAACAGAATTTAGGGATAAATTAGTATATTTGTTCTCAATGTAAATTTTCAAGAGCTTTTAATCAAACCAAACCATTTCACTCTTGAAACTTGGTATTATTATAATCTTTCGTTTGTCGAAGCTTTTTGAATCAAATCAATTTAATCCAAAATTTGGTATCAAAAAGCTGAGCTTTGGGCTTGATCGCTATAAATCAATATTTTGGGTTTAAACTTAACATTTCTCAGACTTTTAATAATTTCAGGTTTTTGTTACATTGTTTTATGTGCAAAAAATGTGTATTTGCAAAAACTTTCAAGAGCTTTTAGTTTTAAGAGCTCTCACTGATCGATACTTTTTAAACAATTTATTAATTTATGCTTTTTGGGTTTGAACTTAACATTTTTGAGCTTTTTAATCATTTCTGGTTTTAAATAAAATGTTTTATGAGAATAAATTAGGTATTTGAAAAAATTGTCATTGAAACTTTTTAGACAAACCATTTAACTTCGAAGTTTCATAAAACAAGGGATGAAGGAATTTTGAGTAGGATTTAGTTTATGTGCGCTCAATGCAAATTATTAAGAGCTTTTAGTTTTAAGAGCTTTCCAAACCAAACCATTTGACTTTTAAATTTGATATTATAAAGGAAGGTTGTATTTTGGGATTAATTTATGTAGAGTTTTTGTTTTCAATGAGCTGTAAGCTTGATAATTTAATAATTTATTTATAGTTTTTCGGTCATGTTTGTACCTTTCCATAAATTCTGTCTTTCGTTAAAATGTTTTAAGAGCTTTCACTTATCGAAGCTTTTCAACTCAAATCGTTTTACTTACTAAAAATGTCGAATTTTTAATGTATCTTGAATATTGTTGAAAGTTCTCAAATATCAAATTATCCGTTGTGATGTAAAACTAAAGGAAACTTTATACGTGCTAATCACTGCCATGTATCCAACCTACAGGTAATCATTAGTATCGGAAAGAAAAAATTTGAAGAAATTTTGAAAAATTCCGAAAATTCAGAAGAACCCTCTTTTTTGATTCCTTATATAGAAACAATGTCTCTCATAAAAAATGTTTGTTCTTGGCACACAATAAGCCTCAAATTTTGATATAAAATTTCACTAAAATCCATTATGAAATAGATAAGTTTATCCTAATTGGCCATACATATAATTTGCCAAAGGTTTAACTTGAAGTGTAAAACCTGTGCATGTGTAAGATATTTAAACAAATCCACACGCCTTGACTGATTTGAACCAAACTTTGCACAAATATTGTTTTTGGAGGTTGAGCTGAAGATTGACTTGAGCGGTTCAATTAGGAATTGATTTGAGAGTTGAATTAATTTTGAAAACTGAAGTTCTGATCTCATGAGGTTTCAGCCCTTTATATTTTCTATTTATGTTATTCTTACGTGGTCTTCCAGGCACGTCAGCAATATATTCAAGATATTCAATGCAATTACGAGAGATTACATTACGATTGCCGAAACGACTTTATTGAATGCGCGCACAAGCTCAGTTAAACACTAAAGCGGTTACAGTCTGGGCGCTTCTTTTTGTTTGCCCGAACGTATTTCATTCTATTCGGAGAACTATGCATATCGAATCCTCCACAACCTTTAAAGGAATAATGAAAAAGAAAAGGTTACTGACACGAATCGCCAGCTAGGTATTGCATTTTAAAGAGATTTTTGTTATCGAAAAATACGGGAGATTGCAATTGTATCAATTTTCGGCGAAGATAGAAATGAGATGGGAGAGTATTGAGAGGCTGATAAAAATTCGAAATATCCACAAAAAAAAAAAAAAATATAGACCCGTGCCGATCAAAAAAAAACACTTCTCTTCCACGAGCAGTTAGATGACAACACTGAAAATGAGTTCGAAAATAGTAAAATTTTGCAAGAAATTTCTAAATTGATGAGTTTCAAATAATATTAACTGGATGCTGTCTCATTTGGTTTGACTTCTCACCGGATCGACAAACACTTATGTGGTGTCCAAACTTTTTACAATAAGCACATGGACAAGATATTTGGTTGATGCTTCGATTAGTACTAGTTTGGTTTTGAGTTTGCGCAAAAGATCTTGCAGGGATTTGTTGAATATTAGAATAAATTGTTGAATATTAGAATTACGATTAAAACATTTAGGTGCGGTATGCCCAGTTTTGAAACAAATCTGGCACTTAATTGATTGTTGAGCAGTAGGAGTTTGACATTTAATAGTTTTATAGGTTTGTTAGATTGCATTAAATTTTCCTCCTCGATACCTTTAGCAATAGCATCCTTCAATTTTGTAAATCTACTAGCTTTAATTAAAATCTTCAATGGGTCTCTAAGACCATCTTCAAAAGCACGTAAGGCTGTTCTAGAATTTATAAGTTTAATATTTTTATCAAGAATGTCAACATCGGAAGTAGCAGAAACGCATGATTTATTTAAATCCGCAAGCAGGTTCTCCATTTGAACGCCAAAATCTTTCACACTTTCGTCAACTTGAATATTTTCCAATGCTCTAACATTTGAAAAATTTTCGTTCAAGTCTTTCTGTAGCTCTTGCCAATTTTTATACGTACAAATTAAAACTGTTTGATTATAAGCATTATCTACTAATTTAATTTGAACTAATTCTAGGAACATTGTACGATCTTCTTTTGTTTTTACATCTTTATAAACTCAATTGCAACACTTTCCAAATCTAGGTAATTTATCAGGAGTTCCATCAAATTCCGGTATTAATTTGATCGCTCGGTCGTAATACTAAATTCTATTCAAACTAAACTCGAGTAATATCAAATATGTTGGATAATCTCAAACAATCTATAAAATCTTGCAGAATATATACGTACATAACATATCCTAATCCCAAAGAAATCTCAAATAAACTTAAAACCTACAAAAATTAATAAAATATCGTTGTCTATAAATAAAGCCGAAAAAATTATTTGTTAAAAAACATACAAATTAGTAGGATTTAATACCCACAAAGAGATTTTCCTTGAGTTTTTTATTTTTGGCTAATATAATAATTCGCTAAATCAGTACGGTCTTATCTGATGAGTAGATCAAACTTTTCACTTCGAAACGAAACTTAAGGAAATTTCTTGTTTTTTTTAAGGGTATATGGGAGGAGGAGATGATATTTTTTCTTCGAGTAGATACTCTTTTAGTAGGTACTTTTTTGTTAGAGTAGATTGTTATGAGTAGATCTTATTTATTTCATTGGCTAACCAAGTCGTAAATATTGGAATGTTATTAAAAATATTTGTCTATAAACAACGCTGAAATAATCGTATTGATAAAATATCAAAACTCCCGAATCCCGATGTACCAACCATGTAACTTGATAACGCAACTCAACGTGAAAATGAGAGCAACTCAAATAATCGCTATTAAGAGAATTACGATAGCAATACGCATTAAACGAGTTTGAAGAATTTTGAAATATGTACCGACAAAACTCGAATGTCTAAGACAATTACACAAACAAGTTCCCTAGCAATTATAATCAATCAATTATCGAAATGCTTAACTCGAAATATACAGGAGATACATGATCGACACCAGACGCCCTGGTTTCCTCGGATATGTTCTGGATTTTCAAAGATTCGCGGGCGTCCAGGGAAATGTTTTACTTTGTCCTAGTTTTTAGATAATATTTATTGGGGTGGCTAAAATTAATAGCGGTAATGCAAACGGCCAGAGGAACCAGAAAAATATTTTCAACACTTTCAACAAGTTTGAATGGGATAATTTATGGAAGAACTTTAAAAATGGTCGGAATATTTCAAACAGCCGCAAACAATTAAACTTTGATCTGAACTTTAAAAATATGTTAATATGTTTTTGGCCTTTTTGAACTTATGGTAGGGTGAAAATGAGGGAATATTATCATTTATATCGATCCAGTAAAGCAAATTATGTACTATACGTAAACGTTTATAATTCCCTCCAAGTAATTAGCAAGAAGTGTATCGTAAATATTTTTTTTAGAAAACCAAACAACACCCCAAACAATATGGTCCAAGAATATTCTTTAGGGCGTGATTTGGTAACTATTTAGAGAATCAGTTTACCATTAAAATACAACGAAAAATATGCGTGTGCTATGTGGTTCTGGTTCCAAAATATTTATGGTCCTCCCTTATGGCCGAAAAATTCTTCAGAATATATCAGAGAAAGTAAATTATCCTTCATCTGAATCAAGCAAGCACCTCTTTGGATGTTTTATAAAACAATTTTACATCGTTGAAACATGTCGGGTTCTTGCAATAATCAAGCAGCAATGATGTGCCGTCGGCACATGGCTTTTGTTTAGCTCTTCTCTTACTGGTACCCAATTATTCCACTCATGCTGCGCACTGATTGAATTCGTTGTGCGTTTTTAACTCATTAAATATTATCGATAATAACTAATCACTAGTTGTATTATGGTTAATATAGAAGGGTAGAAATCAACTTTGGTATAACCAAATAATGACTCAAGTGCATTAAAAAAGTGCAGAATATTACCATGGGGCATGTAATGGGCTAGGACTATTTTAGATTAGAGTTTCCGCTGAAATTTTGAACGAAGGCTGCTTGCTTTGCAAATTGTCGACGCATTGTCTACATTGTTGACGTCATTTTTGGAATTGTCTACTTACATTGTCTACAAGAGTAGACAATTAATTAATTACTTTGTGCAGAGTACGCGGCACAACACTGAGGGAAGCAACAATTAATGCAGTTGAGCCGAGCATTGCAGCAAAAACGCTTAACCACAAACATTTTTTTACATTGTATATTGTTCTGCGTTTTTGGCACCCTTAACCCTAAGCAGGGTTAACTCATTGATCCTGGTTTCCAGCCCCTCCATAGTGAAGATCGAATATTACGCAACCGGATGGTTATATATGGAGCGCTAAAATAATTGAGATCCATTTCATTCAATGGATAAAGTCCGTTTATAGAGTGGCTGCTATTAATGAAGGACACTTAAAATTTTTGAAATAAGGTATCCCTTCATAGATTTTTATTTTTTTTTCGCCGGCACTACATCCCATAGAGAGATTTAGCCGCTTCATTATGAAGTTTCGTAATCATTAAACAGCCGTGATTTTTCCATCACCTGCCGGGAATCGAACCCGGGACCTCCGGAGCTTAAAGCAAGCATGCTAACAACTGAGTCACCGGGGCATCTACTCATAGATTGGAGAACGTATTAATGAAAATTAAACATAAAATGTGCATAGGTTGTTTAGGGCTTAATTCAAAATTTACGTTCTTTAAATTCTAAAACACAGAATTAATTTCAGTTTGTAAGCCTTTTTGAGGCACTACATTACAAAAATAATACCTACGGTTTACCTTCGATTTTTTTTTCTGAAGAGGCTTCAGATAGCTAAGAAAATTCTATATTTACAACTGTTTTAAAATATTTTAGAAATATATTTCATAATTTTACGCGGATTATAACACGGTGGGCTAAAACTTTTAAAACAACAAAGCTTCATCTAATAAAATAAAAAAAAACTTTCTTATCGTGCTACTTCAGAAACTAAATATTATTTTTTTCGGTTAGAAATACCTGTTGCGTTGGTATAGTATTTCAGTATAAACCAACTTTTACATGAAATTATTTAGTTTCACATACAGTTTTCGTCTTAAATATAATAATTAAAATTATGTATAAGACTATGTATATGCAAAAAAAAATTAATAAGTTGTTGCATCTCTTGTTTATCATAAAAAAACACAATGTACTACATATATAAGCCGGAGCTGCAACATAAAATACTTAAGATATTTTTCTACTCAGTTGCATATCATTTTTCGTATATTAAGATGGGGGGAACAAACCCCTCCACATAAAAAATCTGTATCCTAATTTTTATTTTATTTTTATGTTGCTCGTTCTATGTATACTAGAAGCATGCATTATGCAAAATTAATTTTTAGTTAAGTTTTTAATATTGCGCATATACAAATATGTTTAAAAAACCAACAATTGATAAGATTATTCATAAGTAATATTCATAAAAACAAAAATTTATAAAGTTATTTATATATGTACATACATAAACATATTATTATCAGCATTATATTAGATGAGAGCATAGCATCTTATGATAATAACAATGTATAACAACAAAATTGTTGAATTTAAATATTAAATATTTGTTAAATAATTATTTTGGGTAAATGTTAATACAAAATGTGAACACAAAGTCTGAATGTCACCCAAAAAAAAAAAAAAAAAATCAAAGTTTATAAACTCTACGTGTTTAGAAATTACGTGAAAGCTCTGTAAACAAAATTTTTTCGGTTTCGTACTAATTCTCACCACGTAGCTTTAATGATGCAACTTAAATTGTTCTACTTTATATAATATTTCATAATATTGTTAACTTGTTATCGTTAAATAATAATATGTGCGGAATTTTTTGGAAGCAGGTTTCGGCTATACGCTGCACTCTAAGTGACCAAATAGCTTTATCAGTTCCTACGAACTAAACTTCTCAAATGCTGTGATCGCAACATCATCATTGCTTATATTGCTGCCAAAATGGTTTCATCCGACATCCGCTTGTTGGAAAAACATTGCTAGGTTCTGGTTCATAGCTGAACTTCATGAGCTCCACCATAATTCACCATAGTTTGTGTACCAACTTAATTTAACATTTCGAATTTTGAGCATGTGGCACTGTAATGGTGAACGATGTTTACATATGGATGACACAATTAAAACATTTTATTTAAAGGGTTAACAATTTTCTCAAAATTTAATGTAAAGCATTTTAAGAATTGTCATCAAATTCTTCTAAATTTTCAAAATTCTTTAAATTTCGTAATTGTTTTATTCTTCAAATATTTCCAGCATTAAATTCTTATTTCTTGAATTTGAAAAGGATCAGGAATTTTAAGAATTTGAAGCTTTTGAAATATTTGAGAAGGAATTTTAAGCAAATATTGCGAAAGCTCTTAATCCCTTTGAATTACTGAATCTCTGAAATATTCAAATTCGAAACATTTGCGTAATTTTAGAATTTGAAGCGTTTTGAGAATCTCAAAATTTAAGAAATTTAAAGCCTGAAGGATGATTAAGAAGGATTTCAAAAATTTGGATAAATTCAGAATTTGAAGCCGAATGACAGATTTTTTATTGAAAAATTTGAGAATATCTATCGTGAATTTCAAAAATTCCAAAATATTCAATATTTCAAGCGTTTGAGATTTTTTTAAATTTGAAACGATAGAAATTTCAGAATTTGAAGCTTTGAAATATTTGATGGCTCTGAGGCATTTGATTAATTTGAAGATTTGAAAAATTTCAAAAAATGAAGTGAGTGCTTCCCTTGGAGAGGTATTTTAAGAATTTACAGATTTTGAAAATCTCGTGATTCCAAGCATTTTTGGAATTAGAATAAGTTTAAAGACAAATTTTAAAAGTTTTGTGAATTTGAAGAGTTTCTCATAATTGATGCATTTGCAGAATTTGGGAATTTTTTGATTGTCAAGTATTTAGAGAATTTGAAGCACTTCGAGTTTTAAGAATTTGAATTTAATGAAGTAGTTTGGGAATTTAAAAAAAATTAAAAATCCGTGATTTTCAAGAAATTTAACAAATTCTAACATTTGAGGTGTTTGGTAATTTATGAATTTGAAGAATTTGTGCAATTTCAGGATTGGCAGTTTTGAAGTAGGTATTTGAAGAATTTGTGAACATGTTGAAAAATTGTTCTACACAATTTGAAGAATTGTGAGAATCTGAAATATTTGGAAGGTTTCGTAATTTAGGGGATTTGAAGCGAGAAGGATGATTTAGAAGGATTTAAAATATTTCGATAAATTCCGAATTATTGGAATTTTAAGATGATGGACATGACGGATTTTTTTTTTTAAGAAAGTGATGAATAGCATTTGATTAGAAGTCGAGGAATTCCTAGAATTATAACATTTGAAGAATGATTTTGCTTGATGCGTTTAAATTATTTGAAAATTTTAGAAATTTCGAGTTTCAATAATTTGATGTCTTTGAAATATTTTAGAAGTTAAAAACAAATTTAAGTCCCGTGATTTTCAAGAATTTGTAAAAATTCAGGAATTGAAAACCTCTAACATTTAAGGTGTTTGAGAATTTATAAATTTAAAGAATTTAAAAAATTTAAAACATTTCCGGATAGGAAGTTTTTCAAGTAATTAAAGAATTTAAGTACAGGTTGATCAACTTCCTTTATCAAATTTGAAGAAGTGTGGGAATCTGAAATATTTGGAAGACCTCGAAATTTAGAGAATTTGAAGCGAGAAAGATTTAGAGAATTCAGATTTTTTTTTGAAAAGTTTAACAAATTTGGAACATTTGAAGGACAATAATTTGAGGAATTCCATCCAATATTCCAACATTTGAAGTGAATGAGATTTTGTTAAATTTGAATCGATTGAATAATTTGAAGTATTTGAAGCATTTGAGAAATTTCAGAATTTGAAGCTTTAGATGTATTTAAGATATTTGATGGTTTTGAGGCATTTGATTAGTTTGAAGATTTGAATAAAATTTCAAAAAATGAAGAAGTATTTTAAAAATTTGCAGATTTTGAAAATCTCGTGAATCTAACGGTTTTTGAAGAATTTGTAATTCTTACAAATATAATAATGTAATTGAAGTACTTGAATATAATTTAATAATTTGATGATTTTTAGAAATTTCGAATTAGAAGAATTTGAAACTTTTGAAGTATATTAGGAATTAAAAATAAAACTTTTCGAGTCCGTGAAATTTCTTTTATCAAATTTTGGTAATATGAGCCATTTCGTGGACCTCACAATTTAGGGGATTTGAAGTGAGAAGGATGACTGAGAAGGATTTAAAGGATTTTGATAAATTCCGAATTATTGGAATTTCAGGAATGATGCATTTTATGACGATTTTTATAGGAATCAGACGAATGTGGAGCATAGTGTGACGAATGTGGAATGACGAATTAGTGGAAAGACGATTAGACGAATGTGGAATATAGTGAATTTCAGGAAGTTGACGAATCAAGTTTTTGGTAAATTTGAAGATTTGAGAAATTTCAGAATTCGAAGTGCGAAGAAATTTTTAAGAATTTACAATATTTGAAAAACTCTTGACTCCAAGGAATTTTGAAGTACTTGAAGAATATGTATAATTTTAAGAAGTTGAAGCATTTCTAAATTTTGAAGATTTTGCGAAAAATTTGAATTCCTTGAATATAAGGAATTTTTTATTTTTGAAGGACGTGATGAAATTGAGAATCTTTTGAATTCCAAGTATTTGGAGAATTCGAGAAAATCTAGAAGAATTTGAAGTAGTATTTGCGTAATTTGAAATATTTGAAGATTTTAAAGCATTTGAGAAATTTTAGAATTTAAAGCTTTTGAGATATTTGAGGATTTTGAGGTACCTATTTGAATAATAAGAGCATTTGAGGAATTTCAAAATTTGAAAGAAAGTATTTGTGAAGTATTTAAAGAAGTAATAGAATTTGAGAGTCTCGTGAAAACGATTGGAATTTTTTGAATTTGGAAAATATTTAGAACTTGAAGTAATTTAGAATTTTGTTTTTTGAAGTTTTTGCGAATTTTGTGGATGCCTTCAATTTCAAGAATTTATTATACTCGAAGCATTTGAAAAATTTAGGAATCTTTTAGAATTCCAAGTATTTGAGTAGGATTTGAAGAATATGAAAAAACTGAATCATTTCAGGATTTTGAAAATTAGAAATTTTCAGAATTTGAATTGTTAATGAAATGTTTTAAGAATTTTTTAAAGATTTGAGAATCCGTGATTTCCAGAAGTTGAAAAACTCGAGAAATTTAAAAATTTTTAACGTTTGATTTGGGAGTTTATTGCTTTGCAAAATTGAAGGAAATGATTTAAATTTATGAATTTGCAGAATTTGTGGAATTGCAGATTAGAAGTTTTGAAGTTTTTGAAGAATTTGAGAACATGTTTAAAAATTCTTCCAAAAAATTTGAAGAATTGTGGGAATCTAAAATATTTGGAAGATTTCGTAATTTAGGGGATTTGAAGCGGGAAGAATGATTTAGAAGGATTTAAAATATTTTGATAAATTCAGAATTATTGGAATTTCAAGAATATGAAGCATTTTATGGCGGATTTTTTTCAAGAATTTGTCGAATGTGGAGCATTTGAAAATTTTTAGGATATAGTGAATTTCAAGAAGTCGTGGAATTCCAAGAATTATACCATTTGAAGAATTGGCGATTTTGTTGAATTTGAAGTATTTGATGTGTTAAATTATTTGAAGAATTTTAGAAATTTCCAGTTTCAAGAATTTGATGTCTTTGAAGAATTTTAGAAATTTGAAAAAAATTTAAGGCCCGTGATTTTCAAGAAGTTGTAATATTTAGGAATTTTAAAACTCTAACATTTGAGGTGCTGGAGAATTTATGAATAAAAATTTATCAAAAAAAATTTAACAAATTTGGAGCATTTGAAGGACAAGAATATGAGGAATTTCATCCAATATTTTCAACATTTGAAGAGATTGAATGATTTGAAGCTTTTGATGCATTTAAGATACTTGATGGTTGTGAGGCATTTCATTAATTTGAAGATTTGAAAAATGGCAGAAAATGGAGAAGTAAAATACTTGTGGAATTTGCAGAATTTGAAAATCTCTTAATTTCAAGGGTTTTCGAAAAATTTTAAAAACTTGAAGCATTTGAGAATTTGAAGAGTTCCGAAGATTTTGCGAATTCTGCGAATTCCTGGAATTTGAAATGATAATTAATTCATTTGTAAAATTTGAGAATCTCTTCAATTCCAAGTATTTGGAGAAGTTGAAGTTTTTGAATAATTTAATATTTTGACAAATTTTAAAAATTTCGAATTTGAAGCTTTATGATTCCGTGATTTTCAAGAAGGTGTAATATTTCAGGAATTTAAAAAATTCTAACATTTGAGGTGAAAAAGGTTGAAGAATTTGTGCAACTTCAGAATTGGAAATAATTTAATTTGAAGAATTTGAGAACATGTTGAAAAATTTCTTTTATCAAATTTGAAGAATTCTGGTAATATGAACCATTTGGGGACCCTCAGAATTTAGTGGATTTGAAATGAAAAGGATGATTGAAAAGGACTTAAAGGATTTTGATAAATTCCGAATTATTGGAATTCCAAAAATATAAAGCATTTAATGCAGATTTTTTTTTTTTGGGAATTTAACGAATGTGGATCATTTGAAGAATTTTAGGATATAGTGAATTTCAAGAAGTTAGGGAATTCCAAGAATTATAAATAACATTTGAAGAATTGGCGATTTTGCTGAATTTGAAGCATTTGAAGAATTTAATTTATTTGAAGATCTTGAAACATTTTCGGAAATCCAGAATTTGAAGCTTTTGAGGTATTTAGTTAATGTGAAGATTTGATAAATTTCACAAATTGAAGTATTTCTCTTGAAGAAATATTTTAAGAATTTACAAATTTTTAAAATCTCGTGATTCCAAGAATTTTTTAAAGTACTTGAAGTAAGTATTTGGGTAATTTTAAGGAATTGAAGCAATTCTAAATTTTGAAGATTTTGCGAGAAATGTGAATTCCTTGAATTTGAGGAACTTGATGAAATTAAAAATCTGTTGATTTCCAAGTTATTGGAGAATTCGAGAAAAACTTGATGAATTTGAAGTAGTATTTGGGAATTAGAAATGATTGAAGATTTTGAAGCATTTGAGATTGAGCATTTGAGATATTTCACAATTTGAAGGAAAGTATTTGAGAAGTAATAGTATTTAAGAATTTCGTGAAAACGATTGGAATTTTTTGGATTTGGGAAATATTTGGAACTTGAAGTAATTCAGAATTTTGTTACTCGAATTTGAAGATTTTCGAATTTTGTGGATGCCTGCAATTTCAAGAAGTCACTATATTTGATGCAATTGAAAGATTTGAGAATCTCTTCGAATCCCAAGTATTTGAGTAGGATTTGAAGAATTTGAAAAAAAAACTGAAGCACTTGAGAATTTTTATAAATAGGGATTTCAAGAATTTGAAGGGTTTGTTAAATATTTTAAGAATTTTTTTAAAATTTGAGAATCCGTGATTTGCAGAAGCTGAAAAACTCTTTAAACATTTGATTTATGAGTTTATTGATTTTGAAATATTGAAGGAAATGGTTTAAATTTAAGGATTTTCAGAATTTGAAAATTTTGAAGTATTTGTAGAATTTGGGTACATGTTTGTAGCTTTTGAATAAATTGAAACATGTTATGATGAATTTAAAATATTTGACGAATGCAAATTATTTTATATTTTTCAAATTAAAAAACTTGAAGCATTTGAGAATATCGTTATTTGAATTCGAAGATTTTATGGTGATTTCCTAAAATTTGAAGAATTCCTTTTAATTAACTTAAGGAATTTGGAGTGTTTGAATAATATGGCGGATTTTGAAGAATTATAATTTGAAGCATTTGGTGAATTTGAAAAGGATATAAATAATTTCGGAGTCTGATGTATTTGAAGGATTTGACGAATTTCAGAATCTGTTGAATTCCAAGAATTTGATGATTGTTTATTGAAGTAATTCGTTTTAATTTTTTGACGGATATGTAGCATTTCCAGAATTTTAGATTCTCTAAAGTGACACGCATTTTATTTTATATTGCACTGAAAGATTTAAGGAATTTGAAGTTGAGAAATACTCAAATGTTTGTTGTTACAATGCCCATTAAACTTAGAGAATCTCGTGAGCTTCAGGAAGTTTGAAGATTTTTGTGAAATATTGGTATTACGCTTTGAAGGTTTCGCGAATTTTTCGATTGCCTCAAATTATTGAAATTCCGCTTTTTTATTCTGTAAATTCTTTAAATATTTAAAATTCATCAAATTCTCAAATTTCACAAAATTTATAGCTTTTGAAGTATTTGAGAATAGCGGGTTTTGAAACATTTGAATAATTTGAAGTATTTAAATACTTTGAAGCAAGTACTGTAAATGCTTAAAAATTCTGGAAATTCTGAAATTATTGAAATTCTTTAAATTTGAAAAATTTTGAAATTTGGGGATTTGAAGAATTGGAGAGCTTTTAAAATATTTAACAAATTTGGGATGGATTTAAAGAATTTGGGGAGTCCCATAGTTTGAAGAATTTCAAGCGTGAATGTTAAATGAGCTGGACTTGAAGAATTTAGATACATTCAGAATAAGAGGTATTCCAAAAATTTAGAGCAGGATTTTTTTGAAAAATTTGACGAATTTCAGACTTTCAATAATTTAAATATGTATTTGAAGGATTAGAAGCGTTAAAAGAATGCGAAGCATTTGATGAATTTGAAGGATTATGGGAATTTGGGGAATTTCAGAATTTGAAGATTTTTTTGACGAATTTGAAGAATTTGGGATGAGTTGAAGCATTTTGGAAAATTGAAATGATTTATGACGAAATTAAATTTCATGTCGAAAAATTAAAGATTTGGACCATTTCAAGAACTTGAAGTCTTTGATAATATCGAGAATCGTATTTGAATGAGAAGGTATTGTGAATTTTGTGAATTCCTAGAATTCGACAATTTTCTTTTAAGAAATTTGATGAATTTGAATCATTTGAAGATTCTAAGAATTTGGGGAGTTTGGATGCGATGACTGAAAAAGATTTGAATAATTTGGATAAATTCAGAATTATAGAAAGATCTCAAGAATTTGAATTATTGGAAGAAATCGAATAATACAATTCTGAAATGCTGAATTGAATTGAAGCATTTCAAAATTTGAGAGCTGATACCATGGCGGATTTATTTTTGAAGAATTTGAGAATGTGAATTCCAGGAACTTCAAGAATTTCAAGTATAAAATCTTCATTTGGAGAATTTAAAACATTTGAAGACTTTCAGAAATTGAAGCTTTTCACCTATTTGAGGATTTTTAACTATTTGAACATTTTAAAAGTTTCAGAATTTGAAAGGGACTTAAAGATCTTGAAAATGGTGAAGTACTGCATGAAGAGTATGGATTATTTGATAATCTCGTGATTACCAAGGATTTGAATATTTTGAAGTATGAAAAATTGGAGAAACTTGGAAATTCTATGAACTGAAGCAGAGAGAAGGATTCTTGGGGAAAGAGAAATTAGGAATTTCAAGAGATATATTTGAAATATTTGAGATATCCTGATTTTTAAGAAATTGAAGAATTTGAGGAATTTAAAAAACTTTAGGGTTTGATGGGTTTGTGAATTTGCTGAATTTGAAAAAATTAATTTGAATCGTTTGAGGAATTTCAAAATTCTATACTTTTGAAGCATTTGAGAAAATTGAAGCGTATTATGGCGAATTTAATTTTTTTGACCAAAATGTGAATTATTTTAAGTATTTCAAGAACTTGAAGCATTTGCCAATATCATTATATGATTTCGAAGAATTTACGAATTTTGTAAATTTCGAGAATTTGACGAAATTCTTTTATGAAATTTGAAGAATTTGAGGAATTTGAAACAATCTAGGAATCTTAGAATTTGAGAAATTTCAAGCGAGGATGACTAAGACGGATTTCAATAATTAGGATTTTAAGGAATTTCAAGCATTTTATGTGAAGATTTTTTAAAAGAGCTTGATGAATACGGTTTAAGATTTGATAATGTCTTGAATTTACAGAATTTCTGGAATTCGAATAATTTTAATTCGAAAGATTTGAGATTTTGTTGAATTTGAAACGCTTGAGGAATTTGAAGTATTTGAAGCTTTTGATGTATTTTAAGATTTTAAAGCATTTGATGGATTTTAGAATTTGAAAAGCTTTATATTAAGTATTTGCAGAATTTGAGAATTTTAATTTTTTGAATTACTGGAAAAATTTGTTTAATTTTAACATCTCGAAACATTTGGCAACTTTGTTATACGAATTTGATGATTTGGAAAGTTGATAAAATTGGATTACTAGAGGATTGCAGAAATTTGAAACTTTTGAAATAGAATTTTGAAGAATATAAAAAAGCATTTGAATGTTGAAATTTAAGGATTTGGAATATTACAAGAACTTGATGCATTTGAGAAATCGTTATTTGAATTCGATGATTTTGCGGATTTTGCAAATTCCTAGAATTTGATGATTTTTTTAAATTAAATTTGAAGAATTCGAAGTATTTGAATGATTTGAAGGATTTTTGGGTTTGGGGAATTTCAAGAAATAGAATTTGAAGCATTTGAAGAATTTGAGAAAAATTTGTAGCATAAGACATATTGCAAAATTTTCAAGTTCAAATGCTAATTTTTAGAATTTAAAAATCTCATATAATTTTTTAGAATTCAAGAACTTGATGCACCCATTTGAAGCATTCCAAGAATTAAGAAGTCATGAATTCATTTGAAAAATTTTTAACGAATTTGAAATTCATGATTAATTAATTTGGTGAATTTGAATAATTTAAAGTATCACATACTTCAATTTGAATCTTTTGAAGAATTGGAGAAAGATTTGAATACATAATTGCAGCATATTAAAACCAAATTTAAAATTTTGAAGAATTCGTGGAATGTGAAACATGTTAAGAAAGTCAAACGAGTGTCAAAAATGTAGTCACGCTATTCAAATTTTAAATACTTGTGATTTTCGAGGATCAGCTTAATATTTATGCTACTTTTGGTGAAAGTTTCTCCTTTTTACAACATTATGCTTTATGCACTTTTTTGTAAAGAACAAGCTCGAGAAGCAAAAACCATCAAATTATCTTAACAAACAGTTTAAGTAAATTTGTATTAGTTTCTACAATTTTTGTATGCGTTCTACAGTAATTTTGTACCAGTGAGGTTGTTGTCGATATTCTAAATATAACGTTGTTGTTGTCAAATCTAATGAAATTTCAAATGTTTGTGATTTCCAAGGCTGAGGTTCATCATTTGTGTTTTATGTCTGGAGAACTTTTATATATACAGAGCTTTAAGAGCTTTTAAGTTTAAAACAAGCTAAAAAGCTAACTACGATCAAATCATCCTAACATAATATTGTTTTAGCATGTGTACCATTTAATTAAATCATTTTTCTACCCATTTTACATCAAATTTATCCCAGTTTGATATGTTGTTGTTGTTGTCAAAATCCTAAATGGGACATTGTTGTTGTCAAATTAATTAAAATTACATTTTCTTGTGATTTTCGAGGATCTGTTTCATTTTTGTTTGCTTTTATTTGTTGACAGTTTAACGGTTTTATATTATTATTTGCTTCCAAGTTTAGGGCGAGGATTGTTCCAAGCAACACACAGGTGAGCTTTAATTTAGTGCCACGGTCAATTTTTGTTGTATTATAATCAAGTCTAAACTCCAGAAATTACAAAACAAAAAAATCGAATTCGAAAAATCGAAGATGTGATGGCATGACCTTAAATTGATATAAGGAACGCCGGGGAATGAGCTCCACAATCGTAGCAGCAAATTCCGCTTGGTGGAATATTCCGCTTGGTGGATTAAACTTAAATCCGGTTATCATAACAGACAGTTTCAGTAAATCTTTCGATTCTAAATCAGATCAAATTTGAACCAATAGTAATATGGTGTCCTTTTCAAGATCCTTAAAATATTGTTGTTGTTGTCAAGCCTAATAAAATTTCTAATATTTCTGATTTTCGGTGTTGAGCGAATTTTTTGTAGGATATTTGGTGAAAGTTAACATTTTATTATACAGGGTGTTTGGTGCATCATTTGCTAAATTGAATTGGCCCAAAAGGAGGGATCATTTGCATCGCTTAAGTCCCAATAACTCATTTTTGACCCTACCGATTTCTCTTCATTAACTATAGTTGTTTAAAATCTATAGTAAAAACTTAAAACTCAACTTAACATTGCAATAAAAAAAAAAACTAAGAGTGATCGTGATCTTCGAACTTTTTTATTAAGTTCTCTAGTCTATCCCCTTTCCAACACTAGACAATATGCCATAATAAACATTTCAAATACTTTACTAAATCACAAAATTTGTGTATCGGGACAAATCAGCCTTATATTCAACATTCGCGATAAAAACTGTTTCTTGGCTTAAATTACTTACACACATAAAAGGGCGGTCATTCCTTATCTCTTAAGCCCCAATAACTCATTTCTGGCCCTACTGGCCCAAATGACCTTCCCTTCTACTATTCTAGCATTTGTATACCCATTTTACATCAGATTTAAACTACTATCACGTATTGTTGTTGTCAAGAGCCTAAATATGTGGTTGTTGTTGTCAAACCTAATGAAATTTCAAATTCTTGTGTCTTTCAATTTCAAGGCTGAGATTCATAATTTGAGTGCCACGTTTGGAGAAAGTTTAGTATTTTTAGAAACTTAATATTACATTACAGAGCTTTAAGAGCTTTTAAATTTTCAAGCACTTCTAGACTTCTAGACCAGAAATTATAAAGAAATCGATTTTACTTTATAGACAAATGATTTTCTTAATTTATTATTATTGCTTTCCTCTCCCTTTACTCCACCAATATTCGCACCTATACATAAAAGTCGATGCCTTAAATAAAATAAAACCAAATTCTAAGAAATTTCGCGCGCGCGAGTTCATTTTGATTGTTATAAATAATTTTACAGCTGAAGTAATTCAAACAAAAATATTTTTTTTATGCTGTGTAGCGGTGTGTATTGCCATTGTTGTTCTACACAAGCAAATTAATAATTTATTATTTAATTAAAAATATATTTTTTTGTATTTTATTGGTGTTGTTGCACGAATACATGAACCAAACAAAAAAAAAAATTATTCACTTTGAGAACATTAAATTACTAAGCCAAACAAGGGAATACAAAACATAAGATATTTATGTTTTATGTGTAGCATTATGATTATGTTTGTTGTGATGATAAATATATAGCATCGTGATGTACATATACACTTTCGCGTGTAGTAAAATCAGAGTAAATCATTTCCGAGTACAGTAATCATCGAATAATAAAAGGGATACAGATACACTCTCTAATCATCTTCGCATCGTTTCATATCGTAATCCGTGTATTAAGTACATTTCATATACTCTATATGGGGAATTGCTGTGGCAACACATATGGTACACATACTCGCATATATCGAGAGAACTTAGTAAGTTTCCGTTTTATAAATTTTTTGATATTGTTGTTGTTGTTGTCAAAAAATATTATATCATTTGAATTTGACAGCGTAATTCTTTTCATTTTCAGTCTTATACCGTATCTATATAGAGATACTATTCAGCTTTTAGGATTTTTTTTTTGTTCCGGTGCCATGTTACCCCCGATAGTATATAGTACATAATAAAGGGAAAATGAATAAGACCGAACACAAAAAAACGTGACATCAATATATTGACAAGATTTAAAGATTATCGTTTTATTTTGCTTCCCATCTGCACATATAGGTGGTGGTTTATACTATATACTTGTAATAATGGTACACATTTCGTTTTTCTAATGCTTCTTTATATTTTTGTTGAACAGTTGTAGGTAATATGTAATGTATTTACCTGGAAAAATATATTTTTTTTCTTACGATTCTCTGATAAAATTAATTTTCAAGGTAAATTTCACAAATAAAATTATTTTCCTCTTTCGGATTCCATTTTTAGATCTATATATTGTGTGTGTGTGCGAAAATCGCTATTGTAAATTTTTTTCAAAATAAAAAATTCGTGGAAATGGCGCACACATTGTGGCATAATCGATTCATTTAGATGTTTTCAACTTAATTTGTAAGAAAATTAGTTTTTTTATCAAATAAGGATATCAATTTTGTTGTTGATGTCAAAGTCGTGGTATTTAAATTTTTTTTACTGGAGGGTGGGTGTATGTATAATTTTCCGTCTTAAAGCTTACTCTTGAAATATTGAAAAGGTTTTAACACATTTCAATAAAGACACATGCTTGAAAATGTTTCAGTTTACTTGGCACAGTAAAATTTAATGATCTGAGGTAGTTTCCTGGTTTAACTCGCCTCAAACTCTAAAGCTCAGAAATCGAGCTTAGTTTTGGGAATCACCAGTATTGTGTGTTTCGGTTTAAAAATCAAATTTTTCGAAGGAATCTGAAGTGGAAGCAGCCGATTTAAATGCAAAGTGGCACAATATTTGCAAATGTCAAAATTTATTATTGGTGGTATCGGCCATGGTAATCGAAAAGTGGTGGCAGAGTAAACATTTTTGGCCCAGAATTTTTTCTGGAGCTTTTCAATAAAAATCAAATTTTTCAAAGGAATCTGAAGTGGAAGTAGGCGATTTAAACGTGAAGTGCCACAATATTTGCAAATATCAAAATTTATTATTGGTGGTATCGGCCATTCGAAACGTCGTGGAAGAGCAATCATTTTTGACCCAGAATTTTTTCTGGAGCTTTTCAATAAAAATCAAATTTTACAAAGGAATCTGAAGTGGAAGCAGGCGATTTAAACGCAAAGTGGCACATTATTTGCAAATGTCAAAATTTATTATTGGTGGTATCGGCCATGGCAATATAAATTTGGTGGCACAGTAAACATTTTTGGCCCAGAATTGTTTCTGGTGCTTTTCAATAAAAATCAAACTTTTCAAAGGAATCTGAAGTGGAAGCAGGCGATTTAAACGCAAAGTGGCACAATATTTGCAAATGTCAAAATTTATTGTTGGTAGTATCGGCCATGGCAATCGAAAAGTGGTGGCAGTGTAAACTTTTTTGGCCCAGATTTTTTCTGGTGTTTTTCAATAAATATCAAATTTTTCAAAGGAATCTGAAGTGGAAACAATGCTTTTCATTAAAAACCAAATTTTTCAAAGGAATCTGAAGTGGAAGCAGGCGATTTAAACGCAAAATGACACAATATTTGCAAATATCAAAATTTATTATTGGTGGTATCGGCCATGGTAATCGAAAAGTGGTGGCAGAGTAAACATTTATGGCCCAGAATTTTTTCTGGTGCATTTTAAAAAAACTCAAATTTTTCAAAGGAATCTGAAGTGGAAGCAGGCGATTTAAACGCGAAGTGCCACAATATTTGCAAATATCAAAATTTGTTATTGGTGGTATCGGCCATGGTAATCGAAAAGTGGTGGCAGAGTAAACATTTTTGGCCCAGAATTTTTTCTGGAGCTTTTCAATAAAAATCAAATTTTTCAAAGGAATCTGAAGTTGAAGCAGGCGATTTAAACGCGAAGTGCCACAATATTTGCAAATATCAAAATTTATTATTAGTGGTATCGGCCATGGCAATAGAAATTTGGTGGCAGAGTAAACAGTTTTGGCCCAGAATTTTTTCTGGAGCTTTTCAATAAAAATCAAATTTTTCAAAGGAATCTGAAGTCGAAGCAGGCGATTTAAACGCGAAGTGCCACAATATTTGCAAATATCAAAATTTGTTATTGGTGGTATCGGCCATGGTAATCGAAAAGTGGTGGCAGAGTAAACATTTTTGGCCCAGAATTTTTTCTGGAGCTTTTAAATAAAAATCAAATTTTTCAAAGGAATCTGAAGTGGAAGCAGGCGATTTAAACGCAAAGTGGCACAATATTTGCAAATGTCAAAATTTATTATTGGTGGTATCGGCCATGGCAATCGAAACCTGCTGACAGAGTAAACAGTTTTGGCCCAGAATTTTTTCTGGAGCTTTTAAATAAAAATCAAATTTTTCAAAGGAATCTGAAGTGGAAGCTGGCGATTTAAACGCAAAATGGCACAATATTTGCAAATATCAAAATTTATTATTGGTGGTATCGGCCATGGTAATCGAAAAGTGGTGGCAGAGTAAACATTTATGGCCCAGAATTTTTTCTGGTGCATTTTAAAAAAACTCAAATTTTTCAAAGGAATCTGAAGTGGAAGCAGGCGATTTAAACGCGAAGTGCCACAATATTTGCAAATATCAAAATTTATTATTAGTGGTATCGGCCATGGCAATAGAAATTTGGTGGCAGAGTAAACAGTTTTGGCCCAGAATTTTTTCTGGAGCTTTTCAATAAAAATCAAATTTTTCAAAGGAATCTGAAGTCGAAGCAGGCGATTTAAACGCGAAGTGCCACAATATTTGCAAATATCAAAATTTGTTATTGGTGGTATCGGCCATGGTAATCGAAAAGTGGTGGCAGAGTAAACATTTTTGGCCCAGAATTTTTTCTGGAGCTTTTAAATAAAAATCAAATTTTTCAAAGGAATCTGAAGTGGAAGCAGGCGATTTAAACGCAAAGTGGCACAATATTTGCAAATGTCAAAATTTATTATTGGTGGTATCGGCCATGGCAATCGAAACCTGCTGACAGAGTAAACATTTTTGGCCCAGATTTTTTTCTGGTGTTTTTCAATAAAAATCAAATTTTTCGAAGGAATCTGAAGTGGAAGCTGGCGATTTAAACGCAAAATGGCACAATATTTGCAAATATCAAAATTTATTATTGGTGGTATCGGCCATGGTAATCGAAAAGTGGTGGCAGAGTAAACATTTATGGCCCAGAATTTTTTCTGGTGCATTTTAAAAAAACTCAAATTTTTCAAAGGAATCTGAAGTGGAAGCAGGCGATTTAAACGCGAAGTGCCACAATATTTGCAAATATCAAAATTTATTATTGGTGGTATCGGCCATGGTAATCGAAAAGTGGTGGCAGAGTAAACAGTTTTGTCCCAGAATTTTTTCTGGAGCTTTTCAATAAAAATCAAATTTTTCAAAGGAATCTGAAGTCGAAGCAGGCGATTTAAACGCGAAGTGCCACAATATTTGCAAATATCAAAATTTGTTATTGGTGGTATCGGCCATGGTAATCGAAAAGTGGTGGCAGAGTAAACATTTTGGGCCCAGAATTTTTTCTGGAGCTTTTAAATAAAAATCAAATTTTTCAAAGGAATCTGAAGTTGAAGCAGGCGATTTAAACGCGAAGTGCCACAATATTTGCAAATATCAAAAATTTATTATTGGTGGTATTGGCCATAGCAATCGAAACATGGTAGCAGGTATGAACAAATTATTCTGGTTTTAAATCTCTGTAAATTATGTTTTAGAAGGCTAAACTTTTTCCAAAAATTATCACACACATGAAGCTAAATCTCAAAAATTAGAATTGTTTGAGATTTAAAAATATTTTACAACAACATTGTCTCATTTCCACATGTTGTTTAACGATAATTTGATGAATTTTTGTTTTTATTGGTTTTCCCAGTTAAAAGCTTAAAAAGCTCTTTGAATAATTTGGAAATCTTTTCTTAAACGTGGCACAAAAATTAATCTGAATCTCGAAAAGCACCAGTTGTTGCAATTTTAATATATTTGACAACATCAATGTCTCATTGCTGATTTTGACAACAACAACAAGTCATACTGGTATAAATTTGTTGTAAAATTGGCACAAACATGTTTTTACTTACAACGTCTGTTACGATAATTAAACGAATTTTTACTTTTCATGCTTCTTGTATACCTAAAAGCTCATAAACCTCTGTGAATGCTTTAAAAATGTTAAACGTCCCCAAACATAACAACGCATTAAAATAAAGCTCAACCTCGGAAATTACAAGTATTTGACAGTTAAACAACAGCTGGGGTTGAATCTTGTACCCCAGGTTGATGTGCTTTTGCTTCACGTATAATTGTTGGTTATATATGAGTTATTTCTTTTTAAATTTTAGCAATCTCATTTGACCTCTTGCTGGAAATCAGCTGATAGTTTTATTCATTACTCTGATTATTGTGGATACGTGGTATCTTAAAAGCGGTTTGTACGTCTGTTTGTCGAACGGCGCCTGGTTTCGTTTGTTAAAATTTTGGTCTCTAAGAAACGCTTTCATGCATAAAAATAATTTTTTTAGTTGCACAATCAATGATCAATTTGGTTTGAGAGCTCCAAACTTAAGAGTTCGTACATACATATATTCGGTCCTCTCCTAATCTCTAAACAAGCTTTCCTCCAAAATAATTTTATCTTTTTCATATAAGTAGTTAATGAAACTTTTTTTGTTTAAGCCAAACAAAATTACTAAACAGTGAAGTGAAAAACCATATACCCAGAATACAAAGTTTCCATTCTACATGAAAATTACGTGTTTTTGCACAAAAAAAAAATGAAATAAAATTCAAAAACTACTTTTGACATGAAAGTTAAACACTGCATTATATATTTTTTTTTAGAATATATTAAAAAACTAACAACTTTAAGCACAAAATACATTATATACCCCCCCTGTATATAAAAATAAAAATTATAATTCACCACAAAAACCGTTCCAGTAATTTATAATTTAATTAAAATAAAACGGGAAAACTTTAAATAAAGTTTTAACGTTTTTTTTAGTCTTGTGTTACGCTGTATATAACCGTATATAAGACGACTTCCGCTGTTGTTGTGTTAAAAAAAAAGTTTGTGTATAAAAGCTCGCGCGTTTGGTTTATACACGAGATATGTATCCGTCTTAAATCGTTTAACAAAATTAATCGCAAATGAATCTAATTACAATTTAGGATTGTTGTATCACATTATATGACATTAGAATAAATTTGACTTATTATGAGCTTTTTTTTTGTTGTTGAGCTACACAATATACATATAGACACACATGTTCACAAACGAGTGGGAATTTATTTTATTTGATTTTTATGTGGAAGGCAAAGATCAAAGGAAAATTTTATTTTAAATAAATTGATGCAAATTAAATATAAATAAAATACAAATTTTGGAAATATTTAAAATAATAAAATTTTGCTTTTGCCAAGACAATAAATAATTGAAATTTAGTAAATGGAAATATAGTATTTATGGGGGTGGTTTCGAGTGAGGGTGTTTTTGTACCGAAATACAATTTTATGGTTTGGTTTAAAATCTCGTTTTTTTAGCACTGCACCAATCAATATAACTGTTCAAAATTTTATAATTCATTGAACATTTCTGGGAACGGCTGATTTGTTCCGGTTAGAGAGTTTAATTTGTAAAATTAAAGATAAGTTATTTAATTAAAATGATTTCTGTTGTAAAATGGCTTAAAAAGTTGACATGAAATAACATATACATACTAAGATATTATAAGCCAAAACACGATTTTAGCACGGCAGCATATGTGTATGACCACCCTGTGCCATAGCAATTTTTTAAAACTCTAAACCATTGAATAAATGTAACATTGTGTTGTACTTTTTAATAAAACTTGTATTGTTGATTGTATTAGTACCGTAATGATAATAACGTTTGTGTATACAAATAAAAAAGAGTTAGTTGTCTATCGACATCGAGGAAACAAAGATACTCGTATAACTACTGTGTGATTACATTATTGGTTACGATTTTTTTATAAATTAATGATTGTGTGAATTTCTAAAATTGTTTGGGGGCTCAACCGGGATATCGAAAAAAAATCAGTATCGTGGAATTCTACAACGTATTTATTGGAACAATATTTGCTGTATATTTACATGGATTTTTCAACTAAATTTTATTCCAACAATTGGATTTTGGAATTTTGTATGCTGTTTTGGAAACGAACTTCATAGTACTATAAAATCGTAAGTAAATCCTATTTTTATTAATTAAAGTGATAGAATAGTATCAAAATAAAATAAAAACAAAGTTATGAGCTGTTTTTTGTGCATATTGCTTGCATTTTATTCATCTTTGATTTGATACCCGATTTTGTGCGTGAATTTAGGGTTTGTTGAGTAGATATAAAAATAAAACTAGCTTCGGAATTTTATTTGCATGTTGTTTCCATTAAAATTTCAGTGTGATTGAGAATAAATAAATGTCTTGGCTCGATTATTTCAACTGTATCGTCAATGGTTTTCTCAGTTATATTGCAATCTTCGTTTGGTTTACAAACAGTATATCTTATTTGCTCTATCTTCGTACATGGTTGGTCGACATATTGATAAAAATATTTATTGAATAAAAGGAATTAAGATTTTAGTTCTAATCAGAAAAGACAGGGTAATCTAAATTTAAAATCTTTGTTACGCAAACTCAATTTCAGAGTTATTTTGCAATCAACATAGCGCATTGTTAGTTGTTACCACAACAAAACTAGGTCAATTAAAAATTATATTACACTTGAATCAAGGTTACCAACAATACTTAAAATGTTTTAAGCTAGTTAATTTGTTAATTGTTTACCAAACGTTTGTTTATTTTAACATCGGCGTAAGTTTTTTTTAACCTGTTTAGTTAAAACAACTATTGCAGGGTTCGGCAGCCTGATAACTCTAGCCAAGCAAAATACTAGGGTTTACCTAGCTTCTAAACCAGCTTGCTTAGGTTGTGATTAAACAAACAAATTATTTTTTTAAATACACAAAAAGTTTACAAAATTATTCAAGAATTATAACGTGTTTAGTAATTAAGTGATTATCAATTTTAATTGAAATCAAATCACTCAAATTAAAATTTATCAAACAACTTTTTATATTTTTTTAAATAATTTTGCATAATACACTTTCAAAAATTCAAAAAAACTCAAGTTTAGTTCAGTTACAAAAAAAAAATTGTTTTATTCTAAAAAAAACGGAAAAGACCTAAATTACATTCTTTTGAGTTCATTCAAAATTATTCCATTTATTTAAATCATTTATTAAGGTATCAACTGCTGGAATGATTATATACATCATGTGTTAATATTATATAAATATAATTTGAATAACATCTAGCAACTATGTAGTACATTTATTGGAGTAGCATAAATTTAGCATATTAAATGATTTAAAGCAAAAGTCCAATGCTTCCAAAAACTGCCAAATTTAAATTTAATTGAATCAAGTATTATAAAAAACTAGCGGACCCGGCCGACTTCGTCCGGACTTTTATTGAATACTTAGCTATATTGAAAAATTAAAAATGAAACCCTAAAGAATTATTTCAAAAATATAATTTAAACAGATGAATTTTTCTATTAACATGTTTTTTTATTATGAACACTTGGATATGCACTTGGATTTTCTTAATTCTAAATTTTTTCATTTTTTTTTTAATTTTTATATTTATTTTTGTATTTATTCTTAATTTCAATTTTTTTCTTACTTCTAAATCATTTTTTTTTGTTCATTTTTTTTTAATTCTTAAACTATCTTAACTACATATTTGGATACTTAATTTTTATCTTAATGCTAATTCATGCACAATATTTCTTGTTGTGCCATCGGGTGCATGAATAAATAAATTTGATGGATTGCCAACGCATGAACATGCGACGTACAATTGACCATGTGAAAAGCATGGATTTTCGAGATTGATGCCGCAGACGGACATTGTTTGTCCTTGGGCTTTATTTATCGTCATTGCAAAGGCAAGAGGTATTGGAAATTGTATGTGGGTATCATTGGTATTCTTGGTATTAATACTTGTTCGTCTTTATATCTTCCACTAATGATTGTTCCTTCAAATACATTTCCCATTATTTTCTTTATTGCCAATCTCGTCCCATTGCATAGTCTTGGCGCATTCAAATTTCGCAGCAATATTATGGTCGACCCAATTTTTAATTCTAGCTTATGTGGAGGAAGATTGGGAATATCCAATGAATTTAAAAATTCTGTTGGATAGTTGACGCATTCGTTCTCTTCCTCCATTGTATCTATTGAACGGAATGTGATAGATTTTCCAGGCAATTTATCTTGGATCCTGTAATTCATTTCATCTACATCAACATTCCGCGCTGCTAGAATCGCTCTTTCACCGAGCCATTTATGGTTTTTATGATTTGTTGCGATATTTGGGAATACTCGCTCGATCAATTCGATTTTCGACTCGACAATGTTGCAGAAATTTTCCGGAAAACTTACAAATTGTGTATTGCGATCGGGGGCCAATTTTCTGTTTCCAATGTCTAACAGTTGTTGTGCAAACATTTCTGCGGATGGATTATCGTTCAGTCTGACACGCATGTTTATGGTGAGCTTCAGTGTATGAACGCTCCGCCATAAAGATGATGATTTGAGACATGCATTTATTTCGTCCGCATAAGTCGAACGTGGGATAACAGGTAATGTTTGCCTGAAATCTCCTGACAACAGAACTAATGCTCCACCGAACAGTCTATCATTGCCATTGAGGTCCTTCAGTGTTCTGTTTAAGGCCTCTAATGAGTGTTTGTGCGCCATTGTACACTTATCCCAAATAATTATGTTGCATTTTTTGAACAGTTTTGCCATTCCTGATTGCTTTTTCACATTGCAGACTGCATTTTCAATGTGCTGTATGTTTAGTGGCAATTTTAGTGCTGAATGCGCCGTTCTTCCTCCTTCTAATAAAGTAGCCGCAATTCCGGAGGAAGCGATCGCCAATGCGATGTTGCCTTGCGATCGTATTTTAGCAAGAATGAGGGATATTAAGAAGGTTTTTCCTGTTCCACCAGGTGCATCCAAAAAGAAAAAGCCTCCTTCTTTTGCCGCAATCGTTAGCATTATCCTCTCATATATTATTTTTTGTTCGTTTGTCAATTTTTCTTCATTTGACAAAACAAATTGCAACAAATCATCTGGATCATAATTTTGTTCACGCATTATTTCATTATTGGCAAGGTCGAGTGCCGGTCGATTTGGTGAGATCATTTTTAATTGCGCCAATGATTCACTTGCAATCAACATGCACGTATCTTCTGCAAGGTCGAGTGCCGGTCGATTTGGTGAGATCATTTTTAATTGCGCCAATGATTCACTTGCAATCAACATGCACGTATCTTCTATTAGAATTAGCGCTTGGTTGTAAATTTCTTCTATAAATTCAAGAGTGGTATCTTGGTATCTTCTACGTTGTTCATGTAGAATATCTTCACTCATTGAATCTTTATATTTTTCCCATAATCCAATTGGATTTGATGGGAAGCATGTCGTCAACAAAATTGCGAATAATTGCCGGATTTGATTTGCTGAAGATCCAAGCGCTGCTTCTGCTAGAGTCGTATCCCAATGGTTATCATCTTCAAGCAATTTTAGTTGTAAGCAAGCGTCGTGATTTGTGGCGCACAATTGCTCATTAACTGTTCTTAAATGTTCAAACGACGTTGGCCCTAGTACGGTGACTAACAACAGTCGCAAATAAAAGCACTTCCGTTGTCGTGGGTGCACTGTGTATAGTCTACCTAAAGAATTTACTTTGAAGATTCCTTGATAACCGTCTATTGGGGAACCTCTTTTCCGTGGTTTCCATTTTTTTAATAGCTTATTCCATGTGAAATAGGATGGCACTTCAGAATAGAGCAAAGTTTGTGCAAACTGGCCAAAAATATTATTTTGCTTGCAAAGCTCAAAATATTGTGTTAAAGTTGTTTTTGGCGCAGTTAGTGCTCTTTCTATTGCGTTTTGCGCATTGAAGTAAACGCGTTGGCCATTTTCCAGATGGATGGCTAAATGAATGACAGCTGGGTCTCGTTCATGAATGGGAAAGCTGAGAATTCGCCAAACTGCCTCAGTTGAGCTTATATATCGTCCCATCTGATACCTTGATATTTCGTCGTATTGATTTTGCAAGTTCTGGACTTCAAATACGGCCATGTCGCTGCCTTTGTGCACATATTTGCATATGTATTTAATGGATTTCACAGAACTGCAAAATTCTACATTTATGTGGGCCTTATATGTTTTTGACAACAAAGGTGAATATGGCACAACCCATCTATTGTCTATTTCAATTTCACAATCAGTTCTCTCCAACATAAATGTATTACCACCATTTTCTTGTGATCTACGACGATATAACGGATATCCATCAACTCCAGTTATGGTATCAGACAGGAGGTCTTTTGGGAAACGTTTCGTGCATTTTCCATTATCCATGCAGAGTGATGACGGATTTGAGTGTTTTGATCTGGTATTTCTGCTGATATTATATTGTCGATTTGTTCCGGTCTTATTTTTTCGACTAACCAGATCAAAATATGGGCATGTGGTAATCCACGTTTTTGCCACTCCACAGAATACATCCAGCAACGTGTTTCACCAAATACATGGTGTTTTACTATAAAATCAATTAATGATTTTAATTTTTGTCTGAATACACGTGCTGTTATATCATGGCGATGTAACGCTGATTGCCCTGGTAACAATAATTTTTTTATTTCTTCCCATTTCGGATTGCAAGTGAATGTAATAAACAATTCTGGCCGTCCATAAGCTCGTACGAAAGTCATTGCATCTTGAATGTATTCCTGCACATGTCTTGGGCTGCCTGTATACGATGATTGTAGTATATATGCCTGACCAATGTTGTTGATGTCTAAATTGCTATCTATGTTGTTATTTATAGCGTCGCGTAAATGTATGTATTCTTCGGCGCGCAATTTTGCCTGATTAAATCGGATATATCGCCGACGTTCACTTTCGATTTTGGCATACATATCAACAACATATTGATGAAACAGTTGTCTGTATTTTAAAATGTGATTATCTTCATTGTGTCTCATCATTAGCCGATAAACGTAATAGTTCATGGCACTCACATTTTTATTTGTTTCTTGTCTGGTCGTTGGATCGCGTTGCTTGATGTTAATTTGATAGCCATCTTCTCCTTCCCAGAAGATTATGGGGTATTGTAATGCGTCGTATGAGCGATGGCTATTTTGAATTGTTTGAACAGTATTGTCTCGGCGCATAATTCTTATGTCTCTCTGTTCAAATTGCGCTCCGACCATAACGATGGCTACGTCATTGATGGTCGGTGTATTAAATCGTCTGGAATGTTGGTCGGCGGGTGCTTTCTCTGGTCTTATGACTACCATATAATTATCATTAGCCAATCTTGGCGATACTTCTTTGAATAGTCTTACTAATAAATTATTCTCATGGAGAAATGTTTGTAATAATGCAACAATTTCTCCCTCATTCGCCGCTGCAATGTGATTATAATGGCATCTAATACCCACTTGTTCTTCTTCTTCGCCCATAAAAAAAATATACAGGAATTTTGGGTCAGCATTGGGCATTGGCAGCATAGATCCGATTCGATGATAGACTTGCCCTTGAATTTTGAAAGTTGACTCGAAACCTGTGTTTTCCCTTACAGTAGCTCCGAACGATGTCATTTGAAAACAGGAATTGAATTTTCTTATTTTGCTTAAGAATAATTTAGACTGAGTTGAAACATCGGATATCAGCGATTTTAATGGCTCAGGTGGTGGAATGAGTGCAGGCAATACAACTTTTCCAGACGCGCAGCACATGCCATTTGTTTCGTTATTAAATTTTAATGCATCGCAATATTGGCACATTATGTCCATATCACCAATAACTACTTTGGTGTGCGATGAGTAGTCTATTTCTGGATCATATTCAAATGCCAGACGATTTAAAGTTGATCGCATTAATTGGCGATTTCTCCGATTACGCTGTCGTTCTGATTCTCTGTTTGCATCAGTTGCTCGTTGGCGCAATTCTCTCTGTCTTAATGCAGCTGCATGTAGACGTTCACTACGATGCTGCGGAGTTTCATTTTGGAAAAATTGTGCCATATGAGCTCTAGAGTCGTCGTTTTCTTGCAGGCGCTGATCCTCTGTTCTTTGTTCTCTTGCTATCCGAACAAATTGTGCTTGTCGTGTGTGACGACCAATATTAGACTTTGCTTTTGGCATTCTGTTAATAATTTAATTTCATTAAAATAGTTGGCGAAAGTTGGCTATAAACGGAATTAGTAGTTAAAATTACTTTATTTGGGACTGGCTAACACTAAATGTCCAAAATAGAGAACAAAATTTCTTGAGTTGGCAGATGTATCTGGAAAAGAAACGAAAATCGACACGAAAATAATCGTTTAAAAAATGTTTTTGATCATTTCATTCATTCTTTTAATCAATAGTTTTTTTGGCAAAAACAACAATACAAATTATATTTTTTATTTTTTCTTCTACATATTAGCCATCAAAAACAGTGAAAATAAAATTTTTTCCTTCAATTACTCACTTTTCTGTATGCGGAACACAGTTAAAAAAATTTGTTTTTATTCAAAAGTCAGTTTTCGTGCAAAAAAAATGTTTCTGTTTTTTCTTCTTATCTGATCAATATCTAATCTATGTCTGATCAATTTTTCACTGTTTTAGAAATATATTTTGTTTTCTTCTGTAATTCACTTCCTTATGCCATCAATAAACGATAATTTTCATTCTTCTTGCAGGAAAACTGATTTTTTTTTGTATACCAAACGCAGTTAAAATTTTGTTTTTCTTCAAAAGTCACTTTTCGTGCAAGAAATCTAATAAAAAATTATCGTTTTCTCTTTTTATCTGTTGAGTTTTTCACTTTTCTGAAATTTTATCTGAAAATATATTGTTTTTCACTAATTTAATAAATGATAATTCACTTTTCACTCTTGTTGAATGTTTGTTTTTGTATGCGAATCAGTTTTCCTTTATAAATCACTTATTTATACGATCAAATACATTGCATTCGTTAAGTCACTTCTTTATTATTGGTTTTTTATGCGATCAAAAGAATAATTTTACATTTATTTTACATTTATATATTATTAAAATCACTTTTTTAATGAATATTCGTTAAACAAAAACACAAACGATTATAATTGTCAAATAATACACGTTCGTTTAATGAAAATGGGTGCCATACCGAATGCAAAGATAGAGGCGCCATCTGTAGTGTAGTTGTTTTGTCGCCTAAAATATTTTAAAATTTTATTAATTTGATTTTGAAATTTTTATTGATATAGAAAATAATTCATTTGCATTTTTAAAAAATGATGCAAGACAGAATTTTGTATTTTAAGTGCATATATGTGAAGAAAAAATGCATTAATTTATCGAAATTTCATATATGTATGCATAGAAAACAGTATATTTTAAATTTACTAGAGTGCAGCGCCATCTTTTGGCCATACATATACGTAAGAAGTATGTTTGCGCCACTTAATGTACTGATATATACACAGAATATAGCGCCTAAAAACATAAATTGCCGTACATCGACACCAGCGCCACATAGCGGGGTAGAATATATATAAAAACACGCGCCGGTCTTTTACAAATATTTTGTGGGCTGGAAGTCGAAAATCGGTTGGGGCATTCAAGAGTTCACCCCTCACAAATAAACGTTGTTTTGATTTTTATATTCACGATAATCTTCTTTATCCTCAATTGTTGCTAATAATGGTTGCAATTTTATTTGCTCTGAGAGACACTGTTTTTGTAAAACGTCCAACTACTATCAGCTTTTAAAATAAATTTAATTGAGAGTCTAATATCGTTGATCTTTCGTATTTGATATTTTTTGATTCGTTATTTTTCCGAGTCGTCAGGCCGGGTGGAAGTATTGCAGGACGTAAATAGACGATTTCAAGATTATATGGGTCTATAATTAAAAGAAATGATAAAACAATTTATTGTGCTTTAATTTTTTGCTATTAACCATTATCTATATGCTTTCGAGTAAGAATCTCCCTAAATGATTTAACATTAGATTTTTGAAATTAAAGCCTCTCATTTTATATAAATTGATTGACAATTTGGAAATAGTACTCTGAATGATACCTTAACAATAAAATAATAAAATAAAATACAAATTGATTTGCCAACTAGAATTTACTGTATTTTTTAATATAAATGACCATATACCAAGGATGAATATGATAACTCGAATTAGCATATTTGGTTGAAAATACCTTTTTCTACTGTCTAAAGTTATGATAAACGAGTGTTAGTACACTGGGTTAATGAGATGTTGAACGTTGTTGAAAACCATTACCATGTTCTTCTATGGGATGTTCATATAAAAATACGTTAGATCCATCATATTTTTGACCCTGCTCGTACCCACGAGTTGTATAACTGCATAATTCAAGAAATTGTGGATGTTTGTATACCAGCCATTGCTTAGATATGTTGACTAAATTATTATCTTTATTCTCTTTCATTTGTCAAGTACCTCTTTCCCATTGTGTTCTCAAATGCTTTAGCTCAATTCTAATGAAGTCATCCGCTAGTCTTCAGGCACCACTGAAGCACTCTGGTCGGCGGGTTTCTGCTGTCCTTTAATTTTTTTAAATTTGTTCCACTGATTTCAAAATCAGCTTGCCCTTTGGTGGTGAATGTCCTTGATCAAAAAAATATCTTTTCTAAAGAAAATTCTTATAAATTAATAACCAATTTGACAAGCAAGATTTAATTAATGTAATAGTCAACTATAAGATGAACTAGTGTAGATCTGTCAAAATCTAATATAATCTATCAAATTTTCGGTAAAATGTTGTTATTTCTCTGCCTGACTCATTTATATATAATATTTCTTGTATAGACTAAAAAATAAATAATATTAGAAGTGAAGTGATGATTATAATTGGTGAAGTATTTTTACCGAGTTATTATACTTCGCTGATTTGACAATTAAGAATTCATTAATTTAACTTAATTGTGGTGCTTCCATATAAGGCGTCGTTGTAGCAGCTTGAGTTGAGTCATTAGTTATTTTATGTAAATAAGGGGAGTCATTAGCTGTTACATAATTATTTTCTCGTTGCCATTTAAATAAATGGTGTTTAAACGGTATTCGCTCTCCCATTCAGCTTTTTTTTGGCATCATTTTTATTGGTTTGTATGTGTGGTTTAAGTTATTCTGCAATTTCACTGCTTTGATTTTCGTTTACATATTTTGGTATAGATCCGTGGAATTACGAAATATTAAATCGTCCTCTTGTATTATTTGAGCGGGTAACAAAATACTTGTTCCTATATTTTCTCCTTCTACCTCATTTAATTCCCCAATGTATTATCGTTTTATTGAATTATTCGAAAAGTATATAATATTCGTTTGCAACTTCATTTTGTTTGATTAAATACGATATCGTCCAAAATCTGTATTACACAGTTTTAAAAATTTCGCTTAACGTGTTTTTTGTTATGAAGCTACACTCGACAAAAAAATGTTGTAATTTTACGTTTATTATAAATAGCAATTGGATGCCATTTATAAAGTGGGTAAATTTACATTAGTGCTGTAATTATTAAAATTACATTAAATGTTGTAATTTATAAATACACCAAAATTCGTATAATTTCGTGGAAATCTGTGTAAGTTTTACTTATGCCCGGTTTCACAAAAAAATAGAGCAATCTCCAGTTAATTAATATTTTATCTCTTTCTTCTTTTAAGAAATTGTGATTTATTTCATAATACAAATTCAACGCATGCTAATTTTTTTCTCTTTTTTACATGAAAATTTTAACTGGAGAGCTAAATATTTAGCTGTCCAACTTCGTCCAGCTAAATAATTAGCTGGAGGCTAAATATTTCTATGTACAAAAAATATAGGATCAACTTGCATTGAATTTTAATTTTGAAACAAAACGCATTTTCACTAAAGAAGAAAGAGGCGAAATATTATTTAACTGGAGATTGGCTATTTTTTTGTGAAACCGGGCATATTATTATTATTATTATTATTATTTTCTTTTATTAAATTGAATAAGTGCAAACTTTCTGCAAATATCCGAAAACGTGTTGTTGGTTGGAAATGTACTAGAGTTTAAAAAAATGTATACTGGCGTATATTGAAAGACGATGGCGGTTTGAAAATGCTGCAATTGCCAGTTACATATGCCAGTATTTACGAACAACATAAAATCGAAGGACAAACAAAGAGTGCTACTTAGATTTATTCGAATGGTCCGAAGCCTTCCAATGCAGAGTGTTGCCACTGGCTGGAGTTTGGGTGGATGGATGATCTTAAACAATGAAGCTGCATACATATTTTTAATTTTTAACATGTTATTGTAAACCACTTCATCCAACACAATCTGTTATGAATGCTCCTGCTCAAAATAGATTGTGTAAATATGGTGGTCTCTAAGCAAAATTTATGCAGATAGGCAAATAAAAACAATTTTGTTGTACTTACCGCTTGATAACCGCTTGACTTACTTTTGAAATATCACAAGCACATCAAGATAGTCCCAGGGAATTTTATAATAATGGTTCAATTTCATATACCAATAGGTAACAATACCATAACAATATTAATTAAATTATACAATTTTTTAAAAGTAAAATAATAATTCATACTATTTATGTACTTTTCAAACATTACATGCTAATTCTCTAGGCTTTGTAATTTTTATATTAGATTAGATGCTTCTTCGCACCTCTAACATTACACGAGTAGTGCTGTAGGTAATATCGCACCAAAAATTCCATTGTCTTTGAAATAGACTTTGGGTATAACAAATTAAAATTATAAAAAAAACTTTTGTCTGAAAAGTAGTTAAAATTATGAACTACGTTTATAAAACGTTAGTTTTATTAAGATTTTAATTTAATGAAAATAATTAATTTATGGTTTATAAACTTATTTTGACGTAGGACTACGTCTTTGTTTTCATTATACATATATGGGGGGTAAACCAACATTTCAATGTGATGACGCGCGTCACGGAATTGACGTACATATTTACGAAATTTATTTAATTAAAGCAATGTCTCTAAGATAAATATAAATAAAATATTTTAAAAACTGTCAAAATCAAACCAAGTTAAATAAAAATTTGTAGATTGAAAAAAAAATTAAAACAATAAATTATTTATAAGTATTTTAATTTCAATTTTAATTAAATAGTAATGAACTTGATCAAACATGCCGCACGCCATATTGATTTAAAACTATAAAAAAAAATAAAAAAGTTCAAAAAAATTTATTTTCATTATGTAAAATATTGCATAAATTTTTTGAATTTATATGCTCTATAACCGATGCAATCCTAGAAAAATGTATAGTCGCAAAGATCAAGCCGAAAAATGTTTAGGTTTGCGAGTTATAGGACTTCAAAGTTTCCAAGTGACCGGAAACTAATTTGATTTAATGCGTCATTTGAATCGGCAATATTTAAAAATAAATTATATCTAGTAAGCGATTATTAATACCAAGACATTTCTATGACGTATTATTGACTTTTTGTGACATATAATGATTAAAATTTCAATGATATATTGATCGATACATTATTTGGGAACTGCTTTATTAAAATCGCGTTTAAAGGTATTATTTTTGAGTGATAAATTCTCTTGGTTAATACCAAATTATTACGGGACGCGGACGCCATTAGGATGGAGCAAGTTTTGGAGAAAGGAGCTGGGAGATACATGAAATGAAATGGTATGTGACGAGGAGGTGTGATTCTGTGACAAGAGATAATCAACGTTATTTCTGATTTTGTATTATTTGTGTTTTATTATTTTGTGTTCTCGAATGGTCCACAGTTATGCCAAGCACTGTTCGAAGAATCGAATCGGCCAATCCCGACGTTGGTCACATATATTGTAAAACGGCACAAATTTTCAGAAAATAAATTTTGAACATTGTGGTTGCTCTCTAACAAGAGAACCTCAAAAAATGCTTTTTCCGATATGTCTCGACTTCTACCCCATTTTTTTTTTTTGATAAAACAAATTGCTAATTGTTCCTCATAAAAAGTGCAACTAATCCATTGTTGCCTAAAAAGGGCTCTTGGCTGCCGATACAAAAAGGGTTTTGTTAATGTCTCACAGAATACTACAACAGAATAGTTTTTATAAATTTTTGAATTTGACGGTTCAAAAGGTTCTATTGTAAAATTATTTGTGAGTTTGTGATATGTCGGCATGGGAGTAGAAGATTTATATTATCGTTACCAATTGTTATATTAAAGAATAGGTCTCCAAATTTAAGAAAATGCCTTCCCAAAATAACAGAAAATGTTTGTAAAATATAAATGGTTGGTTTGGTTAACAGACTACTTGTGGGAAAAGTGGTTCCGCGGCATTTCATTGTGGCATAGCGAATTGAGAAATATAAAATTTTGTATTGTAAAAATAATAAATGTATAAAATAATAAAAATTATGGACACCGGTTAATCAGCGTTTAGGCTGATAGAGCTTAATGCATAAAGATGGCAGCATTAGACAGTAACGGTTTTTTTTAAGTTGTAATTTCTAAATTTTGGTTTAACTTAAACTGTACAAATAAAGTTTTCTTAATTGTACGTAGTCCTACGTTAATAGGTCGTGTCTCGGATACAAGCTCGTCGGTTTTATTTTATATTTTTACCCTACGTTTCGGTGGTATAGCCCACCATCCATCTTCAGGGATATAAATGTTTTGAATTTTTTTCGAAAAATAATTGTTCAATTTTTTACAATTGAGCTAAAGTAATTAAGTTTTTAGCAAATTTATATAATACAAAAATGTGAAATAAAAAATACAATAAATTTAAAAGTCAAAAAATAGTTAAGTTATAAAATAAGTGTTTTAATTTGACTCGTATGCTTACTTAATATTCCCAGCCAAAGAGTATAGGTTGGACACGCTTGTTTAATATTTTCTAATGTTGTACTAAACTGTAAAAAATATGATCATAATCAAGAATCAATATTCATTAAATATTTTAAAAATATTAAACAATTACTTCAAACACGTTGTACAAAAATGAATAATCTTCATTAAAGTATAAAAATACACATTTTGTAATTTCCATACTTGTAAAATCAGTTTTCCCTTTTCGAAATTGAGAAATATTATCATATTTTTGTTTGTTCCAGCCACAAATTGTAATACAATGTTTTTCTTCATATTAAATGTTTCTTCCCAAGTTGATAAATCAATGTTCATTAATTGCTGGAAATGTTGGTGTAGCATATCCTTTTCGAACAAGAACGGCCAGTCCTTTTTAATATCTAAGATATACTTGGAATATTTTTGCGGTTATTTAAATATTTCCGTTGCACAGCAAAGCAGTCCTTCTTCATTTTTTGGATATTATCTCGGTCAACCGATTTCCGTTCATGTTTATATAACGTTTGTAATGTAATTTGCTTTGTTTTCATGTTCTCGATTGTTTCACCACGTGGTGCAGTTTGTTGTTGCCAATTAGCGCAAGGATCTTTTAAAATGTTGGCTTTTCCCGTTCATTAACTGCCACATTTACTTTTAGATCAGTCAGTGGTCTTTTAGGTGATCGATTTAAAAAAGTATATTATCCTTGTCTCTTTGACATAGAGAATCTGGGTATTTCGAAGCAACTTTTTGAGCAACCGTTCGTATAATGGACATCGGAATAAACAAAGAAATGAACCAGAATGTTGGCCAAACAATTTAATCTTTTACCAAGACACTGTTTATTATTCAACATTAACATGATATCAGGCGGAATTTTTTGCTATGGAATAATGAAATTGGAGAATAGTAAGACGCATTGCGAATTTTGTAAAGACGATGTTAAAGCTGATCCTGAACTGGACATACTGAGTGTGTCATCCAAAACAATATTTGTAACGGTAGCCGGCGTCGATTTCATTTACTCCCTCATTTTCTATGATAATGTTGTTTGGCATACTTATGAATCCGTTCATTTCATGTGTTGATTGATCCGTACTGAACGTGATGATTTCGTTGTTATTGATAGTGCTTGTTGATGGATAATCTAAAGATAATTGTGGTATCCAAGGCTGATCGTCTTCAAGGATCATAAAAATGCTCTTTTCTTGGATGTAATACAGAAAAATATTATCTTCGAATATTTCTGTGCCGTCTGATTCTAATGCAATTTTAGTTCCGTTTAAACCAAAGTTATTAGCTGTAATTGTAGTTGTAGCTCTAAAGTTTTCTTGGATATTCCTTATCCATTTTTGCGATATAAACAAATTCAAGTCGACCGGAAAACTTATTTTAAAAAATTTAATTTGTGTAAATATCTTAAAACTATTAAAACTAAATTAGTCTTAAAATGTTACATAATACAAGAGTTATTAAAATTAAGATACTAGAAAGATTGACAACTTCTAAAATATACTATAATTTTTAAATTATTTTAAATGAAATATTATAGTTTAATCATTAACTTCTAACACAGAAAGTGTTCATCAACAAATGAACTTGGTGGTGAAAAATAATAGCTTTGTTTTTGTTTTAATGGTTTTTTTAACAGAAGTTTATCAATCGAACACGTTGAGTAGAAGCCATCCTCATTACAGCTTTCATAAAGAATGATAGATTCATTATACCAAATTTGATTGATTTACCATAAAAAATAGCTTTTAGTCCAGTCATTATAGGGGTTCACTTCGGAAAATCGAGATACCCAGTATATTATTACGTGAAAACTTGTATTTTGGCATCCTAAAACTATTCTTATAATTCGAAAATAATTGGATGGCCGCAAGTTTTAAAATTAGGGGTCAAAGGTCACAAAAATCAATTTTTTCTACTTGTTTTGCAAAAATCTCGGTTTCTATGGGTTTTAGAATTAAATTCTCTACAACTTTTGAATTTAACATCTTTTCATACCTCGAATTGTTTTCGAGATAGAGGGCGGAGAGCGCGCGGTCAAGAATCATGTGAGGTCAACTGATAGTCCCGATCAAAAACTTGTAACATTAAGGTTATAAATTATTGTTAAATATATAATTATCATGATTTATTAACTTTTTTATTAAATTTAATCTTTTTTTCGGTTACTTAGCTATTATTAATTATGTTTCAATTTATGTAATAGCACTTACCTGTTCATGCAATTAAGAAATTGTTGAGGAATACTTAAATTATATTTTAATTCGAATCTAATTTATGCTAATGATTTTCTAAATAAATAAAGAAGAAAAAAAATTTTTAATTAATGTTTTTATTAAAAGTGTCATTCGATACATATATTATTGTCAAAACGAGTAAAAAAGTATAAAAATTCTGAGAACAACAAGTTCTAATTTCAATCCTCTTCTTCATCATCTTCTTCTTCTTTTTCTTCTTCTTCTTCATCATCGTCGTCATCGTCCCGCTGCTGCAGAATTTCAAGTCCCGCTTCATTATCGTCTTCAACGACATTTGTCTCCAAGTCCTTCATGATTCCTGGGTCAAAGGTTGTATCATCATTAATATCGGACTGATATGGTACAACATTGAGGTAAGCTTGTCCATTACACTGTCCGCAAGCTAAAGAGCACTGTAACCCTGCTTTCCTGCATCCACATCTTGAGCCACAGCCACTCTTGCAGTTACAGAAAATTGTATTGAGTAATTCATCTGGTGCAGGTGGTAAAATAGTCATGATAGGTTTCAGGAATTCGTTATGCATTGTCCAACCCCATTCCTGTGATTGCAGTACATTTTGGTTTTAAATGATCAACTTTCCCTTTACTGTTTTTTAAGATGACTTCTTCTAAGAAATGCAGTAATGTTTTAGGAATTTCTTGATTAACATCATCCAACATTTGACTGGGAGGTGGATAAGACTTGGTTTCAACTATAGATGATCGGATATCTTCTCTGATAATTGCTGCTGCAGCTTCTACAATTCTTAGCCTTGCTGCTTCGGGATCTAATTTTTTACTTTCATACCAAGCTTTAGAGAGAGCGTGTGCATCACGGAAAGAAATTATTGTGAAAGCTCCTACTTTCTTCGTTATTATAATATCGGTTAAGTACTTCTGTTGTAGTTTCGTAATGATAGTTTTATCATCTGGTACATACCCTGTCACGACATCTTTAAGCTCTTTTAGCGTAAATTGTGAATCGTTATTATTTTCAATGTAATTGAAAATCTCTAACATTGCTTCTGTAATTTCATTATTTTGACGACGTTTTTGCTGAGGCGACGATGATGATACTTTATTTGAGTTGTTTGTAAAGCAAATTGCGTGATATCTTGCTTCAGCAGCAATCAAATCATGCAGAAGAATGATACGACTTTTTACCAATTCTCCGAAATCATCACCACGTTCTTCTGCTCTTTTGATAATCGTGATTTTAAACTCAAGGGTACTCACTTTTTTTATCTTGCGTCTATATTTTTCTTTTTTCTTCTTTTCTGCAGCCTCATCAGCAACTTCACCACAAAACAAGCATTGCTTCTTAAAATCAAACACTTCATTTCGTCTTTTATAAGGTACAGATGGTGAAACTGTAGTTTCTTCGTCTTCTAGGCGCCGTTTTACTGCTTGAATACAATGTTTATTAGTATAATTATTTCGGCACTTTTCATGCACCTTCACAGAGGTTACGGATTTTAAATAGTCAATGTGACCGTCATTTCGTTCAATACTTGAAGTTCTCAAAGTTTTCATGCCACGCACTACTTCAACAAATTCACTTTCAGAAGAATCTGACTTATTACATATAAAACACAACTCAGCCATAGCTCTTAAAATTTTACGTCCGTAGTTACAAAGATAGGAATTAAAACTAACGAATAACGGAGGTTAGTAGAAACTGGTCCCTTGAAAAAGAAGACAGTCGTATAGTAACTATACTATACAAATGAACATCTGTTCATTAGCAACCGAAAAAAAAATTGAATTTAATAAAAAAGTTAATAAATAATGATAATTATATATTTAACAATAATTTATAACCTTAATATTACAAATTTTTGATCGGGACTGTCAGTTGACCTCACATGATTCTTTGACCGCGCCCTCTCCGCCCTCTATCTCGAAAACAATTCGAGGTATGAAAAGATGTTAAATACAAAAGTTGTAGAGAATTTAATTCTCTACAATATTGATAATGAATACAATTAGCGTAAAACCCATAGAAACCGAGATATTTGCAAAAAAAGTAGAAAAAATCGATTTTTGTGACCTTTGACCCCTGATTTTAAAACTTGCGGCCATCCAATTATTTTCGAATTTTAAGAATAGTTTTAGGATGCCAAAATACAAGTTTTCACGTAATTATATACTGGGTATCTCAATTTTCCGGGATTTTCAACTGATTTGACCTAAGATGACTGGACTATTTCACATACGACCGATTTAAAAATATCGCCTTGCTATTTATTAATTCAATAATTCCTAACTCGTCACAATTAACTAATACAAAACTATTTTCTTTGTAAATTAAATTGAGATAACAATCATAGTTGAAAGAAATTACCAAACGATATCGGTGTAATTAGTTACGTTTTTTAATAAAACTAATGGCAACAACATTAAAATATGGTAAACCTCATCAGCTTTCCCTGGAATTTTTACCATGTTTGATTCAAGTTTTGGAGAAGATATCGAAAGTTAAAATTCATTTCTTAAGGATGCAAACCCTAGCATCCAAAGAAATTGTTTTAATATTTGTGAAATGTTGCAAAATATAAATTAAATCGTACGGTATAACGCCTTCAAACAGGTCATGTGCTATGCAAGGAGGGAGTTCCGGTCTACATACGTGAAAATGTTGAAGTTGATTAAAAACTGATTCTGACTTGACTCCATTCTTAGACTCATTTCCTACTATGCTTGCTACATCTTGCGAATGGTTCGGCACGGTTTGAGTTTCAACTGGCTTCAAATTATAGTTTATCAACTTATCTCTAGTATAGTAGCACCACCGACAGATAAATTGTGATTTACTGAAATTTTCTACAAAACCTCCTATTTGGTGGCTACCTAAATTATCGCCACCAATGTCATACAAACTTCCAAATAATTGTTTAGACATTTTGGAAAAACTATCATAAACCTTAACACCCTCTTTTTCTAATAAAATTAGACCATCTGTTAATCCCTTGTATCGGATTTATGTAAATTTAAATACTTAAAAGGTTACCACTGGTGGGGACTTTTCTTAATTAATTAATGACAACAAAATTAGTTGGTGTCATTTTATTCAATGCTATGGTTTATATATAATTTTAAATTTTCAATGTCAGCACAAAAATATAAAGTATAAATCAAAAATATTTATAGTATGTATACATATTATTGTTACAAATTAAGTTAAGAGTCAGCACAATAGATACAAAAAATACCAAAATTTCATATTTTGGTGAAAATTAAAACGTTGTAATGTTGATGAGTCAACATATTCCGGGCTGTAGAGTTTTGAGTAGCCTCCTGTTTACACTTCACTATCTCCATCCGGTCGGGGAAGAACTGCCGGTATTAGAACCTGACATTTCGCTTTAATTTTAAAATACAAAATGACGAAAAGTACTATTAAGATCCCTATAGTTGAGTAGGATATCGTGTAATGATGAACATCATGATGATTCATTTCTGTTGGCAGATGTTCCTTGTCCTTTATCACTACTAGCTCCCTTTCTAAATCGGTAGTCTCAATTGCTGGCATCAGGTTGAGATTATCGGGCTTTGTTGTTTTGAGTTTTATTTGCGAACTGAATTCCTTTAGATTGATCGCTCCGTTTAAAATATTAGATGATTTTTCAAATGTCTTGCTAATATTATTATGTACTGTGCCGATAGCAATGATAAAGAGATTGCCGTCCCTTAGCGTACAACCAGCATCTATCGTCACTAATCCGGACCCCTGAAGGCTGTATGAGTCGATGTTGGATCCACATATGATGACACCTGTCGTTTTATTTGCAATTACGTATATCCATTGATTTGCAGAATGCAGTTTTATCCAATGGTTAGTTGAATTTATTTCTTTAACATTGCATAATGTGTCAAGCGTTGGTTTTCGCTTTTCACGTAATTCAAAAACTAAACTTTTCTGTTAGCTCCCGTTTTTTTCACGTAATTCGTAACTAACCTTTTTCTTTGTTGTTTTTTTCGTTCGTTCCTCTTTTTTTCCCTAAAAATTCGCCGCTCACTAGATATCCTATAAAAACCCCTGAACACTGGTGTGAATTTTTCCAACAACATTTCGAGATGAATTATTTTGCATACATTTCCATATACTGAGTCAGCTTTATTTGAATTTCTACATACTATACATAATGGGTTAAACTGTGATAATGTTTATGCTGGTTTGTTTGTTGATTTGCATTTTGTCGCCTATTCTGTCGGACATTGGTACCTCTAGTGGATCTCTAGTCTCCTCTCTGGATTGTTGGTGTTTCCCAAGGGTCAGTGTTGGGTCCTTTACTGTTCCTGAACAATTTTTAAACTTGGGTTAAATGGCAGCAGTACTGGTTTTGCTGATGATTTAGCTGTAGCTTATACACTGCTGGACCTTCTAAAGATGTTATTTCCATGATTAATTCCGATATGAAAGTTCTGCATATAAATGGTTTGATAAGCATTGCCTAATTCTGAGTAATTAAAACAAGTTTATGTTGTTTAAAATTTCTTTCTGGAGTTATAATTGTGCCTAATGACTACCTTGTTACGTATCATAGCGCTTCTAAGTGTACTCCTACCAATTGCCATACTGATTGTTTAAATATTGAATTAGTTAACTCATTTAAGTATCTTGGAGTTCTTTTGGATACTAAGCTAAATTGGAAAACCGATAATTTGAAACATTATATAACATCCGCATCTAGAATTGTTTATCTACCTCGCGATGTATGTCCTGTCTCTGTATTGAAAATGACGTATCATGCATTGGTAATGGCTAAAATGGAATACGATAAATCCTACTGGGGTGGTTGTTATCCAACTATACTTTAAAACCAATGCGTGTACAACAGAAAATGATTTTGCGAACCATATTGAGGAAGAAAAGGACAGACTCATCTTGGCCTTTATTCAAGTCTACTAAATCAGAGATGAAGTACTGCTTAATAAAAAGTAATAAAACAGCGAGCAGGAAACATTTGTTTAATCTGTTGGTTAACATGTGAAGCGCAATTGGGCGAGTATATTACACTATTTAATTTACACAGTTTTTTACACTTTTATAAGGCCATTCTTTACATTATGTATGTATGTTTAAACTGTAAAAAATCCCAAACTTAATATTTTAACAACGCCATCTTTTATCAAATTTATTTACTATACTCAGTTTTTGGATGCTAATTTAAATTTTCACGCATGCAATAAATCTCGAATTAATTAATGTTTTTAACAATTTTAACTGATAAATCCACAAAATCATATGAAAAGCTTACTGCACCCTGATTCTCTAAAAAATAAGATAATGGATAAATGTGTAAACTTGCAAAAAAAGGAGCCTACTTTAATTAATTCGCAATTTTTCGGTCTGATTACTACTTCAAATAAAATCGTAAGATTGCAAACTAATAAAAGAAAGCTTTGCTTTTTACGAGTTTACACGTTTACCCAATATCTTATTTTTTAGAGAATCAGGGTGCTGGTTGGATAAAATTTACAATTCACAGATTTGACATTCCATATTCTCCCATGTAAAGAAAAATCAATAAAATGAATAAATCTATTCAGCACATACCAAAAATTGACGTTTTAATGTGAGAAATTACTACACTAAACTTCGAAGGTGTTAACATAGGTCGTATTTCAAAATCCACTTTGTTCTAGTTTCTTCGGTGTTAACGTGGTGATTGCAATTATTTTAAACCAACCAACTTTTAATTTCATTTGCTACGGTTACCTCTGGGTGTTGGTTATTTATGTGTCCCTCATATTTTGAGCTATGAGTGTCGAAAACTCGCAATAACAAAGTCACAATTGATGCTCGATATGTTTTCAAAAAAATGTACAAACTCATATAATGCTTATAAAATTGGCCGATAGGCGTCCTAATTTTAGATTTTGGTGTTTTTATATATTTTTTAAAAATAATTTATTTTATACATACATTCGAAATGTCTTAATTAATAGGGATTATTTCGAAATATTTATTTTAGTTTCTGGAATTTTGATGTTTAGTCGTGTCGTAGATTTTCTTATATTATGTGATTTTTCGAGGTTTTAGATGTAGAGATTATTTGAGATTTTCAATATTATTAGGGTTTTGTTTGGATTGTACATATTAAGCGTAGCATTGAGTTAGGTGAAATACTTGAAAACCAAGAAAACGTCTTTCGTTTATTCGAATTCGAGTTCCCAAATAGACTCCTGTAAAAACCCCCACGACACACAGTGATCTCTAGCTAACTAATATACCGCACCAAATCTCAGATTCCATGATCTGTTAACGAAATTTAGCAATTTCGTTACAAGTATCGGCATCATTTTCATTTCTATACATCCTAAAACATAAAAAGGCGAATAATCGATGTTCCACAAAAAAAGCCTTATATTTTGTGTATGTGCGGTCGGTCGGATCGTTTCAAATGAATAAAAATAATATTTAAAATGTGTCCCAAATATAAACAAAAATAAATAAAAATATTATTTATATATCCGGCCATAATAATCATAATAATAAATACTTGATAATAAATTTATTCAATCAAAAGCAATCAATCAATTCAAATATTCATGTAAATAGATCTCTCAATTCTCCTCGTGTGTGTGTATACACACAGCGAACACATACCCCAAAACAAGCATAAATGATTTATGTATATGTGGCATGGTGGTATTCCTGCATAATATTAAACATTTATTTATGCTAAAAAATAACCTCGAAACATACATATACATACATCCATTCATATATTTATGTGTTAAAATTATCGCATCATTTTTTATTTAACAACAAATTTTTTTTATCATTTCGTATTCAAAACGCGCGTGGTGTACTCCCCAGACCCTTGCTCGAAACGGCAGCATAAAATATTTATGTACATTAATAATGTATAACACATGTATATAAACACACATACATATACACATTTATTTTATTGTTAACAAATTTGAGGAAATTAATAAATAATTTTTTTATTTTTTTAATTTAATTGTTTTTTAATAATTAAATTTTAACGCGACTCGTGCAAAACAAATAATTAATTTTAAATCCACTTTGATAGGTGCCACACAACACTACAAAAAAAAAAAATTATTTTAATTATCCCAGAAATACTCTTAACAATTCGTTATTTTTTTGTTGTTGTTGTTGTGTGATGGCATATACACCGTGGTATGATGATATTTTGAAGTACGCAATCGACAAAAATTTTTACGAAAATGTTTTATTCATTCAGACGTAATAAATTGAAAATCAATTTGATTGAAGTGAGTTTTCCGGTGAAAGCTTTTTTTTTGTATTTATAATTACGTAAATAAATTTTGTAATCAAAAGGAGGATATATGTGGGTTACGTTCAGAGTGTTTAGTACAACTAAATTATATTCGATTTGACGTACGCATTATACCCATTCGGTATGAAAGTGGGGAAAAAATTCAATTCGGGTGAACTCACTTCCAATGAGGCACGAAACGGAAACGAGTACTAAAAATAATCGTTTCAGCATCAAAAAGCTCATGCGCACGTTAAACAGGTCTTCGTTTTGTGTGCTTTTTTTTATTTTTAATTCGCACTTAATTTTTCTTTTACATATTTTCGTGTGTGTTGTTGTATTCCGGTTTTTTTTTTTTTTGTAAACGAAACAAAAAAATTTTCTGGTCGTTTTGGAAAATGTTTTTCCAATTTTTGTAAATTTTTTGTTTTTTGTTCGATTGAATAATAAATTGGTATTTTTGGTCATTCGACTTTTTTACACATCAATAAACTTTTTATGTGACCAAAATATTTAAATCATATATCGAATATGTTGTCTGGGTGTATATACTATATATATATTAACAGACCGAAGATTTTTCATTGTGAAAAGTTTTGTCTTACGTGCATACATACATATGTACATACACAAATACGCAATAAATAAATAAATTGGATTTTTCTCGATTTTAATTTTTTAAATTTTTCTTTAAATTAAATTTTCGGGAATTAAAATTCCGTTTCGCAAATTATTTACGTTTTCGATTAGAAAATGGTAATAAAAGTAACAAAAAAAAAAAAAAAATTGAGAGGGTATTGTTTGGTTGTGCGGGAAAATAGGATTACTGTGGTTTACGCAACCGTATATTAGATTTATGACAAATTTTCGGAATTTTTTTTTTTTTTGTATTTCATAGGATTTTTCAGAATTTTGTTATTGTTGCTTCCTGCCTGTAAACAATTACGGAGAATTTGCCGATATTCGTGATGGTATATATGAGTGTAGTGCTATATACCAGTACATAAATATGTAATGTGAATGGGAAAAAATCGGAAGGGCGATTTTATTTATATTTTATCATGTAAAGGGAGAATCGTAAAGTGTTTTTTATTTTGTCAACAGTTTAGATTTGAAAATGTTTCGTTTTTTTAGGGTTTTAGGTGGATATATACAATCAGTTGCTGGAATGTTTTGCGGAAGCACATTATTTATTTATTTAGTAAAGGTGATGTAACAAAGCGGTAATTTGCATTTTGTTTAAAAATTACAATTGTTAAAAGCTTTTATCTTTTCGGCTTGTATTTAACCCAAAAAGTAAAACTTCAAAGTAATAATTTGTCCTTTACTTACAGAATTAATGAAAATTGTTGAAAACTAATTCATTTTTCGGTTGAATTCTTTAAATTTAAACCAAAATGTGATATTCAATGCCATTTTTAGCTTTTGGTAACAAAATTGAAGTAAATTGCTAAAGCTTTCTTATTTTACCTTTCATTTCTAAGAATTTAAACCAAACTGTAGCACTACAAAGAATTAATTTGCATTTGTCTTTTAAAATTAATAAAAATTATTAAAAGCTTTTTCATTTTTGTGATGATCTACAAATGTAACCAAAATGCAACACTGCAAAGCGCTAATTTACGTTTTGCTTTCAAAATTGAAGTAAATGTTTGAAAGCTTTCTTCTTTAGGATTTAGTTCTACTGATTTAAACTTAATTTAATACTGAAAAGTGATAATTTGCATTCCACCAGGTTATTACTTCAGATAGGAAAATTTGTTTTTTATTGAAAAACACCAAAACAAATTCTGGGCCAAAAATGTATACTCTGCTATTACATTTCGATTGCTATGGCCGATACCACAAATAATAAATTTTGACATTTGCAAATATTGTGCCACTTTGGGTTTAAATCGCCTGGCCATTACTTAAGATTTCATAAAATTTGATTTTTAATGAAAAATACAAGAAACAAAAAATTCTGCTCCAACAATATTTACTCTGATACCACGTTTCGATTACCATTTCCTGGACCACTAATAATAAATTTTGACATTTGCAAATATTGTGCCACTTTGGGTTTAAATCGCCTGGTCATTACTTAAGATTTCATAAAATTTGATTTTTAATGAAAAATACAAGAAAAAAAAAATTCTGCTCCAACAAAATTTACTCTGATACCACGTTTCGATTGCCATTTCCTGTACCACTAATAATAAATTTTGACATTTGCAAATATTATGCCACTTTGGGTTTAAATCGTCTGGTTATTACTTAAGATTTCATAGGAACATTTGATTTTTATTGAAAAACCCCAAAAAAAATTCTGGGCTAAAAATGTATACTACAAATACACAAATAATACAATTTGACATTTGCAAATATTGTGCCACTTTGGGTTTAAATCGCCTGGTCATTACTTAAGATTTCATAAAATTTGATTTTTAATGAAAAATACAAGAAAACAAAAATTCTGCTCCAACAATATTTACTCTGATACCACGTTTCGATTGCCATTTCCTGTACCACTAATAATAAATTTTGACATTTGCAAATATTGTGCCACTTTGGGTTTAAATCGCCTGGTCATTACTTAAGATTTCATAAAATTTGATTTTTAATGAAAAATACAAGAAAAAAAAATAATGCTCCAACAATATTTACTCTGATACCACGTTTCGATTGCCATTTCCTGTACCACTAATAATAAATTTTGACATTTGCAAATATTGTGCCACTTTGGGTTTAAATCGCCTGGTCATTACTTAAGATTTCATAAAATTTGATTTTTAATGAAAAATACAAGAAAAAAAAAAATTCTGCTCCAACAATATTTACTCTGATACCACGTTTCGATTGCCATTTCCTGTACCACTAATAATAAATTTTGACATTTGCAAATATTGTGCCACTTTGGGTTTAAATCGCCTGGTCATTACTTAAGATTTCATAAAATTTGATTTTTAATGAAAAATACAAGAAAACAAAATTCTGCTCCAACAATATTTACTCTGATACCGCGTTTCGATTGCTATTTCCTGTACCACTAATAATAAATTTTGACATTTGCAAATATTGTGCCACTTTGGGTTTAAATCGCCTGGTCATTACTTAAGATTTCCAAAAATTTGATTTTTAATTAAAAATACTAGAAAAAAAAAATTCTGCTCCAACAAAATTTACTGTGATGCCACGTTTCGATAGCCATTTCCTGTACCACTAATATTAAATTTTGACATTTGCAAATATTGTGCCACTTTGGGTTTAAATCGCCTGGCCATTACTTAAGATTTCATAAAATTTGATTTTTAATGAAAAATACAAGAACAAAAAAATTCTGCTCCAACAATATTTACTCTGATACCACGTTTCGATTGCCATTTCCTGTACCACTAATAATAAATTTTGACATTTGCAAATATTGTGCCACTTTGGGTTTAAATCGCCTGGTCATTACTTAAGATTTCATAAAATTTGATTTTTAATGAAAAATACAAGAAAACAAAATTCTGCTCCAACAATATTTACTCTGATACCGCGTTTCGATTGCTATTTCCTGTACCACTAATAATAAATTTTGACATTTGCAAATATTGTGCCACTTTGGGTTTAAATCGCCTGGCCATTACTTAAGATTTCATAAAATTTGATTTTTAATGAAAAATACAAGAAAAAAAAAAATTCTGCTCCAACAATATTTACTCTGATACCACGTTTCGATTGCCATTTCCTGTACCACTAATAATAAATTTTGACATTTGCAAATATTGTGCCACTTTGGGTTTAAATCGCCTGGTCATTACTTAAGATTTCATAAAATTTGATTTTTAATGAAAAATACAAGAAAACAAAATTCTGCTCCAACAATATTTACTCTGATACCGCGTTTCGATTGCTATTTCCTGTACCACTAATAATAAATTTTGACATTTGCAAATATTGTGCCACTTTGGGTTTAAATCGCCTGGTCATTACTTAAGATTTCCAAAAATTTGATTTTTAATTAAAAATACTAGAAAAAAAAAATTCTGCTCCAACAAAATTTACTGTGATGCCACGTTTCGATAGCCATTTCCTGTACCACTAATATTAAATTTTGACATTTGCAAATATTGTGCCACTTTGGGTTTAAATCGCCTGGCCATTACTTAAGATTTCATAAAATTTGATTTTTAATGAAAAATACAAGAAAAAAATATTCTGCTCCAACAATATTTACTCTGATACCACGTTTCGATTGCCATTTCCTGTACCACTAATAATAAATTTTGACATTTGCAAATATTGTGCCACTTTGGGTTTAAATCGCCTGGTCATTACTTAAGATTTCATAAAATTTGATTTTTAATGAAAAATACAAGAACAAAAAAATTCTGCTCCAACAATATTTACTCTGATACCACGTTTCGATTGCCATTTCCTGTACCACTAATAATAACATTTGACATTTGCAAATATTGTGCCACTTTGGGTTTAAATCGCCTGGTCATTACTTAAGATTTCATAAAATTTGATTTTTAATGAAAAATACAAGAAAAAAAAATTCTGCTCCAACAATATTTACTCTGGTACCACGTTTCGATTGCTATTTCCTGTACCACTAATAATAAATTTTGACATTTGCAAATATTGTGCCACTTTGGGTTTAAATCGCCTGGTCATTACTTATAATTTCATAAAATTTGATTTTTAATTAAAAATACAAGAAAAAAAAAAATTCTGCTCCAACAAAATTTACTCTGATGCCACGTTTCGATAGCCATTTCCTGTACCACTAATATTAAGTTTTTACATTTGCAAATATTGTGCCACTTTGGGTTTAAATCGCCTGGCCATTACTTAAGATTTCATAAAATTTGATTTTTAATGAAAAATACAAGAAAAAAAAAAATTCTGGTCCAACAAAATTTACTCTGATGCCACGTTTCGATTGCCATTTTCTGTACCACTAATAATAAATTTTGACATTTGCAAATATTGTGCCACTTTGGGTTTAAATCGCCTGGTTATTACTTCAGATTTCATAGGAACATTTGATTTTTATTGAAAACCCCCAAAAAGAATTCTGGGCTAAAAATTTATACTCTGCTACCACATTTCGATTGCTATGGCCGATACCATAAATAATAAAATTTGACATTTGCAAATATTGTGCCACTTTGGGTTTAAATCGCCTGGTCATTACTTAAGATTTCATAAAATTTGATTTTTAATGAAAAATACAAGAAAAAAAAAAATCTGTCCCAACAATATTTACTCTGATGCCACGTTTCGATTGCCATTTCCTGTACCACTAATAATAAATTTTGACATTTGCAAATATTGTGCCACTTTGGGTTTAAATCGCCTGGTCATTACTTCAGATTTCATAAAATTTGATTTTTAATGAAAAATATAAGAAAAAAAAAAAATTCTGCTCCAACAATATTTAATCTGATACCACGTTTCGATTGCCATTTCCTGTACCACTAATAATGAGATTTGACATTTGCAAATATTGCGCCACTTTGGGTTTAAATTGCCTAGTCATTACTTAAGATTTCATAAAATTTGATTTTTAATGAAAAATACAAGAAAAAAAAAAATGCTGCTCCAACAAAATTTACTCTGATACCACTTTTCGATTGCCATTTCCTGTACCACTAATTATAAATTTTGACATTTGCAAATATTATGCCACTTTTGGTTTAAATCGTCTGGTTATTACTTCAGATTTCATAAAATTTGATTTTTAATGAAAAATACAAGAAAAAAATATTCTGCTCCAACAATATTTACTCTGATACCACGTTTCGATTGCCATTTTCTGTACCACTAATAATAAATTTTGACATTTGCAAATATTGTGCCACTTTGGGTTTAAATCGCCTGGTCATTACTTAAGATTTCATAAAATTTGATTTTTAATGAAAAATACAAGAAAAAAAAAAATTCTGCTCCAACAAAATTTACTCTGATGCCACGTTTCGATTGCCATTTCCTGTACCACTAATAATAAAATTTGACATTTGCAAATATTGTGCCACTTTGGGTTTAAATCGCCTGGTCATTACTTAAGATTTCATAAAATTTGATTTTTAATGAAAAATACAAGAAAAAAAAAAATTCTGCTCCAACAATATTTACTCTGGTACCACGTTTCGATTGCTATTTCCTGTACCACTAATAATAAATTTTGACATTTGCAAATATTGTGCCACTTTGGGTTTAAATCGCCTGGTCATTACTTAAGATTTCATAAAATTTGATTTTTAATGAAAAATACAAGAAAAAAAAAATTCTGCTCCAACAATATTTACTCTGGTACCACGTTTCGATTGCTATTTCCTGTACCACTAATAATAAATTTTGACATTTGCAAATATTGTGCCACTTTGGGTTTAAATCGCCTGGCCATTACTTAAGATTTCATAAAATTTGATTTTTAATGAAAAATACAAGAAAAAAAAAAATTCTGCTCCAACAAAATTAACTCTGATGCCACGTTTCGATTGCCATTTCCTGTACCACTAATAATAAATTTTGACATTTGCAAATATTGTGCCACTTTGGGTTTAAATCGCCTGGCCATTACTTAAGATTTCCTAAAATTTGATTTTTAATGAAAAATACAAGAAAAAAAAAAAATTCTGATCCAACAATATTTACTCTGATACCACGTTTCGATTGCCATTTCCTGTACCACTAATAATAAATTTTGACATTTGCAAATATTGTGCCACTTTGGGTTTAAATCGCCTGGCCATTACTTAAGATTTCCAAAAATTTGATTTTTAATAAAAAATACAAGAAAAAAAAAATTCTGCTCCAACAATATTTACTCTGATACCACGTTTCGATTACCATTTCCTGTGCCACTAATAATACATTTTGACAATTGCAAATATTGTGCCACTTTGGGTTTAAATCGCCTGGTCATTACTTAAGATTTCATAAAATTTGATTTTTAATGAAAAATACAAGAAAAAAAAAATTCTGCTCCAACAATATTTACTCTGATACCACGTTTCGATTGCCATTTCCTGTACCACTAATAATAAATTTTGACATTTGCAAATATTGTGCCACTTTGGGTTTAAATCGCCTGGCCATTACTTAAGATTTCCAAAAATTTGATTTTTAATGAAAAATACAAAAAAAAAAAAATTCTGCTCCAACAATATTTTCTCTGATACCACGTTTCGATTGCCATTTCCTGTACCACTAATAATGAATTTTGACATTTGCAAATATTGTGCCACTTTGGGGTTAAATCGCCTGGCCATTACTTAAGATTTCATAAAATTTGATTTTTAATGAAAAATACAAGAAAAAAAAAATTCTGCTCCAACAATATTTAGTCTGATACCACGTTTCGATTACCATTTCCTGTACCACTAATAATAAATTTTGACATTTGCAAATATTATGCCACTTTGGGTTTAAATCGCCTGTTCATTACTTAAGATTTCATAAAATTTGATTTTTAATGAAAAATACAAGAAAAAAAAAATTCTGCTCCAACAAAATTTACTCTGCTGCCACGTTTCGATTACCATTTCCTGTACCACTAATAATAAATTTTGACATTTGCAAATATTGTGCCACTTTGGGTTTAAATCGCCTGGCCATTACTTAAGATTTCATTGATTTTTAATGAAAAATACAAGAAAAAAAAAAATTCTGCTCTAACAATATTTACTCTGATACCACGTTTCGATTACCATTTCTTGTACCACTAATAATAAATTTTGACATTTGCAAATATTGTGCCACTTTGGGTTTAAATCGCCTGGTCATTACTTAAGATTTCATAAAATTTGATTTTTAATGAAAAATACAAGAAAAAAAAATTCTGCTCCAACAATATTTACTCTGATACCACGTTTCGATTGCCATTTCCTGTACCACTAATAATAAATTTTGACATTTGAAAATATTGTGCCACTTTGGGTTTAAATCGCCTGGATATTCTTCAGATTTCATAGAAAAATTTGATTTTTATTGAAAAACCCCAAAAAAAATTCTGGGCCAAAAATGTATACTCTGCTATTACATTTCGATTGCTATGGCCGATACCACAAATAATAAAATTTGACATTTGCAAAATATTGTGCCACTTTGGGTTTAAATCGCCTGGTCATTACTTAAGATTTCATAAAATTTGATTTTTAATGAAAAATACAAGAAAAAAAAATTCTGCTCCAACAATATTTACTCTGATACCGCGTTTCGATTGCTATTTCCTGTACCACTAATAATAAATTTTGACATTTGCAAATATTGTGCCACTTTGGGTTTAAATCGCCTGGTCATTACTTAAGATTTCCAAAAATTTGATTTTTAATTAAAAATACTACAAAAAAAAAAATTCTGCTCCAAAAAAATTTACTGTGATGCCACGTTTCGATAGCCATTTCCTGTACCACTAATATTAAATTTTGACATTTGCAAATATTGTGCCACTTTGGGTTTAAATCGCCTGGCCATTACTTAAGATTTCATAAAATTTGATTTTTAATGAAAAATACAAGAAAAAAAAAATTCTGCTCCAACAATATTTACTCTGATACCACGTTTCGATTGCCATTTCCTGTACCACTAATAATAGGTTTTGACATTTTCAAATATTGTGCCACTTTGGGTTTAAATCGTCTGGTCATTACTTCAGATTTCATAAAATTTAATTTTTGTTGAAAAATACAAGACAAAAAAAAATTCTGCTCCAACAATATTTACTCTGATACCACGTTTCGATTGCCATTTCCTGTACCACTAATAATAAATTTTGACATTTGCAAATATTGTGCCACTTTGGGTTTAAATCGCCTGGTCATTACTTAAGATTTCATAAAATTTGATTTTTAATGAAAAATACAAGAACAAAAAAATTCTGCTCCAACAATATTTACTCTGATACCACGTTTCGATTGCCATTTCCTGTACCACTAATAATAAAATTTGACATTTGCAAATATTGTGCCACTTTGGGTTTAAATCGCCTGGTCATTACTTAAGATTTCATAAAATTTGATTTTTAATGAAAAATACAAGAAAAAAAAAATTCTGCTCCAACAATATTTACTCTGGTACGACGTTTCGATTGCTATTTCCTGTACCACTAATAATAAATTTTGACATTTGCAAATATTGTGCCACTTTGGGTTTAAATCGCCTGGTCATTACATAAGATTTCATAAAATTTGATTTTTAATTAAAAATACAAGAAAAAAAAAAATTCTGCTCCAACAAAATTTACTCTGATGCCACGTTTCGATAGCCATTTCCTGTACCACTAATATAAAGTTTTTACATTTGCAAATATTGTGCCACTTTGGGTTTAAATCGCCTGGCCATTACTTAAGATTTCATAAAATTTGATTTTTAATGAAAAATACAAGAAAAAAAAAAATTCTGGTCCAACAAAATTTACTCTGATGCCACGTTTCGATTGCCATTTCCTGTACCACTAATAATAAATTTTGACATTTGCAAATATTGTGCCACTTTGGGTTTAAATCGCCTGGTTATTACTTCAGATTTCATAGGAACATTTGATTTTTATTGAAAGCCCCCAAAAAGAATTCTGGGCTAAAAATTTATACTCTGCTACTACATTTCGATTGCTATGGCCGATACCACAAATAATAAAATTTGACATTTGCAAATATTGTGCCACTTTGGGTTTAAATCACCTGGTCATTACTTAAGATTTCATAAAATTTGATTTTTAATGAAAAATACAAGAAAAAAAAAAAAATCTGCCCCAACAATATTTACTCTGATGCCACGTTTCGATTGCCATTTCCTGTACCACTAATAATAAATTTTGACATTTGCAAATATTGTGCCACTTTGGGTTTAAATCGCCTGGTCATTACTTCAGATTTCATAAAATTTGATTTTTAATGAAAAATATAAGAAAAAAAAAAATTCTGCTCCAACAATATTTAATCTGATACCACGTTTCGATTGCCATTTCCTGTACCACTAATAATGAGATTTGATATTTGCAAATATTGTGCCACTTTGGGTTTAAATTGCCTAGTCATTACTTAAGATTTCATAAAATTTGATTTTTAATGAAAAATACAAGAAAAAAAAAAAATGCTGCTCCAACAAAATTTACTCTGATACCACGTTTCGATTGCCATTTCCTGTACCACTAATTATAAATTTTGACATTTGCAAATATTATGCCACTTTTGGTTTAAATCGTCTGGTTATTACTTCAGATTTCATAAAATTTGATTTTTGATGAAAAATACAAGACAAAAAAAAATTCTGCTCCAACAATATTTACTCTGATGCCACGTTTCGATAGCCATTTCCTGCACCACTAATATTAAATTTTGACATTTGCAAATATTGTGCCACTTTGGGTTTAAATCGCCTGGTCATTACTTAAGATTTCATAAAATTTGATTTTTAATGAAAAATACAAGAAAAAAAAAATTCTGCTCCAACAAAATTTACTCTGATGCCACGTTTCGATAGCCATTTCCTGTACCACTAATAATAAATTTTGACATTTGCAAATATTAAGCCACTTTGGGTTTAAATCGTCTGGTCATTACTTCAGATTTCATAAACTTTGATTTTTGATGACAAATACAAGACAAAAAAAAATTCTGCTCCAACAATATTTACTATGATGCCACGTTTCGATAGCCATTTCCTGTACCACTAATATTAAATTTTGACATTTGCAAATATTGTGCCACTTTGGGTTTAAATCGCCTGGTCATTACTTAAGATTTCATAAAATTTGATTTTTAATGAAAAATACAAGAAAAAAAAAATTCTGCTCCAACAAAATTTACTCTGATGCCACGTTTCGATAGCCATTTCCTGTACCACTAATAATAAATTTTGACATTTGCAAATATTGTGCCACTTTGGGTTTAAATCGCCTGGTTATTACTTCAGATTTCATAGGAACATTTGATTTTTATTGAAAACCCCCAAAAAGAATTCTGGGCTAAAAATTTATACTCTGCTACTACATTTCGATTGCTATGGCCGATACCACAAATAATAAAATTTGACATTTGCAAATATTGTGCCACTTTGGGTTTAAATCACCTGGTCATTACTTAAGATTTCATAAAATTTGATTTTTGATGACAAATACAAGACAACAAAAAATTCTGCTCCAACAATATTTACTCTGATGCCACGTTTCGATTGCCATTTCCTGTACCACTAATAATAAATTTTGACATTTGCAAATATTGTGCCACTTTGGGTTTAAATCGCCTGGTTATTACTTCAGATTTCATAGGAACATTTGATTTTTATTGAAAACCCCCAAAAAGAATTCTGGGCTAAAAATTTATACTCTGCTACTACATTTCGATTGCTATGGCCGATACCACAAATAATAAAATTTGACATTTGCAAATATTGTGCCACTTTGGGTTTAAATCACCTGGTCATTACTTAAGATTTCATAAAATTTGATTTTTAATGAAAAATACAAGAAAAAAAAAAATCTGCCCCAACAATATTTACTCTGATGCCACGTTTCGATTGCCATTTCCTGTACCACTAATAATAAATTTTGACATTTGCAAATATTGTGCCACTTTGGGTTTAAATCGCCTGGTCATTACTTCAGATTTCATAAAATTTGATTTTTAATGAAAAATATAAGAAAAAAAAAATTCTGCTCCAACAATATTTAATCTGATACCACGTTTCGATTGCCATTTCCTGTACCACTAATAATGAGATTTGACATTTGCAAATATTGTGCCACTTTGGGTTTAAATTGCCTAGTCACTTAAGATTTCATAAAATTTGATTTTTAATGAAAAATACAAGAAAAAAAAAAAAATGCTGCTCCAACAAAATTTACTCTGATACCACGTTTCGATTGCCATTTCCTGTACCACTAATTATAAATTTTGACATTTGCAAATATTATGCCACTTTTGGTTTAAATCGTCTGGTTATTACTTCAGATTTCATAAAATTTGATTTTTGATGAAAAATACAAGACAAAAAAAAATTCTGCTCCAACAATATTTACTCTGATGCCACGTTTCGATAGCCATTTCCTGTACCACTAATATTAAATTTTGACATTTGCAAATATTGTGCCACTTTGGGTTTAAATCGCCTGGTCATTACTTAAGATTTCATAAAATTTGATTTTTAATGAAAAATACAAGAAAAAAAAAATTCTGCTCCAACAAAATTTACTCTGATGCCACGTTTCGATAGCCATCTCCTGTACCACTAATAATAAATTTTGACATTTGCAAATATTAAGCCACTTTGGGTTTAAATCGTCTGGTCATTACTTCAGATTTCATAAACTTTGATTTTTGATGACAAATACAAGACAACAAAAAATTCTGCTCCAACAATATTTACTCTGATGCCACGTTTCGATAGCCATTTCCTGTACCACTAATATTAAATTTTGACATTTGAAAATATTGTGCCACTTTGGGTTTAAATCGCCTGGTTATTCTTTAGATTTCATAGAAAAATTTGATTTTTATTGAAAAACCCCAAAAAAAATTCTGGGCCAAAAATGTATACTCTGCTATTACATTTCGATTGCTATGGCCGATACCACAAATAATAAAATTTGACATTTGCAAAATATTGTGCCACTTTGGGTTTAAATCGCCTGGTCATTACTTAAGATTTCATAAAATTTGATTTTTAATGAAAAATACAAGAAAAAAAAATTCTGCTCCAACAAAATTTACTGTGATGCCACGTTTCGATAGCCATTTCCTGTACCACTAATATTAAATTTTGACATTTGCAAATATTGTGCCACTTTGGGTTTAAATCGCCTGGCCATTACTTAAGATTTCATAAAATTTGATTTTTAATGAAAAATACAAGAAAAAAAAAATTCTGCACCAACAATATTTACTCTGATACCACGTTTCGATTGCCATTTCCTGTACCACTAATAATAAATTTTGACATTTGCAAATATTGTGCCACTTTGGGATTAAATCGCCTGGTCATTACTTAAGATTTCATAAAATTTGATTTTTAATGAAAAATACAAGAAAAAAAAAATTCTGCTCCAACAATATTTACTCTGGTACCACGTTTCGATTGCTATTTCCTGTACCACTAATAATAAATTTTGACATTTGCAAATATTGTGCCACTTTGGGTTTAAATCGCCTGGTCATTACTTAAGATTTCATAAAATTTGATTTTTAATTAAAAATACAAGAAAAAAAAAATTCTGCTCCAACAAAATTTACTCTGATGCCACGTTTCGATAGCCATTTCCTGTACCACTAATTATAAATTTTGACATTTGCAAATATTATGCCACTTTTGGTTTAAATCGTCTGGTTATTACTTCAGATTTCATAAAATTTGATTTTTGATGACAAATACAAGACAACAAAAAATTCTGCTCCAACAATATTTACTCTGATGCCACGTTTCGATAGCCATTTCCTGTACCACTAATATTAAATTTTGACATTTGCAAATATTGTGCCACTTTGGGTTTAAATCGCCTGGCCATTACTTAAGATTTCATAAAATTTGATTTTTAATGAAAAATACAAGAAAAAAAAAATTCTGCTCCAACAATATTTACTCTCGTACCACGTTTCGATTGCTATTTCCTGTACCACTAATAATAAATTTTGACATTTGCAAATATTGTGCCACTTTGGGTTTAAATCGCCTGGTCATTACTTAAGATTTCATAAAATTTGATTTTTAATGAAAAATACAAGAAAAAAAAAATTCTGCTCCAACAATATTTACTCTGATACCGCGTTTCGATTGCCATTTCCTGTACCACTAATAATAAATTTTGACATTTGCAAATATTGTGCCACTTTGGGTTTAAATCGCCTGGTCATTACTTAAGATTTTCAAAAATTTAATTTTTAATTAAAAATACAAGAAAAAAAAAATTCTGCTCCAACAAAATTTACTGTGATGCCACGTTTCGATAGCCATTTCCTGTACCACTAATATTACATTTTGACATTTGCAAATATTGTGCCACTTTGGGTTTAAATCGCCTGGCCATTACTTAAGATTTCATAAAATTTGATTTTTAATGAAAAATACAAGAAAAAAAAAATCTGCTCCAACAATATTTACTCTGATACCACGTTTCGATTGCCATTTCCTGTACCACTAATAATAAATTTTGACATTTGCAAATATTGTGCCACTTTGGGTTTAAATCGCCTGGTCATTACTTAAGATTTCATAAAATTTGATTTTTAATGAAAAATACAAGAAAAAAAAAATTCTGCTCCAACAATATTTACTCTGGTACCACGTTTCGATTGCTATTTCCTGTACCACTAATAATAAATTTTGACATTTGCAAATATTGTGCCACTTTGGGTTTAAATCGCCTGGTCATTACTTAAGATTTCATAAAATTTGATTTTTAATTAAAAATACAAGAAAAAAAAAAATTCTGCTCCAACAAAATTTACTCTGATGCCACGTTTCGATAGCTATTTCCTGTACCACTAATAATGAGATTTGACATTTGCAAATATTGTGCCACTTTGGGTTTAAATCGCCTGGCGATTACTTAAGATTTCATAAAATTTGATTTTTAATGAAAAATACAAGAAAAAAAAAATTCTGGTCCAACAAAATTTACTCTGATGCCACGTTTCGATTGCCATTTCCTGTACCACTAATAATAAATTTTGACATTTGCAAATATTGTGTCACTTTGGGTTTAAATCGCCTGGTTATTACTTCAGATTTCATAGGAACATTTGATTTTTATTGAAAACCCCCAAAAAGAATTCTGGGGTAAAAATGTATACTCTGCTACCACATTTCGATTGCTATGGCCGATACCACAAATAATAAAATTTGACATTTGCAAATATTGTGCCACTTTGGGTTTAAATCGCCTGGTCATTACTTCAGATTTCATAAAATTTGATTTTTAATGAAAAATATAAGAAAAAAAAAAATTCTGCTCCAACAATATTTAATCTGATACCACGTTTCGATTGCCATTTCCTGTACCACTAATAATGAGATTTGACATTTGCAAATATTGTGCCACTTTGGGTTTAAATCGCCTGGCCATTACTTAAGATTTCATAAAATTTGATTTTTAATGAAAAATACAAGAAAAAAAAAATTCTGCTCCAACAAAATTTACTCTGATACCACGTTTCGATTGCCATTTCCTGTACCACTAATAATAAATTTTGACATTTGCAAATATTGTGCCACTTTGGGATTAAATCGCCTGGTCATTACTTCAGATTTCATAAAATTTGATTTTTAATGAAAAATACAAGAAAAAAAAAATTCTGCTCCAACAATATTTACTCTGGTACCACGTTTCGATTGCTATTTCCTGTACCACTAATAATAAATTTTGACATTTGCAAATATTGTGCCACTTTGGGTTTAAATCGCCTGGTCATTACTTAAGATTTCATAAAATTTGATTTTTAATTAAAAATACAAGAAAAAAAAAATTCTGCTCCAACAAAATTTACTCTGATGCCACGTTTCGATAGCCATTTCCTGTACCACTAATTATAAATTTTGACATTTGCAAATATTATGCCACTTTTGGTTTAAATCGTCTGGTTATTACTTCAGATTTCATAAAATTTGATTTTTGATGACAAATACAAGACAACAAAAAATTCTGCTCCAACAATATTTACTCTGATGCCACGTTTCGATAGCCATTTCCTGTACCACTAATATTAAATTTTGACATTTGCAAATATTGTGCCACTTTGGGTTTAAATCGCCTGGCCATTACTTAAGATTTCATAAAATTTGATTTTTAATGAAAAATACAAGAAAAAAAAAATTCTGCTCCAACAATATTTACTCTCGTACCACGTTTCGATTGCTATTTCCTGTACCACTAATAATAAATTTTGACATTTGCAAATATTGTGCCACTTTGGGTTTAAATCGCCTGGTCATTACTTAAGATTTCATAAAATTTGATTTTTAATGAAAAATACAAGAAAAAAAAAATTCTGCTCCAACAATATTTACTCTGATACCGCGTTTCGATTGCCATTTCCTGTACCACTAATAATAAATTTTGACATTTGCAAATATTGTGCCACTTTGGGTTTAAATCGCCTGGTCATTACTTAAGATTTCCAAAAATTTGATTTTTAATTAAAAATACAAGAAAAAAAAAATTCTGCTCCAACAAAATTTACTGTGATGCCACGTTTCGATAGCCATTTCCTGTACCACTAATATTAAATTTTGACATTTGCAAATATTGTGCCACTTTGGGTTTAAATCGCCTGGCCATTACTTAAGATTTCATAAAATTTGATTTTTAATGAAAAATACAAGAAAAAAAAAATCTGCTCCAACAATATTTACTCTGATACCACGTTTCGATTGCCATTTCCTGTACCACTAATAATAAATTTTGACATTTGCAAATATTGTGCCACTTTGGGTTTAAATCGCCTGGTCATTACTTAAGATTTCATAAAATTTGATTTTTAATGAAAAATACAAGAAAAAAAAAATTCTGCTCCAACAATATTTACTCTGGTACCACGTTTCGATTGCTATTTCCTGTACCACTAATAATAAATTTTGACATTTGCAAATATTGTGCCACTTTGGGTTTAAATCGCCTGGTCATTACTTAAGATTTCATAAAATTTGATTTTTAATTAAAAATACAAGAAAAAAAAAAATTCTGCTCCAACAAAATTTACTCTGATGCCACGTTTCGATAGCTATTTCCTGTACCACTAATAATGAGATTTGACATTTGCAAATATTGTGCCACTTTGGGTTTAAATTGCCTAGTCATTACTTAAGATTTCATAAAATTTGATTTTTAATGAAAAATACAAGAAAAAAAAAAATGCTGCTCCAACAAAATTTACTCTGATACCACGTTTCGATTGCCATTTCCTGTACCACTAATTATAAATTTTGACATTTGCAAATATTGTGCCACTTTGGGTTTAAATCGCCTGGCCATTACTTAAGATTTCATAAAATTTGATTTTTAATGAAAAATACAAGAAAAAAAAAATTCTGGTCCAACAAAATTTACTCTGATGCCACGTTTCGATTGCCATTTCCTGTACCACTAATAATAAATTTTGACATTTGCAAATATTGTGTCACTTTGGGTTTAAATCGCCTGGTTATTACTTCAGATTTCATAGGAACATTTGATTTTTATTGAAAACCCCCAAAAAGAATTCTGGGGTAAAAATGTATACTCTGCTACCACATTTCGATTGCTATGGCCGATACCACAAATAATAAAATTTGACATTTGCAAATATTGTGCCACTTTGGGTTTAAATCGCCTGGTCATTACTTCAGATTTCATAAAATTTGATTTTTAATGAAAAATATAAGAAAAAAAAAAATTCTGCTCCAACAATATTTAATCTGATACCACGTTTCGATTGCCATTTCCTGTACCACTAATAATGAGATTTGACATTTGCAAATATTGTGCCACTTTGGGTTTAAATTGCCTAGTCATTACTTAAGATTTCATAAAATTTGATTTTTAATGAAAAATACAAGAAAAAAAAAAATGCTGCTCCAACAAAATTTACTCTGATACCACGTTTCGATTGCCATTTCCTGTACCACTAATTATAAATTTTGACATTTGCAAATATTATGCCACTTTTGGTTTAAATCGTCTGGGTATTACTTCAGATTTCATAAAATTTGATTTTTGATGAAAAATACAAGACAAAAAAAAATTCTGCTCCAACAATATTTACTCTGATGCCACGTTTCGATTGCCATTTCCTGTACCACTAATAATAAATTTTGACATTTGCAAATATTGTGTCACTTTGGGTTTAAATCGCCTGGTTATTACTTCAGATTTCATAGGAACATTTGATTTTTATTGAAAACCCCCAAAAAGAATTCTGGGGTAAAAATGTATACTCTGCTACCACATTTCGATTGCTATGGCCGATACCACAAATAATAAAATTTGACATTTGCAAATATTGTGCCACTTTGGGTTTAAATCGCCTGGTCATTACTTCAGATTTCATAAAATTTGATTTTTAATGAAAAATATAAGAAAAAAAAAAATTCTGCTCCAACAATATTTAATCTGATACCACGTTTCGATTGCCATTTCCTGTACCACTAATAATGAGATTTGACATTTGCAAATATTGTGCCACTTTGGGTTTAAATTGCCTAGTCATTACTTAAGATTTCATAAAATTTGATTTTTAATGAAAAATACAAGAAAAAAAAAAATGCTGCTCCAACAAAATTTACTCTGATACCACGTTTCGATTGCCATTTCCTGTACCACTAATTATAAATTTTGACATTTGCAAATATTATGCCACTTTTGGTTTAAATCGCCTGGTCATTACTTAAGATTTCATAAAATTTGATTTTTAATGAAAAATACAAGAAAAAAAAAATTCTGCTCCAACAATATTTACTCTGGTACCACGTTTCGATTGCTATTTCCTGTACCACTAATAATAAATTTTGACATTTGCAAATATTGTGCCACTTTGGGTTTAAATCGCCTGGTCATTACTTAAGATTTCATAAAATTTGATTTTTAATTAAAAATACAAGAAAAAAAAAATTCTGCTCCAACAAAATTTACTCTGATGCCACGTTTCGATAGCCATTTCCTGTACCACTAATTATAAATTTTGACATTTGCAAATATTATGCCACTTTGGGTTTAAATCGCCTGGTTATTACTTCAGATTTCATAGGAACATTTGATTTTTATTGAAAACCCCCAAAAAGAATTCTGGGCTAAAAATTTATACTCTGCTACTACATTTCGATTGCTATTTCCTGTACCACTAATAATAAATTTTGACATTTGCAAATATTGTGCCACTTTTGGTTTAAATCGCCTGGTCATTACTTAAGATTTCCAAAAATTTGATTTTTAATTAAAAATACAAGTAAAAAAAAAATTCTGCTCCAACAAAATTTACTCTGATGCCACGTTTCGATAGCCATTTTCGGTACCACTAATATTAAATTTTGATATTTGCAAATATTGTGCCACTTTGGGTTTAAATCGCCTGGCCATTACTTAAGATTTCATAAAATTTGATTTTTAATGAAAAATACAAGAAAAAAAAATTCTGCTCCAACAATATTTAATCTCATACCACGTTTCGATTACTTTGGCCGATACCACAAATAATAAAATTTGACATTTGCAAATATTGTGCCACTTTGGGTTTAAATCGCCTGGTCATTACTTAAGATTTCATAAAATTTGATTTTTAATGAAAAATACAAGAAAAAAAAGATTCTGCTCCAATAATATTTAATCTGATACCACGTTTCGATTGCCATTTCCTGTACCACTAATAATAAATTTTGACATTTTCAAATATTAAGGCACTTTGGGTTTAAATCGTCTGGTTATTCTACAGATTTCATAGAAAAAATTTGATTTTTATTGAAAAACCCCAAAAAATATTCTGGGCCAAAAATGTATACTTTGCTATTACATTTCGATTGCTATGGCCGATACCACAAATAATAAAATTTGACATTTGCAAATATTGTGCCACTTTGGGTTTAAATCGCCTGGTCATTACTTAAGATTTCATAAAATTTGATTTTTAATGAAAAATACAAGAAAACAAATATTCTGCTCCAACAATATTTACTCTGATACCACGTTTCGATTGCCATTTCTTGTACCACTAATAATAAATTTTGACATTTGCAAATATTGTGCCACTTTGGGTTTAAATCGCCTGGCCATTACTTAAGATTTCATAAAATTTGATTTTTAATGAAAAATACAAGAAAAAAAAAATTCTGCTCCAACAATATTTAACCTGATACCGCGTTTCGATTGCCATTTCCTGTACCACTAATAATAAATTTTGACATTTGCAAATATTGTGCCACTTTGGGTTTAAATCGTCTGGTCATTACTTCAGATTTCATAAAATTTGATTTTTGATGAAAAATACAAGACAGAAAAAAATTCTGCTCCAACAATATTTACTCTGATGCCACGTTTCGATAGCCATTTCCTGTACCACTAATATTCAATTTTGACATTTGCAAATATTGTGCCACTTTGGGTTTAAATCGCCTGGTCATTACTTAAGATTTCATAAAATTTGATTTTTGATGAAAAATACAAGACAAAAAAAAATTCTGCTCCAACAATATTTACTCTGATGCCACGTTTCGATAGCCATTTCCTGTACCACTAATATTAAATTTTGACATTTGAAAATATTGTGCCACTTTGGGTTTAAATCGCCTGGTTATTCTTCAGATTTCATAGAAAAATTTGATTTTTATTGAAAAACCCCAAAAAAAATTCTGGGCCAAAAATGTATACTCTGCTATTACATTTCGATTGCTATGGCCGATACCACAAATAATAAAATTTGACATTTGCAAATATTGTGCCACTTTGGGTTTAAATCGCCTGGTCATTACTTCAGATTTCATAAAATTTGATTTTTAATGAAAAATACAAGAAAAAAAATATTCTGCCCCAACAATATTTACTCTGATACCACGTTTCGATTGCCATTTCCTGTACCACTAATAATAAATTTTGACATTTGCAAATATTGTGCCACTTTGGGTTTAAATCGCCTGGTCATTACTTAAGATTTCATAAAATTTGATTTTTAATGAAAAATACAAGGAAAAAAAAATTCTGCTCCAACAATATTTACTCTGATACCGCGTTTCGATTGCTATTTCCTGTACCACTAATAATAAATTTTGACATTTGCAAATATTGTGCCACTTTGGGTTTAAATCGCCTGGTCATTACTTAAGATTTCCAAAAATTTGATTTTTAATTAAAAATACAAGAAAAAAAAAATTCTGCTCCAACAAAATTTACTCTGATGCCACGTTTCGATAGCCATTTCCGGTACTACTAATATTAAATTTTGACATTTGCAAATATTGTGCCACTTTGGGTTTAAATCGCCTGGCAATTACTTAAGATTTCATAAAATTTGATTTTTAATGAAAAATACAAGAAAAAAAAGATTCTGCTCCAATAATATTTAATCTGATACCACGTTTCGATTGCCATTTCCTGTACCACTAATAATAAATTTTGACATTTTCAAATATTAAGCCACTTTGGGTTTAAATCGTCTGGTCATTACTTCAGATTTCATAAAATTTGATTTTTGATGACAAATACAAGACAAAAAAAAATTCTGCTCCAACAATATTTACTCTGATGCCACGTTTCGATAGCCATTTCCTGTACCACTAATAATAAATTTTGACATTTGCAAATATTGTGCCACTTTGGGTTTAAATCGCCTGGTCATTACTTAAGATTTCATAAAATTTGATTTTTAATGAAAAATACAAGAAAAAAAAGATTCTGCTTCAACAATATTTAATCTGATATCACGTTTCGATTGCCATTTCCTGTACCACTAATAATAAATTTTGACATTTTCAAATATTAAGCCACTTTGGGTTTAAATCGTCTGGTCATTACTTCAGATTTCATAAAATTTGATTTGTGATGACAAATACAAGACAAAAAAAAATTCTGCTCCAACAATATTTACTCTGATGCCACGTTTCGATAGCCATTTCCTGTACCACTAATATTAAATTTTGACATTTGCAAATATTGTGCCACTTTGGGTTTTAAATCGCCTGGCCATTACTTAAGATTTCATAAAAATTTGATTTTTAATGAAAAATACAAGAAAAAAAAATTCTGCTCCAACAATATTTAGTCTGATACCACGTTTCGATTGCCATTTCCTGTACCACTAATAATAAAATTTGACATTTGCAAATATTGTGCCACTTTGGGTTTAAATCGCCTGGTCATTACTTAAGATTTCATAAATTTGATTTTTAATGAAAAATACAAGAAAAAAAAAATTCTGCTCCAACAATATTTACTCTGATACCACGTTTCGATTGCTATTTCCTGTACCACTAATAATAAATTTTGACATTTGCAAATATTGTGCCACTTTGGGTTTAAATCGCCTGGTCATTACTTCAGATTTCATAAATTTGATTTTTAATGAAAAATACAAGAAAAAAAAATTCTGCTCCAACAAAATTTACTCTGATACCACGTTTCGATTGCCATTTCCTGTACCACTAATAATAAATTTTGACATATGCAAATATTATGCCACTTTTGGTTTAAATCGTCTGGTTATTACTTCAGATTTCATAGAAAAATTTGATTTTTATTGAAAAACCCCAAAAAGAATTCTGGGCTAAAAATGTGTACTCTGCTACCACATTTCGATTGCTATGGCCGATACCACAAATAATAAAATTTGACATTTGCAAATATTGTGCCACTTTGGGTTTAAATCACCTGGTCATTACTTAAGATTTCATAAAATTTGATTTTTAATGAAAAATACAAGAAAAAAAAAAATTCAGCCCCAACAATATTTACTCTGATGCCACGTTTCGATTGCCATTTCCTGTACCACTAATAATAAATTTTGACATATGCAAATATTGTGCCACTTTGGGTTTAAATCGCCTGGTCATTACTTCAGATTTCATAAAATTTGATTTTTAATGAAAAATACAAGAAAAAAAAAATTCTGCTCCAACAATATTTAGTCTGATACCACGTTTCGATTGCCATTTCCTGTACCACTAATAATAGATTTTGACATTTGCAAATATTGTGCCACTTTGGTTTAAATCGCCTGGTCATTACTTAAGATTTCATAAAATTTGATTTTTAATGAAAAATAGAAGAAAAAAAAATTCTTCTCCAACAATATTTACTCTGATACCACGTTTCGATTGCTATTTCCTGTACCACTAATAATAAATTTTGACATTTGCAAATATTGTGCCACTTTGGGTTTAAATCGCCTGGTCATTACTGAAGATTTCCAAAAATTGATTTTTAATTAAAAATACAAGAAAAAAAAAAATTCTGCTCCAACAAAATTTACTCAGATGCCACGTTTCGATAGCCATTTCCTGTACCACTAATATAAAATTTTGACATTTGCAAATATTGTGCCACTTTGGGTTTTAAATCGCCTGGCCATTACTTCAGATTTCATAAAATTTGATTTTTAATTAAAAATACAAGAACAAAAAAATTCTGCTCCAACAAAATTTACTCTGATGCCACGTTTCGATTGCCATTTCCTGTACCACTAATAATAAATTTTGACATTTGCAAATATTATGCCACTTTGGGTTTAAATCGCCTGGTTATTACTTCAGATTTCATAGGAACATTTGATTTTTATTGAAAAACCCCAAAAAAAATTCTGGGCTAAAAATGTATAATCTGCTACCACGTTTCGATTGCTATATGGCCGAAACCACAAATAATAAAATTTGACATTTGCAAATATTGTGCCACTTTGGGATTAAATCACCTGGTCATTACTTAAGATTTCATAAAATTTGATTTTAATGAAAAATACAAGAAAAAAAAAAATTCTGCTCCAACAATATTTACTCTGATGCCACGTTTCGATAGCCATTTCCTGTACCACTAATAATAAATTTTGACATTTGCAAATATTGTGCCACTTTGGGTTTAAATCGCCTGGTCATTACTTCAGATTTCATAAATTTGATTTTTAATGAAAAATACAAGAAAAAAAAATTCTGCCCCAACAATATTTACTCTGATGCCACGTTTCGATTGCCATTTCCTGTACCACTAATAATAAATTTTGACATTTGCAAATATTGTGCCACTTTGGGTTTAAATCGCCTGGTCATTACTTCAGATTTCATAAAATTTGATTTTAATGAAAAATACAAGAAAAAAAAAATTCTGCTCCAACAATATTTAGTCTGATACCACGTTTCGATTGCCATTTCCTGTACCACTAATAATAAAATTTGACATTTGCAAATATTGTGCACTTTGGGTTTAAATCGCCTGGTCATTACTTAAGATTTCATAAAATTTGAATTTTAATGAAAAATAGAAGAAAAAAAAAATTCTGCTCCAACAAATTTACTCTGATACCACGTTTCGATTGCCATTTCCTGTACCACTAATAATACATTTTGACATTTGCAAATATTATGCCACTTTGGGTTTAAATCGCCTGGTTATTACTTCAGATTTCATAGGAACATTTGATTTTTATTGAAAAACCCCAAAAAAATTCTGGGCTAAAAATGTATACTCTGCTACCACATTTCGATTGCTATGGCCGATACCACAAATAATAAAATTTGACATTTGCAAATATTGTGCCACTTTGGGTTTAAATCACCTGGTCATTACTTAAGATTTCATTAAATTTGATTTTTAATGAAACATACAAGAAAAAAAAAATTCTGCCCCAACAATATTTACTCTGATGACACGTTTCGATTCCCATTTCTGTACCACTAATAATAAATTTTGACATTTGCAAATATTGTGCCACTTTGGGTTTAAATCGCCTGGTCATTACTTCAGATTTCATAAAATTTGATTTTTAATGAAAAAAAACAAGAAAAAAAAATTCTGCTCCAACAATATTTACTCTGATACCACGTTTCGATTGCCATTTCCTGTACCACTAATAATGATATTTGACATTTGCAAATATTGTGCCACTTTGGGTTTAAATCGCCTGGTCATTACTTAAGATTTCCTAAAATTTGATTTTTAATGAAAAATTCAAGAAAAAAAAATACTGCTCCAACAATATTTACTCTGATACCACGTTTCGATTGCTATTTCCTGTACTACTAATAATAAATTTTGACATTTGCAAATATTATGCCACTTTTGGTTTAAATCGTCTGGTTATTACTTCAGATTTCATAGAAAAATTTGATTTTTATTGAAAAACCCAAAAAGAATTCTGGGCTAAAAATGTATACTCTGCTACCACATTTCGATTGCTATGGCCGATACCACAAATAATAAAATTGACATTTGCAAATATTGTGCCACTTTGGGTTTTAAATCACCTGGTCATTACTTAAGATTTCATAAAATTTGATTTTTAATGAAAAATACAAGAAAAAAAAAAATTCTGCCCCAGCAATATTTACTCTGATGCCACGTTTCGATTGCCATTTCCTGTACCACTAATAATAAATTTTGACATTTGCAAATATTGTGCCACTTTGGGTTTAAATCGCCTGGTCATTACTTAAGATTTCCTAAAATTTGATTTTTAATGAAAAATTCAAGAAAAAAAAAATACTGCTCCAACAATATTTACTCTGATACCACGTTTCGATTGCTATTTCCTGTACCACAAATAATACAATTTGACATTTGCAATTTGGGTTTAAATCGCCTGGTCATTACTTAAGATTTCCTAAAATTTGATTTAAATGAAAAATTCAAGAAAAAAAAATACTGCTCCAACAATATTTACTCTGATACCACGTTTCGATTGCTATTTCCTGTACCACAAATAATACAATTTGACATTTGCAAATATTGTGCCACTTTGGGTTTAAATCGCCTGGCCATTACTTAAGATTTCCAAAAATTTGATTTTTAATTAAAAATACAAGAAAAAACAATTCTGCTCCAACAATATTTACTCTGATACCACGTTTCGATTGCCATTTCCTGTACCACTAATAATAAATTTTGACATTTTCAAATATTAAGCCACTTTGGGTTTAAATCGTCTGGTCATTACTTCAGATTTCATAAAATTTGATTTGTGATGACAAATACAAGACAAAAAAAAATTCTGCTCCAACAATATTTACTCTGATGCCACGTTTCGATAGCCATTTCCTGTACCACTAATATTAAATTTTGACATTTGCAAATATTGTGCCACTTTGGGTTTAAATCGCCTGGCCATTACTTAAGATTTCATAAAATTTGATTTTTAATGAAAAATACAAGAAAAAAAAATTCTGCTCCAACAATATTTAGTCTGATACCACGTTTCGATTGCCATTTCCTGTACCACTAATAATAAAATTTGACATTTGCAAATATTGTGCCACTTTGGGTTTAAATCGCCTGGTCATTACTTAAGATTTCATAAATTTGATTTTTAATGAAAAATACAAGAAAAAAAAAATTCTGCTCCAACAATATTTACTCTGATACCACGTTTCGATTGCTATTTCCTGTACCACTAATAATAAATTTTGACATTTGCAAATATTGTGCCACTTTGGGTTTAAATCGCCTGGTCATTACTTCAGATTTCATAAATTTGATTTTTAATGAAAAATACAAGAAAAAAAAAATTCTGCTCCAACAAAATTTACTCTGATACCACGTTTCGATTGCCATTTCCTGTACCACTAATAATAAATTTTGACATATGCAAATATTATGCCACTTTTGGTTTAAATCGTCTGGTTATTACTTCAGATTTCATAGAAAAATTTGATTTTTATTGAAAAACCCCAAAAAGAATTCTGGGCTAAAAATGTGTACTCTGCTACCACATTTCGATTGCTATGGCCGATACCACAAATAATAAAATTTGACATTTGCAAATATTGTGCCACTTTGGGTTTAAATCACCTGGTCATTACTTAAGATTTCATAAAATTTGATTTTTAATGAAAAATACAAGAAAAAAAAAAATTCAGCCCCAACAATATTTACTCTGATGCCACGTTTCGATTGCCATTTCCTGTACCACTAATAATAAATTTTGACATATGCAAATATTGTGCCACTTTGGGTTTAAATCGCCTGGTCATTACTTCAGATTTCATAAAATTTGATTTTTAATGAAAAATACAAGAAAAAAAAAATTCTGCTCCAACAATATTTAGTCTGATACCACGTTTCGATTGCCATTTCCTGTACCACTAATAATAGATTTTGACATTTGCAAATATTGTGCCACTTTGGGTTTAAATCGCCTGGTCATTACTTAAGATTTCATAAAATTTGATTTTTAATGAAAAATAGAAGAAAAAAAAAATTCTTCTCCAACAATATTTACTCTGATACCACGTTTCGATTGCTATTTCCTGTACCACTAATAATAAATTTTGACATTTGCAAATATTGTGCCACTTTGGGTTTAAATCGCCTGGTCATTACTGAAGATTTCCAAAAAATTGATTTTTAATTAAAAATACAAGAAAAAAAAAAATTCTGCTCCAACAAAATTTACTCTGATGCCACGTTTCGATAGCCATTCCTGTACCACTAATATAAAATTTTGACATTTGCAAATATTGTGCCACTTTGGGTTTAAATCGCCTGGCCATTACTTCAGATTTCATAAAATTTGATTTTTAATTAAAAATACAAGAACAAAAAAATTCTGCTCCAACAAAATTTACTCTGATGCCACGTTTCGATTGCCATTTCCTGTACCACTAATAATAAATTTTGACATTTGCAAATATTATGCCACTTTGGGTTTAAATCGCCTGGTTATTACTTCAGATTTCATAGGAACATTTGATTTTTATTGAAAAACCCCAAAAAAAATTCTGGGCTAAAAATGTATAATCTGCTACCACGTTTCGATTGCTATATGGCCGAAACCACAAATAATAAAATTTGACATTTGCAAATATTGTGCCACTTTGGGATTAAATCACCTGGTCATTACTTAAGATTTCATAAAATTTGATTTTTAATGAAAAATACAAGAAAAAAAAAATTCTGCTCCAACAATATTTACTCTGATGCCACGTTTCGATAGCCATTTCCTGTACCACTAATAATAAATTTTGACATTTGCAAATATTGTGCCACTTTGGGTTTAAATCGCCTGGTCATTACTTCAGATTTCATAAATTTGATTTTTAATGAAAAATACAAGAAAAAAAAATTCTGCCCCAACAATATTTACTCTGATGCCACGTTTCGATTGCCATTTCCTGTACCACTAATAATAAATTTTGACATTTGCAAATATTGTGCCACTTTGGGTTTAAATCGCCTGGTCATTACTTCAGATTTCATAAAATTTGATTTTTAATGAAAAATACAAGAAAAAAAAATTCTGCTCCAACAATATTTAGTCTGATACCACGTTTCGATTGCCATTTCCTGTACCACTAATAATAAAATTTGACATTTGCAAATATTGTGCCACTTTGGGTTTAAATCGCCTGGTCATTACTTAAGATTTCATAAAATTTGAATTTTAATGAAAAATAGAAGAAAAAAAAAATTCTGCTCCAACAAAATTTACTCTGATACCACGTTTCGATTGCCATTTCCTGTACCACTAATAATACATTTTGACATTTGCAAATATTATGCCACTTTGGGTTTAAATCGCCTGGTTATTACTTCAGATTTCATAGGAACATTTGATTTTTATTGAAAAACCCCAAAAAAAATTCTGGGCTAAAAATGTATACTCTGCTACCACATTTCGATTGCTATGGCCGATACCACAAATAATAAAATTTGACATTTGCAAATATTGTGCCACTTTGGGTTTAAATCACCTGGTCATTACTTAAGATTTCATTAAATTTGATTTTTAATGAAACATACAAGAAAAAAAAAATTCTGCCCCAACAATATTTACTCTGATGACACGTTTCGATTCCCATTTCCTGTACCACTAATAATAAATTTTGACATTTGCAAATATTGTGCCACTTTGGGTTTAAATCGCCTGGTCATTACTTCAGATTTCATAAAATTTGATTTTTAATGAAAAAAAACAAGAAAAAAAAAATTCTGCTCCAACAATATTTACTCTGATACCACGTTTCGATTGCCATTTCCTGTACCACTAATAATGATATTTGACATTTGCAAATATTGTGCCACTTTGGGTTTAAATCGCCTGGTCATTACTTAAGATTTCCTAAAATTTGATTTTTAATGAAAAATTCAAGAAAAAAAAATACTGCTCCAACAATATTTACTCTGATACCACGTTTCGATTGCTATTTCCTGTACTACTAATAATAAATTTTGACATTTGCAAATATTATGCCACTTTTGGTTTAAATCGTCTGGTTATTACTTCAGATTTCATAGAAAAATTTGATTTTTATTGAAAAACCCCAAAAAGAATTCTGGGCTAAAAATGTATACTCTGCTACCACATTTCGATTGCTATGGCCGATACCACAAATAATAAATTTGACATTTGCAAATATTGTGCCACTTTGGGTTTAAATCACCTGGTCATTACTTAAGATTTCATAAAATTTGATTTTTAATGAAAAATACAAGAAAAAAAAAAATTCTGCCCCAGCAATATTTACTCTGATGCCACGTTTCGATTGCCATTTCCTGTACCACTAATAATAAATTTTGACATTTGCAAATATTGTGCCACTTTGGGTTTAAATCGCCTGGTCATTACTTAAGATTTCCTAAAATTTGATTTTTAATGAAAAATTCAAGAAAAAAAAAATACTGCTCCAACAATATTTACTCTGATACCACGTTTCGATTGCTATTTCCTGTACCACAAATAATACAATTTGACATTTGCAATTTGGGTTTAAATCGCCTGGTCATTACTTAAGATTTCCTAAAATTTGATTTAAATGAAAAATTCAAGAAAAAAAAAATACTGCTCCAACAATATTTACTCTGATACCACGTTTCGATTGCTATTTCCTGTACCACAAATAATACAATTTGACATTTGCAAATATTGTGCCACTTTGGGTTTAAATCGCCTGGCCATTACTTAAGATTTCCAAAAATTTGATTTTTAATTAAAAATACAAGAAAAAACAATTCTGCTCCAACAATATTTACTCTGATACCACGTTTCGATTGCCATTTCCTGTACCACTAATAATAAATTTTGACATTTGCAAATATTGTGCCACTTTGGGTTTAAATCGCCTGGTCATTACTTAAGATATCATAAAATTTGATTTTTAATGAAAAATACAAGAAAAAAAAATTCTGCTTCAACAATATTTACTCTGATGCTACGTTTCGATAGCCATTTCCTGTACCACTAATATTAAATTTTGACATTTGCAAATATTGTGCCACTTTGGGTTTAAATCGCCTGGCCATTACTTAAGATTTCATAAAATTTGATTTTTAATGAAAAATACAAGAAAAAAAATATTCTGCTCCAACAATATTTACTCTGATACCACGTTTCGATTGCCATTTCCTGTACCACTAATAATAAATTTTGACATTTGCAAATATTGTGCCACTTTGGGTTTAAATCGCCTGGTCATTACTTCAGATTTCATAAAATTTGATTTTTAATGAAAAATACAAGAAAAAAAAAATTCTGCTCCAACAAAATTTACTCTGATGCCACGTTTCGATAGCCATTTCCTGTACCACTAATATTAAATTTTGACCTTTGCAAATATTGTGCCACTTTGGGTTTAAATCGCCTGGCCATTACTTAAGATTTCATAAAATTTGATTTTTAATGAAAAATACAAGAAAAAAAATATTCTGCTCCAACAATATTTACTCTGATACCACGTTTCGATTGCCATTTCCTGTACCACTAATAATAAATTTTGACATTTGCAAATATTGTGCCACTTTGGGTTTAAACCGCCTGGTCATTACTTAAGATATCATAAAATTTGATTTTTAATGAAAAATACAAGAAAAAAAAAAATTCTGCTCCAACAATATTTACTGTGATGCCACGTTTCGATACCCATTTCCTGTACCACTAATAATAAATTTTGACATTTGCAAATATTGTGCCACTTTGGGTTTAAATCGCCTGGTCATTACTTCAGAATTCATAAAATTTGATTTTTAATGAAAAAAACAAAGAAAAAAAAAATTCTGCTCCAACAATATTTACTCTGATACCACGTTTCGATTGCCATTTCCTGTACAATTAATAATGATATTTGACATTTGCAAATATTGTGCCACTTTGGGTTTAAATCGCCTGGTCATTACTTCAGATTTCCTAAAATTTGATTTTTAATGAAAAATTCAAGAAAAAAAAATACTGCTCCAACAATATTTACTCTGATACCACGTTTCGATTGCTATTTTCTGTACCACAAATAATACAATTTGACATTTGCAAATATTGTGCCACTTTGGGTTTAAATCGCCTGGCCATTACTTAAGATTTCCAAAAATTTGATTTTTAATTAAAAATACAAGAAAAAACAATTCTGCTCCAACAATATTTACTCTGATACCACGTTTCGATTGCCATTTCCTGTACCACTAATAATAAATTTTGACATTTGCAAATATTGTGCCACTTTGGGGTTAAATCGCCTGGTCATTACTTAAGATATCATAAAATTTGATTTTTAATGAAAAATACAAGAAAAAAAAAATTCTGCTCCAACAATATTTACTCTGATGCTACGTTTCGATAGCCATTTCCTGTACCACTAATATTAAATTTTGACATTTGCAAATATTGTGCCACTTTGGGTTTAAATCGCCTGGCCATTACTTAAGATTTCATAAAATTTGATTTTTAATGAAAAATACAAGAAAAAAAATATTCTGCTCCAACAATATTTACTCTGATACCACGTTTCGATTGCCATTTCCTGTACCACTAATAATAAATTTTGACATTTGCAAATATTGTGCCACTTTGGGTTTAAATCGCCTGGTCATTACTTCAGATTTCATAAAATTTGATTTTTAATGAAAAATACAAGAAAAAAAAAATTCTGCTCCAACAATATTTACTCTGATACTACGTTTCGATTGCCATTTCCTGTACCACTAATAATAAAATTTGACATTTGCAAATATTGTGCCACTTTGGGTTTAAATCGTCTGGTCATTACTTCAGATTTCATAAAATTTGATTTTTAATGAAAAATACAAGAAAAAAAAAATTCTGCTCCAACAATATTTACTCTGATACCACGTTTCGATTGCCATTTCCTGTACCACTAATAATAAATTTTGACATTTGCAAATATTGTGCCACTTTGGGTTTAAATCGCCTGGCCATTACTTAAGATTTCATAAAATTTGATTTTTAATGAAAAATACAAGAAAAAAAATATTCTGCTCCAACAATATTTACTCTGATACCACGTTTCGATTGCCATTTCCTGTACCACTAATAATAAATTTTGACATTTGCAAATATTGTGCCACTTTGGGTTTAAATCGCCTGGTCATTACTTAAGATATCATAAAATTTGATTTTTAATGAAAAATACAAGAAAAAAAAATTCTGCTTCAACAATATTTACTCTGATGCTACGTTTCGATAGCAATTTCCTGTACCACTAATATTAAATTTTGACATTTGCAAATATTGTGCCACTTTGGGTTTAAATCGCCTGGCCATTACTTAAGATTTCATAAAATTTGATTTTTAATGAAAAATACAAGAAAAAAAATATTCTGCTCCAACAATATTTACTCTGATACCACGTTTCGATTGCCATTTCCTGTACCACTAATAATAAATTTTGACATTTGCAAATATTGTGCCACTTTGGGTTTAAATCGCCTGGTCATTACTTCAGATTTCATAAAATTTGATTTTTAATGAAAAATACAAGAAAAAAAAAATTCTGCTCCAACAAAATTTACTCTGATGCCACGTTTCGATAGCCATTTCCTGTACCACTAATATTAAATTTTGACCTTTGCAAATATTGTGCCACTTTGGGTTTAAATCGCCTGGCCATTACTTAAGATTTCATAAAATTTGATTTTTAATGAAAAATACAAGAAAAAAAATATTCTGCTCCAACAATATTTACTCTGATACCACGTTTCGATTGCCATTTCCTGTACCACTAATAATAAATTTTGACATTTGCAAATATTGTGCCACTTTGGGTTTAAACCGCCTGGTCATTACTTAAGATATCATAAAATTTGATTTTTAATGAAAAATACAAGAAAAAAAAAATTCTGCTCCAACAATATTTACTGTGATGCCACGTTTCGATAGCCATTTCCTGTACCACTAATAATAAATTTTGACATTTGCAAATATTGTGCCACTTTGGGTTTAAATCGCCTGGTCATTACTTCAGATTTCATAAAATTTGATTTTTAATGAAAAAAAACAAGAAAAAAAAAATTCTGCTCCAACAATATTTACTCTGATACCACGTTTCGATTGCCATTTCCTGTACAATTAATAATGATATTTGACATTTGCAAATATTGTGCCACTTTGGGTTTAAATCGCCTGGTCATTACTTCAGATTTCCTAAAATTTGATTTTTAATGAAAAATTCAAGAAAAAAAAATACTGCTCCAACAATATTTACTCTGATACCACGTTTCGATTGCTATTTTCTGTACCACAAATAATACAATTTGACATTTGCAAATATTGTGCCACTTTGGGTTTAAATCGCCTGGCCATTACTTAAGATTTCCAAAAATTTGATTTTTAATTAAAAATACAAGAAAAAACAATTCTGCTCCAACAATATTTACTCTGATACCACGTTTCGATTGCCATTTCCTGTACCACTAATAATACATTTTGACATTTGCAAATATTGTGCCACTTTGGGGTTAAATCGCCTGGTCATTACTTAAGATATCATAAAATTTGATTTTTAATGAAAAATACAAGAAAAAAAAAATTCTGCTCCAACAATATTTACTCTGATGCTACGTTTCGATAGCCATTTCCTGTACCACTAATAATAAATTTTGACATTTGCAAATATTGTGCCACTTTGGGTTTAAATCGCCTGGCCATTACTTAAGATTTCATAAAATTTGATTTTTAATGAAAAATACAAGAAAAAAAATATTCTGCTCCAACAATATTTACTCTGATACCACGTTTCGATTGCCATTTCCTGTACCACTAATAATAAATTTTGACATTTGCAAATATTGTGCCACTTTGGGTTTAAATCGCCTGGTCATTACTTCAGATTTCATAAAATTTGATTTTTAATGAAAAATACAAGAAAAAAAAAATTCTGCTCCAACAATATTTACTCTGATACTACGTTTCGATTGCCATTTCCTGTACCACTAATAATAAAATTTGACATTTGCAAATATTGTGCCACTTTGGGTTTAAATCGTCTGGTAATTACTTCAGATTTCATAAAATTTGATTTTTAATGAAAAATACAAGAAAAAAAAAATTCTGCTCCAACAATATTTACTCTGATACCACGTTTCGATTGCCATTTCCTGTACCACTAATAATAAATTTTGACATTTGCAAATATTGTGCCACTTTGGGTTTAAATCGCCTGGCCATTACTTAAGATTTCATAAAATTTGATTTTTAATGAAAAATACAAGAAAAAAAATATTCTGCTCCAACAATATTTACTCTGATACCACGTTTCGATTGCCATTTCCTGTACCACTAATATTAAATTTTGACATTTGCAAATATTGTGCCACTTTGGGTTTAAATCGTCTGGTCATTACTTCAGATTTCATAAAATTTGATTTTTAATGAAAAATACAAGAAAAAAAAAATTCTGCTCCAACAATATTTACTCTGATGCCACGTTTCGATAGCCATTTCCTGTACCACTAATATTAAATTTTGACATTTGTAAATATTGTGCCATTTTGGGTTTAAATCGCCTGGCCATTACTTATGATTTCATAAAATTTGATTTTTAATGAAAATACAAGAAAAAAAAATTCTGCTCCAACAATATTTACTCTGATACCACGTTTCGATTGCCATTTCCTGTACCACTAATAATAAATTTTGACATTTGCAAATATTGTGCCACTTTGGGTTTAAATCGCCTGGTCATTACTTAAGATTTCATAAAATTTGAATTTTAATGAAAAATAGAAGAAAAAAAAAATTCTGCTCCAACAAAATTTACTCTGATACCACGTTTCGATTGCCATTTCCTGTACCACTAATAATACATTTTGACATTTGCAAATATTATGCCACTTTGGGTTTAAATCGCCTGGTTATTACTTCAGATTTCATAGGAACATTTGATTTTTATTGAAAAACCCCAAAAAAAATTCTGGGCTAAAAATGTATACTCTGCTACCACATTTCGATTGCTATGGCCGATACCACAAATAATAAAATTTGACATTTGCAAATATTGTGCGACTTTGGGTTTAAATCACCTGGTCATTACTTAAGATTTCATAAAATTTGATTTTTAATGAAAAATACAAGAAAAAAAAAAATTCTGCCCCAGCAATATTTACTCTGATGCCACGTTTCGATTGCCATTTCCTGTACCACTAATAATAAATTTTGACATTTGCAAATATTGTGCCACTTTGGGTTTAAATCGCCTGGTCATTACTTAAGATTTCCTAAAATTTGATTTTTAATGAAAAATTCAAGAAAAAAAAAATACTGCTCCAACAATATTTACTCTGATACCACGTTTCGATTGCTATTTCCTGTACCACAAATAATACAATTTGACATTTGCAATTTGGGTTTAAATCGCCTGGTCATTACTTAAGATTTCCTAAAATTTGATTTAAATGAAAAATTCAAGAAAAAAAAAATACTGCTCCAACAATATTTACTCTGATACCACGTTTCGATTGCTATTTCCTGTACCACAAATAATACAATTTGACATTTGCAAATATTGTGCCACTTTGGGTTTAAATCGCCTGGCCATTACTTAAGATTTCCAAAAATTTGATTTTTAATTAAAAATACAAGAAAAAACAATTCTGCTCCAACAATATTTACTCTGATACCACGTTTCGATTGCCATTTCCAGTACCACTAATAATAAATTTTGACATTTGCAAATATTGTGCCACTTTGGGTTTAAATCGCCTGGTCATTACTTAAGATATCATAAAATTTGATTTTTAATGAAAAATACAAGAAAAAAAAATTCTGCTTCAACAATATTTACTCTGATGCTACGTTTCGATAGCCATTTCCTGTACCACTAATATTAAATTTTGACATTTGCAAATATTGTGCCACTTTGGGTTTAAATCGCCTGGCCATTACTTAAGATTTCATAAAATTTGATTTTTAATGAAAAATACAAGAAAAAAAATATTCTGCTCCAACAATATTTACTCTGATACCACGTTTCGATTGCCATTTCCTGTACCACTAATAATAAATTTTGACATTTGCAAATATTGTGCCACTTTGGGTTTAAATCGCCTGGTCATTACTTCAGATTTCATAAAATTTGATTTTTAATGAAAAATACAAGAAAAAAAAAATTCTGCTCCAACAAAATTTACTCTGATGCCACGTTTCGATAGCCATTTCCTGTACCACTAATATTAAATTTTGACCTTTGCAAATATTGTGCCACTTTGGGTTTAAATCGCCTGGCCATTACTTAAGATTTCATAAAATTTGATTTTTAATGAAAAATACAAGAAAAAAAAAATTCTGCTCCAACAATATTTACTGTGATGCCACGTTTCGATAGCCATTTCCTGTAC